>SMOB01000285.1:0-441275 GCA_007388105.1 Coniochaeta prunicola
AAGCATCTGATTCAACTATTTCCGATGTTATTATAGTTAGTTCGTAGTGTTGTTGCGTTTTAATTGAAGATGGTTGTTGTCGGGTAGTAGAGAAATTGACCACTCGCTTATATTGACCACTCGCTTATAAAATACGTTAACACTCCTGAGTGCTTCGAGCGTAGACCGCCTGGAGTCATCAGCTTTTAAAAGCCCGAAGTCCATAGAGCTCAGAGCGAATATATTCAACGCCTCAATATCAGAATCAAAGCATGCCGTCCACATAAGTGTCCGGCTAGAGCGTCTTGCAAAAGCGTTTTGCAAATAGCGTTGGCAATTCGCACATGGGAAACATCCCGAACACTGTAACTTTTGGCGTCAGGGATACCAAAAACATGGGTTGGCATGAATTACCTTGAGCTTCTGGAGGCTGCATCGTGCACAAGACTTCGGCGACCGTTTCTCCTTGTTGACATCCCGTGTTTGGGTATCTTTAACCGTCTGAAACCCACCACAAAACGAGTCTGGCACTCCATTTACTTTCCAAGACTGTTTCACTTGCTTTTTCGATGGCCGAGGGTCAATCAACTTGCTATGCTGTTGAGGGCTGAGCCCCGATTCCTGTTTAGGCCGTAGAGGGATCAAAGAAGACTGCTTGACAGGTCTCAAGCAGGTGTAGGTATGCTCAAGAAATTCCAGAAGGTGCGGTACCGACTTGTCGGCGTCATATGCTGTAGGGGAGGCTTTCCTCTTTCGCGTCTGGGCACCGGCCGGCAAATGAGACGGGAATAAGTCGCTTTGCACTGACGAAGTTGTGCCTATTGGCTCTGAGTAGACTAGCATATCTGAACAGATACTACCATTCGTAGAGAATGCCGCTGGAATTATGCATGCAGAATCATTGTCCAGGTAAGACTGACCGTTCGGGATATCTGAGGACCAAAGGACGACGTCTGGGCTCACAGGAATTGCAACTTGTGGGCTGGCATTGAGATTGTGCATAGAAATTGGAACCTGCTGGCAGGCCAAGTTGCTGGCCGAAGTCTGCGTGAAGTCTGGAACCTGGAGGTTAGTCCTGGAGACTGGATCATTTGTCACTGGTAACTTATCACGGTTACTTGCCTATTGGGAAATTATTGGACTGAAAATCTTCTGTCATCGGGCATAGCATGGGCTCGCGATATGTCCCCGTATAGTCAACTTGCACCGCAGCACTTGGCCAAAAACTCGTGCCAGATGACAGCACAGTTTGGGGGAAGGCTCCGGGTGGAAGCCCCAGATCTGTATCATTGCCGTGAGTCTGGTCATTTACAACGTCGAAGGCGAACGTTGTTGTGTCACCTTCCCACCAGCTCCAATTACTCTCGTCGAAGGGATCATCCATAGTGGGCGTTGTGATGCTCTTGCAGAGATGGATGGGTTGAAGGAAGGGAAGATCGTGAGAGATTTAAACATTTCGCTGGTTCTTGAGGGTGCGACAGTGGTAGCAGGTGTGGTTACACAGGAGCATGTGCACCTTTCGACCAATAAGTGGCTACAGAGTCGATGCCGGTTCCAAATGAGGTAAAGCTAACATTGAGGTGTCGTCCAATCTCTTGAGACTCAGAATGCCGGTTCCCAAAGTAGTTAGTCCATTCCTCAGGGCTGAGCAACCGACGTCATCTCTCCCGATGCCGGTTCCAAAACCAGAGTGCATTGAAGGTCACATAGTACAGGCAACTGGGCGGAACCAGGGGCGATGTTGATAGCTACAATGCCGGTTCCAGATGCAGCTAGCCAAAGTGTCGAAACGAGTTGGAAAATGTGCGTGTCTGATGCAGAGACCAGGCAGTCCGGGATGCCGGTGCCCAGAGGAGCTGCTCTCTCTCCTCGAGGCATGGATAAATGTGGCCTCTGTATGATAGGGAGGGAGGTACTTAAATATTCACCCCTCGCTCGTCCTGGCGGTCATAGCATGGGGGCACTGTCGAACTTGAATCACGAACGCTCAGACACGTCAGACACGCCGAAAGAACGAACGCGAACACGAACAAGGATGGACCGCTGGTCCAAAGAAGATATCATTACCCTAACGGCGTTGCTCATGACGGTCTCTCTAGGACCAATTGCCTGGCTCCTGAAGAGAGCATGCGTCGCAAAAGTATGTAGACTACCTTAGTTACAACCCATCTTCACCCGTCGAGTCACTATTTCCTACATACTCATCTAGGCATTCGCAGAAAGCCCAACCGACGCCGCTGGCATCAGGATATGCCTAAATGGGTTGTCATATGTACACAACAGTTGGAAACCCGAACATCTCAGCAGACAAAGGGACGTTGTTGCTGGTAGAATTGTGGTGACTTGAAGTCTGCATTCTGGGGAGGGTTGCACCTACAATACTTATAGCTGCCGTACACTCACGCCATATACATGCATAACGAGGTTTTTGGCCCAGTTGAAAATGGTAGCCTTGTGTCAGCTCCTACTTTGTAAAGTTAGTGCATAATAATGGCAGATCTAATGTGGATCTCTTCTATTCGCTCTGACTTTACTAGACATAGACCGGGTCGGCAGATGGCCGAAGTCCACTCTAATTAACCCGCGTTGGAAGATTTCCAAGCATTGTCTTCAAAAGAAAGAATAGAAGTTAGATACCTAGGCAGCCTAATACTCCATATGATAATTATCTTATTCGAATAATAGCTGTGATAGCTTTTCCCATCTCCACCTAGATGCGCAGAATATGTCATCGCACCACGCAACATGGCGGAGTTCATCGTCCTCTAAGATACCCCAAGACTCAGGATGAAGCTTATATGCCCAACAAGCTGATCGCGGATAAGATCCACTACGCAGACCTGGCTTATAATCGGGATACTTCAGAGCGTGTATCGTAAGAGTAACAGCCGAGCCATAACGATACCAGCTGTAACCAGCATCGCAGACGGTACATTCATAGATGTGTTGAGAAAGAAAACACGGTGGTAGGAAATATCCTGCTCGGCCGGGTAACTCGGCGGCGGTACAGCCGCAGCAGTCGATCTTCAGACGGTAACACCGATGATTGTTCCATCGCATACTGTCGAAGCACGCACAACGGTCCGTGCAGAATGGCAGTAGCAGCTGTCCGTCATATACCGTGACATGTGGACATAACATTTTGCCCAGTATATGTGCATTTGCTATCAGTCGTTCCTACAAAAACTCCCGGGTCACAGGAGTGTGGTGGTCAAGCTTGAACAAAAGAATTGTGGCTTGTGAACTGATTGACGGCTTGCCAGGTCGGATGAGGGAAGGACGTGAAACTATATGAGGTTTTCCCTGTCTGGTGAGCTCGCGATCGTTCCAGACTTTCCAAGAGAGTTTCCACAAGGTATACCAAGACATGTGGTGATCGGGGTGTCGGCATAGTTGGCGTGGTTCCTTGGTCGGAGGGATTGGTATCGGACCCGTGAGCCAACTGGATCCTATGGACTCGTGATTGCAGATGTATGCTCTTCCTTCGGTTAACACACAGACTCGTGTCATCGGGGAGGCCGCTCTCTGCCGTGATGAGAACAGGGGGCGCTTGTGGGACTCGTTGCAGTGGGGAGCACCAAAGAGTACCCTGCATCGCCTTCATAGCGTTGTCGTATCTCCCATCCTCTCGAAACCTGAGACAATCATCACAGAATCGGTCTCGATCTAAGAGATGCCGGTCCGGCAGCACAAGTTGAGGGTGAGAAGGTTCATTGATGTATACGAGTGGATGCCCAGGCCTCCACCACCTCGGCGTCTGGCATTCTAGTGCCGGATCATACATGATTCTCATGAATAGTCCACAGGTACGTTGGACGAGACCTCTGGTTGCATTATCCAAGTTGCCCAGAATCAACAATAAGATCTCGTCTGGCAGACGGTAGAAACCGCAGTTTGTAAAGTTGGAACGCCGAGCGGATACCCATACTGGTTCGTGTTCGCCGACGTCACAGGTGCGGTACGATGATGTCCACCACTCTCTGACTCGAAGCGACCAGTCTTTTGATTTGGCAAAGATGGTAGTGGGCATGGGGTTCTGTGTTGCGTTGCCGAGAGCTCGATGACTGTTGCGATTTCGCAATAGCACTGGCATTATTTCTTAACGGCTGGACACCGAGAAAAGGCGGTATAGCGAGCGGAATGAGGCACCTTGGGAAGGTATGCAAGAAGCTTGATGTACTATGCCCGCATGAGCGCCTTTTCCCTTACTTTTCAGTCAATAAATGTTGTTGTATTTATAAGTTTTGGGCCTGGCAATGCGTACCTTGGTATATGTCAGAGTGGGTTGAGAGGGTGGGCTTCAAGCGAGAATCGTGGTTCGCGCAGAGCTTGGCCACGACAGATAGTAACTGGTCTCGGGGGAGAGAGGTGGGAGCAGTTTAAGCGGATCTTGTTTATGGTAGCGGTTGTGCCGGGCCAGGGATAACGAAGAGTGTCTGAGTGCGTTGTTGGTTGTGTAACGTCTTATGCATGGGAATCGGGTCGATGGGGTCTTTGGGCTGTCCTTCAGAGGGACTAGAAGTGCAATGTGTAATGGGTGTTGTAGTGTTGATTGCTAAGTCGAGTTGCTCGGTGAAAGAGGAGAAGCCCCTGGTAGGACGGGAGGCAGGCATATTTAAGGTACCTGGTAAGTAGGATAGGCAAGCCTTTGCTGAGCGGTTTATTATTTGCAGCTGAAGCGGTGGCATTCTCAAATCAGAACTGTAACAGAAACGTCAAAAGTTTAAACATAGGTAGGTACCTGGACATACCTGGGTTAAGGTACCTTTTTGCCATACAGTAGCCTTTTGTGGCCCCCGCTCGGGTACTTGCTTTAGTCTTTATCTCATCTTAAGACCAAACCCAAGGACGGTATCTGCTGGGTCGCTTTCTACTGTGGAATTAGTAGCGTTTGCGAACCTCCGCCATCGGACGAAGCCTGACTGGATTTTCAGCTTCCACAATATCAAGGAACCTTTTTTGGAGATAATGACGTTGATAGCCAGGACTAGTAATGTCCGCGTGTAACCTACAAGTACGGTCGACCATGTTCCAGATTTGGTTATATGTTGGCAAAACAAGGTTTTGGCGTCATCGTGTTCAGTTGTCCCGTCGAGAGACGGGTGGCAGCAAAGTCAGTTTGGGAATCGACATGTGGCTCCAGAGTCTACTTTCGGTCATTTCCCAAGTCCGAGAGAACATGACTCCTGATGAGTCATACGATGACTTGTCCTCCAAGCGCCAGATAAGGCGGACTGAGAGAGCCACTTCTTGAGTTTGCTCTTCACACTGGGTTTCCAAACCTGGAACTGTCGGACTGCATAGCTTGCGCCTTCCGCACAGCCGCCCGTCTCATTCACTAGCGAAGCCACAGGCGCTTGTTTCAGCATCAGACACGTTCACAAACGGCATTATGTGAGTTGGTAATGGTCTCAGCGTGAGAGTTGAAAGTTGAACTAGATAATGTAACTCTGTTGCTTTCGCGAGAAAAGTATCGAGATAGACAACGCCCGCTTCATTTGCTTATGCAACCCTTTCCCCCTCCACGTATCACTCCGTAGCTAGACGCCTACAGGAGCCTTACTACGATTGATATACAGTTACACAACTGTTGTTAGATTAGTACGTTTGGGAGCTACGGTTCCTGAATGGTTGATAGGTATTTACGGTTAACCAATGGTTGCTTGCCAATCTCTGGTTGCGCTACGGTTGCGCTACGGTTGCCAGATAAGTTCTGGTTGTTAAACGGTTGGTAGGACCCCTTTCCCAAGCCCAACCAGGTCATTACCTCACCGTACATCAATTAAGCTAACAGCCCCAGAGCTTAGTCAACTCGGCGATGCCAAGAATTACAAGTGTAATTGGCGTGATCCTATAATCAAGTGATTTCAGGAGGTCACCCGTTCGAGCCGCCGTACCGATAGTCTCTTCTTCAGATACCTACGATATCAATTACCCGGGCCTTCCGGGTACCATTTTTGCCTTCCCTTCATTCTATAGCTATACCTTAGGTACTGTTGCGGGTATATCGTGGACCGCGTAGTACCGGTATCAGGGGATCGCTCTTGCCTTAACCTCTCAGCAACCGTAACTTGTCTGACAACCGTAGCGCAACCAGAGATTGGCAAGCAACTATTGGCTAACCGTAAATACCTATCAACCATTCAGGAACCGTAGCTCCCAACGTACCCGCAGAATATCATCAACCGTTGGTCTACCCTTCCTAAACGGTAAGGAGGCACCATGGAACCCCAGCTACGTCCATTCTGGCCAAGTGTGCTCCTCAGCGTAAAGCTAAGATTGAGGCATTGAGAAGAAGAGTAACTGTACGGAGGCCCGGTAAGATTCGACTGCGGTGCCAGTGAGCCCAATGGGCGATCACATTGCAGCTCAGTTCAAAGCATAGGATTTGGAGAGGTTCTTTTCTATCACAGACTCAACAGGACGCTTGCCACGAAGTTGGACCTCAAAGATGTCTGAACGCAATTAGTTGAAGTTTCTTAACTGAAAACCTTCACCTACTTACTGTCACATAACTCTTCCGGCCACGTCATCAACGAAGTTTCGGACGAATCCCGGGGCCAAGGTAAGTCTATAAGACCCAGCTTAATTCTTCGACCACAGCGAATCCTCTCTTTCCCTTCAACAGCTTCGAATGGATAAAATCGTTTACTAAGATCACACTCACATACCACATACTATATTCATCATCAAGTTAGACTTACTAAGCACATTGCACTTGTATCTCGTTTCAATTTCCACGGTACCTTATAGTTTCCCATTTCTCGGAAGAGCCTTCCATTTTTAGGTCTGTGCATCAGAGACGAGAAATCTCTAACATTGACTCAGACCAGTTGGCGAGAGTGTTTGGGGCAGAGGAAAAAGGTACGTACAAAACTCCGCCTTACTGGTCTGAGCACCTGAGGCTAACCGTTCCCATCTTCCCAACTTCGTAGCTGTCGCCAATCCACGCGCTGCACCTCCGAATTTGTGCGTCACCCGAGCAGAGGTAGTTCTTCTACTTACCCACAACCATACCATCACTTAACAACACATACTATGGTTAGCTGGCCAAAAGATGCGCCGAAGGGCGTAACGACGCTCGAAAAATCTCTCTGGAGTTGGCGGACCGCCGATGAGGTCGGCCATCGTATCACGGCATGGCTAAACGCCGGCCCCCTTATTTACGAGCCGTCGATCATGAGTACAGACATAGCTCCGAAGCTTAATGTCCGTGATTTCAAAGACGTTTGTAACAAGTCAGTCCCGCTTTACGTCCTTACCGATAATCGGTGGAAGCTTCTCGCTATTGCTTTACACAATTACATCTATCGCCGCTGGTTCCGCCCTTACCAGAGCGAACTTGAGTACAGTCAGTTCATCTGCAAATTTATCGCGCTCCATCCAGAGAACATGGGCGTAGAACCGATCGTAGGTTCTATTCTGTCATTCAACCATCGACTTTTAGAGCAGGTCGAAGCTTGTCGCCGGATATACGACGCTGCCGAGCCAGGTACAATCGATCCTGCGGGTACTGGACTCTATCTCGTCAAAGACCACCAGGACTACCAGATCCGGCCGCTGTTTCGGGCCCTCCTTATCATCATCGACTCCAAAAATTATCATCTCGAAGACTCTGGGATGGTCGGCGATATGCGCGTCTCGCTCGTACGTACGGGTATCGAGGATGGACTAAGCGCGCCTATTACCTTCGATACTATCGAGCAACAAGCCGAAACAAAGTCTACGGATAACCTAGATATCATAACTACGACATTACGAGCGGCAATAGACTTTGTTATTGCCCTTGAAGACCGGGAACGCGCCGCGTCTTCCTCTGCTCTCGTACCATCTGCGAGTTATTTGCGGTCTTGGAAATATGAGTTTGGCGATCAGGAACCCGTCCTTTATCCTAGTTCTAGGCTCGTGAGCGACGAGAAGGCTGCCGAGTGGGGTTGGTGCGGCGATTCGAAGGAATACGACTCCCATGCGATGAATATGATGGAAAAGAGGATACGAGGAACATTTTGTTGATTCCCTAAGCTTCACTACCACCAATTCGGCTGACACGAGGGCAATGTACCTAAGCTTGAACGTTAACCTTGACTGATGGGTTGGTAAAAGGGCACTCACAATAAGTCGAATCCTGGCTAAAATGATACGAAGCCAACGGTAGAGAGCACTTTTCCCGCAAGCTCCGCCAGGCTTCGACGAAGTTGCCAAACGTCTTGTTAGAGAGGACATCGACACACTCGCCAACCGTCGCATATTGCTGGTTGGAAGCGACACATTCTTCCTGGGTTGCGGCGCAGAGAACCTGAAGAATCTCTTAAATATTCTTAGAGAGAGCTGGTACTACCCCCGAGAGGTGAACCTATCCATGAGCTGGAGTGCACTGGGAGATTTGGAATCCATGCTTCACATCGGAGGCAGCACCGTCGTCGCCAAAGCGCCACATGGCAATCTGCATCCTTTCAGTGGGGGTTTCGAAAGAAGAGTTTTGTTTTTATAGATCAACCTGCTTCGAGGCGAAGAAGTTGTCGCTAGTTGGCTTGGCGGTTAACGGGTCTAGGTTCAAAGTGTTTATATTTACCACAGAGGTAGTAATCTCATGGCTGTCCGAGGTAAACGTTACGATATTGACCTTAAAGAAGGTAGTAAAGTTGTTCTGCTCGGTGGGAATAAGAGCTAACGTTAAGTCTAGAGCAAAGAAATACTCTTCCGAATCCCGAAAGCCGATAGAGTCCCCATTGGAGTGATGCAACCCGTAGCAATGGCGTTGAAAAGACCCGCCGGGACCTCGTCTCATTGGTAAGGATTAGTACGTTGCTTGGGAACATAGTTAGGTTATAGAACACTTACTGAGTACTAGTATCGAGACAGACACTGCACACTTCATTTGCTTGCGTGACCGTTTCCCCCTCCACGAATCGCTCTATTCTGGTCAAGTTCAACCCTCAGCGTCAAGCTAGAATTGAAGTATTAAGAAGAACAATAACGTAACTGTACGGAGGCGCGGTAAGATTTGGCTGCGGTGCCAATGGGCCCAATGGGCGATCACATTGCAGCTCAGGGAGCCCGCGTGCCAGTATCGAGAAACAAAGAAAAGAGAGAGAAAAACACCCTAGAACACACCGCGGGGCGGGGCGGGGGGGCGGTCCGAACCAGGAGGAACGAATGGGTGTGGGGGGGGCGGGGGGGGTGGGGGCGGGGCGGGGGGGTGTGGCGGCGGGGGGGGGNAACCTGCCCGGGACGGGCGTCATGCCGCGTCGTCGAACACCGCACCTCGGTGACTCAATCCGACAGAGGACCGTCCCTAAGTCTAAGGACATGTAGTAACCGTTAGGCCACCATGCCCCCGACCGAGCTTTAATGGGAAGACACTTGATTAAACCTATATGCCTGACAGCCTCATCAACCCAATTTTTGGTAGCCAGCCAGAACTTTAGAGGTTGAACGATAGCCGTCGACCGCCTGAAGCACGCATCGCTCAGTATTGTCCGCATGCCGTAGCCCACCGAGTAGTCGACAAAGCCGGGCTCATGGTCAATGAGGGCCTGCAAGACAACCGGGTCGGGGTTGTCGAGCACTGCATTGACGACGCCCTGAGCCTGGCTGAGCGATAATGCAGGGTACGTCTGCAGGATGAACTTGACGACGTCAACGCGCTTCCCCGCCACGGCTCGTTCGAGGAGTTCCGTAGTTCTGGGTACCTCGGAGTCTGCTCTAGGTGGCGCTGGGTGCCCTTGGGGGTAGTGCTTAGGGTCGTAGGACACACTATAGATCGATTTGCTGCCAGTCCGGATTCCCTTTTCGGCGAAGAGCTGCTGTAGGGTTGACATGTCCCCCGAAAAGCACGCCTCGAGTATAGACGGCTCCAGACCACGCCTAAGATGTCTGGGCCGCCGCTGGAAGCTATGGTTGCGATTCAGAAACTGAGGATCTGAATTCGGAACGGGTAATGAAAACCCGCAGGAGGGAAGATTAGCTCCGGTTTACATGGGCAGATGAAAAGAGCAGAAATTGTCGCGGATGATTTTGGTGTGTCAAAGCCAATTTCAGGCACCCAAGTATCTAAAACCTTGATTGCCGCCCAGGGACTTAACTGCTGTTGGTTGGTGCCTACCCAGCTGCTTATCCCTGGGGAGGGGGGGTGACCAGAGGCAACGGCCCCGCGGCGCAGCACTTGACGATCAGGGTCTATAACCGCCAACGAGCAGCTTGAGAAGTCTCCCTATACTATTTCAATAAGGTACATGTATGACAGTCTTGATGGAAATTATATAAATCTTGCCATGCCCATGCATAAGTCATGAGCTACAGAGACTTCTCTGCGTCTATCCGCATATTGAAACGCCGGCGGAAAGGGAGATGCTTGTACTCCTGGCGATAGACACAGATGGAACAGCCTCGAACAGATTCTATCGTACGCTGCTCTGTGTTAATGTCTAAGACAAGCCCCCCTCGCCCCTCAAAATCTGAGCATCCTAGCTCGCGACCTTCACGGAGCATACGTTAGGATGAAGGTAATCGGTGCGATTGAGATATCGCCATTCAGTGGTGCACGAGTCGAGTCTCGGTATGAGTCCTTGCATCGCGAGAAACGCATCTCCATTGAAAAGTACTTGGGTGGCAACGCTTCTCACGGGCACCTCAAATCAAGGTGCAACACTTGCAAGGCTCTTAGTGCAAAAAGCTCAGGGCAATAAGAGCACCGCTCACAATTCCGACCACTCTTCCACCTCTGACACGGTAAAACGCAGCAGCGGACGACGTCGCGTGCCACAGCTGCTTTTCGTCCTTGGTCCAGTGGATCTTCGACCCATTAACGTAAGTGAAGTTCGGCAGAGCATTGCTCGCCGGATCCTGGAGTATGATCGGCTCGTACGGCTCTCGGTAGTCCTCGGGGTCAGGTGCCCTCCATGGGTATCTCCCGGCGGGAGGAGTATCCCTCCGCTTCCCCGAAAATGACACTGTCAGGATCCCCTCTGGGACAGTTATCACGAACGATGCCGACACCGTCGCGTTTGTGAAGTTCAGCGCATAGGTGAACTTTGTGTCGTTATTCCTAGTATATCATGACACTGTCAGCCGAGTGCCGAGACTTGAAGACACCAGACGTAGTGATGGAGGGTAAACGAACCAAGTGACATGCAGATATTCAAGACAATCAATCTCACGGTCTTGATTCGCGGTGTAGTTAAGCGGTTCCTCGAAGTCCAACTGATTCCAGTTCACCGTGCCGTCGCCGATCCAGGTGGCATCATCTCCCTTCACCGAATAGAACGGCGCCCGGGCGTAGTCCTTCCCCTTCGCCACCGTTATCGAAGCAGCAGTCAGGTTGAGCTGTTCCGCAGCCGCGTAATAGTACGGCTCTTTTTGGAACGTTCCGCAGCCATTATCAACGCCGCGCGTCCCATTCGGCACCAGGCATGCGTAGTTTGCGCTGGCGAAAAAGACCCTCCAAAGTGGGCTCCAGTGAAGTAGGTCTTCGTCCCGGACAAGGTCAAAGTAGAGCGGATTGCTGTCCCACGGCGCGCTCACGCCGACGCGCATATGCCCGCAGTCGATGAAGTAGTACGTGCCATTGTCCCCGCAGGCGTTCACTGTGGTGTTGTCGAATAGCGGCCGGGTGGCGGAGTAGCGCGTCGCGTTGTGGGCAAAGGTGCCCGAGATGTTGCCGGGAAAGTAGATAAACTGCGTGCCTCCGTCGAAGGGAGGGTGGGGGTTGACGGATTTGTACGGAGTTGCTGAAGGAAATGTCGCTAGGAGAGATGTTAAGATCCACGCTAAGGCAGGTGGGCGTACCATTTTCTAAGTGAAAGAGCACAGAGAGAGCACTGCTAGAGCACTGACTGCTAGAACACTGCTAGCTTGCCATGTCATGCATTTAGAACACGAGGAAACAGTGGTGAATTAAAAAAAGCTTTACTTTTGCCAAGCTTGGCTCCCTCACGGTTAAAGTAGCAACCAGAGGACTTGTCATCTCCCGCCTGCTCCAATGGGCGGTCACAGTGCTATCGAAATTACCAACAAACAAAGCTGTGCCGCATGGAGGCAGGCCATTGTACAAGTTTTGGGCTACTTCAGTAGGGTGTGGTACCAAAAGTGGTATCTGATAAGAGCGCAGCCCTAACTAGGCTGTGCTTTGTCACAGCTCGGCTACCACTCTGCCCAACCCAGCTTTAAGGCGGCGACAGCTTAGCTCTAGGTCCGGAAATGGATTTGTGTGAGGTCAAGTTTGATCGCTGAGTATACTGGGATAGTCTATTTTGTGTGCTATGCTGTGCTACTGGAGGTTTATTGTTCATTTAATAAGCCGGATACCTGATTTTGGGCTGTCTTGCATGATGCTTCTATAAACAGTATTATACTTCGTACTTACAGAAAGTTAGGGGACAAGAAATGGGACGCGGCATGCCAAGTATGGGCTACCTTAGTGTGGGATGAAAGCTGAGTTGGCGGCGAAGCCGAGATTAAGCCGGTGGAAATATGGCCCCCAAAAGTGGCGAGCGGGCTAACCAAAATGTTGGACACTTTACGCGTTCGGATCCCATGACATCTCATTATCTGATCAGCTCAGTACATTACTAGGTACGTATATGACGTCAGATAACCCACTACACTGCGTTGTGGTGCATACCTACACCTGTGGTAGGATTACGCATGTCAGCGCAATACTATATCCTACCTTCAAACGCTGGGATCTAGGCGTAGGTAGGGACAGCAATTGAAGGGTCATGTAATTGTCTAATCATCTGCTATCTTCCAGGTTATCTTATGATAGCCTTTTCGTGCGGTCGTCTCGTCGTCTCGTCGTATTGTCGTGTTGTCGTCGCCTCATTGAGCTTGAAGTTGCACGCTAACATGCGTAATCCTACCACAGGTGTACATTATCATAGAGCATCGTATCCTTTGATATGCTCAGCCACTGGATACAATGCCACAAACCAAGAAGCCATATGCCACCAAGCTTCAAGCCAGCGAGCCACAGCCTAACGAGCACATGCTGCCAAGCCATATACTACCATGCCATATGATAAGAACTCATGTGGCTCGGTGGCTTGTGGCTTGTTGGTCTGTGACATTGTATTCGGTGACAGAGCACATCATGGGATACGAAAGCCTGTGCTGTTGCGAGTACTGTAATTCAACGTAAGACGACGTAAACCAGACCTTTGAGAAGCTGAAAGAACTCTTCATATCCGCCCTTGTCTTAGACCAGTTCAACCCGGACGCCGAAACGATCGTGGAATGCGGCTCCTCTGGATGGGCTATAGGAGGCCTACTCTCCCAACGAGACCAAGGAGACACCCACCCGATAGCCTATTTCTCAAAGAAGAACACCCCTGCCAACTACGATATCGGAGACAAGGAGATGCTAGCTATTGTACGAAGCCTGGAGGAATGGTCTGCAGAACTAAAAAGCGTGCGATGCTTCACCCTCATCACAAACCACGAGAACTTGAAGGGTATCATGCAGAAATGGCGTCTGACGGAACGACAAATACGCTAGGCTCAGTTCTAAGCCAACTTGGACTTCCAACTAGTCTTCCGCCCAGGGCGAGACGCTGATGCCACAGATGCTCTATCCCGGCGAGAACAGGACATGCCCAATGATGCAAGTGACGAGAGACTTACCGGACGAGACCTCTGCATCTTTGACCCAAAGACCAGACGACTCGATCTTCTTCTCCGGAGCCCGACAGTGCAAGCGACCCCGGCCAAGATAACGGACGACGAACTGCCGGCCCTGCCAGTACGCGACGAGAACCTGAAAACCCTATTGAGGGAAGCACTGGACCAGGACAAATCGTATGATCAGATCAAGCGTACGATAATAGAAGAAGGGGTATCCTTTCCTAAAACTTTGAGTCTAAAATTATCCCCAGCCGAATGTCAAATCAAAAACAAAGTCTTGCACTACAGAGACCGGATCTGGGTACCAGAGTGGGAGCCACTTCGCACACGGATCCTCCAAACAATCCATGACTCAGCAATAGGAGGCCACCCTGGACGATACTCGATGCTTGCACTCCTTTCAGGACCATGTTTATCATATGGAATATGTGCCGATCTGACTGTGCCGATCGAGCTTAGTCCTATGGGAACAAAGTCTAGGAACGTCTTTAAGAGCTCAAAGATGCCGTTGTTGTGTTAGGTTTTGCAAGAACTCGAGGCCGTGACAGAGATGACAGCGATCTATGTACATATCATTGCGTCGACATCATGACCCTCAGTTGATATTACTGCTTCGGAGGGTGTCTGCGCTGCAAGATCGGATAGGTGCGCGATGATGAACGATGATAGGTGTTTTGTGTTGACATGTGGTTCGCAGACACCGCAGGCTGCTCAAGGATACGGCGCTGCACACATGACTGGCGAAAAAGCGATCGTCGCCCGCTGGTATCTCGATGGGTTTCTTCCCCTCCCTGACGATCCGGTCGATGACAGCTAACGTCCGCGGGTTCGAGATAAACACCCTCCAAATCGACTCCGAGGGCTGGATGTCCGCCGCCGTATTCCACGTCTTTGTTACCCTAGAGTAACATACGGCCATCAAGTCGGACCACCAGAGCTGCTCCTCCGTCTTATACCGCAGGTCTCTGTCTGCGTAGTTGACCATGCATAAAATCATCCGCCCGTCTCGATGAACATAGTTCTGGTACGGAGACTGTCGATGTTGGGCCTTTTCGGGGGGCTCGTCTACGGGTCCGCGGCCATGGACCTCGATAAACATATACTCGTCGGTCGGCTGGTTGAGCTCTATGAGGCCTTCGAGGGTTCGCGGCCGTCCCTCTGCGTAACGTTCGGTTCAGGCTCCACGGGTCTTCAAAGCGTTTTCCTTCGCTGTAGGGGTAGCGATCGACTAGGTCGAGTTGCGGGAGCCGAGCCGCTTATGCTGGCGCTTCTCCTTTCGCGAGAGGGGCCGATCCGGGTCGGAGGGCGGGAGAGTAGGGATTGGGGCGGGAGGCGGAACGGGGCCGAGAATCCAGCAGATGTCTGGCTTGTCGGCGTCTCCGTTTCCACGGGCTGGATAGATACGGAACACTCCGAATAACCACTCGGCCGAAGAGATGCGGGTAGGTGACTAACATACGGCAGGGGCCCTTGCCATGCGAGGTGGCAAACAATGACAGGCAGCTGCTAGAGCAGTCAGGGACGATCTAGAGGATGTGACATGGCAGGAAGAAGGCGCCCGGTAGCAACCCACGACGCGGTATGCACACAGGACAATGACAATGCAAGTGCAATGATCTGAGTTACTATGATTGTGATGCATTTCCATGTTGGAGAGACCGGTTCTGATACACGCGACCTTCAACGCGTGTGTTTCCAATGTGTTCTGTAACTTGCCAACTTTCGTGCCGTACGTTTTTGTACGTTTTTGTTCGATTGTGTACGATTGTGTACGATTCCATCTCTTGAAAGCCGGGAAAGTCGACTATAACAAGCTCGCTGCCGACGGCGGCGCGCTGTACGGCCGGCTCGGAAGGGTTTCGAGCGACCAAAGCCTCCCGCACCCATATCTTACCGCCCGTTGACCCCACCGACCCGAACGTCCCCAAGCCCCCTTACTTTACCACCTGGGCTGGCCCCGAGTCCCTCTGTGCAAACTCTGTAACCCGGCTAATCTTTCCTTTGTTGAACGTTTAATATGAATTTACGAGATGATTTGAAGGATTCAGCTTCGAATGCTGGTGGATTTAGGCAACTCATTGGCGAAGCCTTCGGAGATGCCGCCGACAAGCCGACGTATGGTTTGGTCTATGACGATGCCCGCTGTAATAGCCGGTAGAGCCTGGTGACAACCTCATGGGATCGCTTTCGGTGCCTAGCATGTACCAAAGTTCTCGCGCTGACATGGCAACCAGAATACTCGCAGCCACCTCCCAACCCAAAGGCGTCTCGCCCTTCAGCGGGCATGGTCGGGTATCTCGGAGCAGTATTACCGCGTATGGATTGTGCTGAAATTGAATATAGTGCTAGATAAGCTTGATCGCACCAAGTAATCACTTTTTCATATTTCACCAGATTGCACAGGTCAGATCTTGTTCTGGTCAAAAGAGAGAACATGGGACCTACCTGAGCCGCCGTTCAGCACGCGGGAAATATGAACTCGTCTTGGCTTCACTTCCGAAACGTCGCCAGCGGGTGATTGCCCCGTGGGTTGCTCGACCAGTGCGGCGGCCGTAAACCCGAGAATTCGGCCCGCTAACCTTATTTTTCGGCGTGCAACACACCTCGGTAGTCATAGTCATGCCGGTGAACCGATGACGGATCCGAAATCGCCGTCGTGTCACGCATACAGCGTGACTCCCTTCATCTCACATTTCTAGACTACGCCATCAAGTCGGAGAGGTGATTCCCCCTTCCGGCTCCCTCAACCATGGCCACTCGGCGTGTGTTTGTTGGCCTAGCAGTAAGCAGTCTTGACGAGCGGCCCAACCTCGCCCGTCGTCTTCGTCGCCCAGCTATTCAAGCACGCCTTACCTCCTCCGCGCTCATACTCCTCCAGACTGGCATAGAACTTCCCCCCTATACGCTTCAGAACCTCGACTTTCTCAGCCATATTCCTCGCAAGCTGGACCTGCGGCGCATTAGGGGGGACTTGGTTTTCCTCCTCCAGAACCCCGTGCATGACCGTGTCAAACTCGGCAACCCACAGCCCCCCGCCCTCCGGGCCCCGACCGTCCGGGTACGCGACAGAGACCCACCTCCTCTCCATTGCGGTGGGCGGCGGCTCCTCCCCGTGCGTGAGCGCCAAGACGTCGCGATCGTCGTCTTCCGTCAGGCCCGCTATGAAGCCCCGCCGCTGGTCGCTATCGAACCACTTGGCGCCGAGGAGCAAGAGCCGCTGGCAGAGGGCGTCCTCGGCGTCTTGATCACGGTCGCGGAGCATGGGCGGGTCGACGGGGTCCAGGCCGAGAAAGTCAAAGTCCAGCGCCGTCGCGTGCCTGAGGACTATGACGCCGCCGCGGGAGGGCCAGCCCCAGAGACCGACTTCGCTCTCGATGACGTTCATGCGCCGGGTGGGCGGCCCTCTGTTGACGTTGCGTGAGGGCTGGTATTGGATGAAGGGGCCCCTGGGGACAGGTGGTCGGCCCGTAGCACTCTCTTTGGTCCTCATGTTGGATTTGGTATTTGCTGGGAGGGAATAATCGGATGTTGAGTTTTGAGCGAGGAAGGTGATTTTTATATCGGCGGTTGCGTTTAGGATACATGTACCTTATGTAACCATAAGAAAAATGGAGAAGAGCACTCGGGAGATGTCCTCTCCAGGCAACAGTTTACCGGTATTGGCATGGGAGAGGGGTAAAGCCGCGCAGTATCTGATTGGAGGGTCATAGGGAGCTTTGAATCATTCCACACTACGACATACAGAAAGCACTCGATAACCATGGATGATGAGCGACGCGCCAAAATCGAAGGTGCGCTACGCCGTTACCAGGAAACAGTAACGCAGCACAACCTATCGCTGCTGCGCACCCTGGTGGAAGCCGTGGAAGCGCTGTCACCGCCGGTCAAATGCTCAGAAACCACGGCACAGGCATTACGGCTACGGAGACTCGGCAAGGAAATTAGCATATCTCCTTTGGTCAAGTCTCCGCGAGATCTACTCAACGACGATATACGCGACGAAGTGGTCGGAGCGGCCGGTCTGGACGGACTCGGTCGCACTGAAGTCGATGTGGAGGGAAGGGAGGCTTACTTTGCCGCTATCCAAGCGCGTATCGCGGAGTTGAACATCGAGGTGGCAGAGTTCCCTCCGGCCGACTTGGCGTACCTTTGCACGCTTGTTAATAGCATCGTTGGCCCAGGATGGGGCGTCCACCGCCTCTCTCAACAAATCGAGTTTATATCTTCCCCCGAAGAAGGACTGGAGGAAAGTGTCGGTGTGCCCGCTAGAAAGTACGACGAAGATGCCTGGAGTCAGCTGATGTGGGCTTGGGAGGACTGGGAGATTGCTGTGGCGTTTAAGACTGGCCAGGCCCCCTTTCCTGGGGGTTGTTATGCCTTATATTGCCGCAATGACGACAATCAACAGTGGAAGTGGAGGTACGGTCTCAATGACGGCGACTGGTGCAGCGATATCTACGGTAGCGTCGAGGAGTTTTTGGTCTACTATGCTCATTTTCGAGAGCAGACGGAAGACGAGGTCAGGCGTGGCGTCGAACGTGCAGGGCTTGCCATCTGAAATTAGCTCATCGCCATGTGCCGGTTTCAGACAGTTAGCAATTTGACAGAGAGCAACGTCTTGATCTCTACAGTACACAGTACGTCCAGAGCTGGCAAAAGGCGAACGGGCCTCCGTGATGACGATGCATCCGCGTAGTGTGCCTGAGCGACCTCGAAGACTTGTCAGGAAAGCCGATGGTGAGCCGGTAGGCCGAGCAGCAGACGAATAGACATAAGTTACGCAGCAAGGTATCACGCTTAATGGGCTGAGGGATCAAACCCGGCGGAGTTGAACACAGAATCTAGTGAGCCGACTCCAGATGGTCGAATGAATGTAAAGTCTGGTCCGTGTATTGCATATTAGACTTGAGTCGCATTTTAGCGACTTAGCGACAGATATCTCGTAAAAACAGCGCCAATTAACGTTACGCTTATTCTAAAAAACCAGCTCAAGCAGTAGCAACACCAGCAGCCCGCTCAGCCTTCTCCCTCTCTGTCTTCGCCTTCGAGATCTTCAAACTCAGCTTGACCGGGTTCGCTCCGGGGGTCTCAAAGATGGTATCGATCTCCTCAAGCGACAGCCTGCTTGTCTCGGGGAAGATGAAGTACGACGCCACCAGCTGAATGAGGTTATATACGATGTACACCACCCAGATCTTGTATCCGACCTTCTGGATCCCGACGCTGATGCCGTAGCTCTGTACCACGCCCGCCGCGCCCTGGAAGACAGAGTATAGTCCCATGCCCTTGGCACGCAGCGGCAGCGACAGGATCTCGACGGGGTATAGGTTGTGCATGGTCGCGATGAGACTGGCGCTGCAGATCTGGTAGAGGAACATCCACAGGACGGTGAGGGCGGCGGCGGCGCGGGTGGGGTCGATGCTGTACTGCCACGAGGTGATGGTCGCGGCCGTCTGGAAGATGATGAAGGTGATCAGTCCCGCAAAGATGAGGGTGCGCCTCCGGTAGATGTCGATCAGCCACGAGCCGAAGGCCGTGAAGACAAAGTAGATGGCCGTCAGGCCGAGGTTGATGCCGATTTGGTCGATGCTCTTGGTGATTCCGATGGTCTGCAAGGCTGGCGACAGGTAATACCCGATGATGCCGCCACCATTCCACTGCTGGAAGATGCTGTAGATGAGCAGGATGAAGGTGCGGTACCAGACTGCCTTAGTGAAGAAGGGGCGGAAGTCCCACGCAGCCTTGAGGCCGGCGCGGCTGGATTCGATCGACTCTTCTATCTGAGCGAGCACGAGTGGCACGATTGGTTCATTGACGTCGCCACTGGTGGTCATGTACTTTGCAATGACCCTGCGCGCCTGTTCCGGTTTGTTCTTCATAACAAGGTAACGCGGAGACTCGGGGACGAGGAGGTACATCGTGCAGCAGACGAAGGCGGGAGCGAGGCCTTGGAGGATGAGTGGGCAACGCCACTGCCAGTTGCTGCCTTCCCACGTGGAGAAGCCCATCATGGCACCGATCATGACGATGGAGCCGATCTGGAAGCAGGCGCCGAAGACACCGACCAGACGGCCACGTAGATGGACGGGAGCAATCTCGGCCATGTACTGCGGCGCCGAGCACAAGGACGTTCCGAAGCCAAGCAGGAAGCGGCCAACCATGAAGCAGGCGATATTAGGGGCCAGGCCCTGGATGAGCGCTGCGACAATGACGATGGCGTTGCCCAGGAAGTTGATACCGCGGCGACCAATGACATCGGAGAGGGCGAGGAAAGGGGAGCCACAGAACGAGCCGATCTGCATCAGAGCGTTGATGGTTCCCAGGATAGGGCCGCTGTTGCCGAAGCCGAAGTAGTCGTGCCATGACTGGTATGAGTTTACGTTACCGATGACGGCCCAGTCGATGCCGTAGCCGGCCTGGTTAAGTCCCATGACGATCACGATTAGGAAGATGCGGAGGCCGGTCTTGGACTTCACGGTGAGGGATTCGGACGATATACGCATGAGATCTTCTTCGGTGAGACGGTTGACGACGACGTCGTCGACCTCAAGACCGAGCTTCTGGGCTGTGGCAAGGTCATCGTGATGCTGGACCACAGCGCCGTCCTGTTTGTCGTTATCAGCCATGGCGAGTAGATGGGCAGAATTTGGCTCAATCAGTCGTGATGGTGTTCTTCAGGTCTGCAATCTGGACCCCGTCAAAGCGAAATGACCCGTCTTAGAACAGATTATTTGAGGGTCGATGAAGATCGAACGTGTACATCATGTGGAGGGACAAGCAATATAATATAGTTGCAACGAGGCCATCGTCTGAAGCTCACGATCTATCCTTGAAGGAGGAGATGAAGTGGAGAAGTTCGCAGCGTTGCCCTCAATGGCATGTCGTTTGCTGCCAGGGCGGAATGAATGGTTATCGAGCCGGTAGCGGCGTTTTCACGTGGGGCCTAGGATTCTCACCATGGCGGTGGGACATCTCCATGGGGAAATCTGCCTTCCCCGCAGTCAAGATGCCTGTAGTGGTTTCTCCACATTGGGCAGTGATGGATCTCGGTTTGACTGGACAGGCCATCGGATACTGGGCCAGATCCTGGAGTATACTGCATGGTAGAAACATCCGATGGTTTCTTGGTCTGATGGTCTTGTAGACACCCGAGATGGGGGTAACGCTGACTCCTCGTTCGTCAACCCGAAGGATTCAATTCTCCTCCAATCACCAACAGCAGACTGCCGACGCTAGTGCGTAACCGCGGCCTTGGGACGAAGCCGGCGGGACAATTCGTGAGATAGGGACGCATAGCAACCGACGGCTCTTTAGTTTTTTGGCCCAAAGAAGTCTTAGCTCTGCCAAGCGATCGCGTCAGTCGGGACTTGCACTCATCCCACGCTAGTTCTAGCTCCGCGCCCTGTCAAATCTTTCGAAAACAGAACGTCGTAGACATCCCCTGGCACTTCCGCATGGGATACGGATCGTACGAGCTGTTTCATAGGCCATTATCTCGTCAATATCTTGCAGGGCTCAACAGCACCTGGTGCTTTCGGGACTTCGGTGCGCTGTTCCTAGGGCCATTGGGTGCTCAAGGCGTACCTGTCTCATCCCGACAGGATGTATCCAAGCCCACCAGAGGATGTCTAGTCATTTATTGATATGTCCCGTCGTATCATATGACAAGCAACCCTTCGGAGACTTAGATTACTCGCCCTTGCCAAACGAGACTGGAAAAGCGTTGCAGTCACAGACTTGGCAAAATGGCTTCTCAAGACGCGTCACCCTTTTCCTATGATACCTCGAACCAGCACGTACACTTGCACTATACCAGTCCAGCTTCAGAATGGTCTCACGCACTGCCAGTCGGCAACGGGCGCCTGGGCGCCATGGTGTACGGGCGGCCAAGTACGGAGCTTTTGCAACTAAATGAAGATTCGGTTTGGTATGGCGGACCCCAAGACAGGACACCGCGAGATGCCGCAAAGAATCTGCCGCTTCTCCGGCAGTTGATTCGATCTGGGTCGCATGGCGAGGCCGAGGAGTTGGTCAGGAGAGCATTCTTCTCGACGCCGCATAGCATGCGACACTATGAACCGTTGGGTAAGGTCGAATTAGAATTTGGCCATGGTTCGGAGAACTCGGCCGACAGTATTGAAGGATATAAAAGATGGCTGGATTTGGAGACGGCGACAACTTCGGTTGTGTATCGGCATGTGAAGACCGATGGAACGGCGGTCAAGGTCAGGAGAGATGTCATCTCCAGCTACCCCGATCAGGCGATTCTTGTTCGTGTCGTGGCAAGTGAGAAAATCCAGTTCGTCCTAAGGTTGAACAGAACCAGCGACGTCGAGTGGGAGACAAACGAGTTTCTGGACAGCGTCAAGTCGTCTGGGAGCCGGATCGTGCTGCATGCCACGCCGGGAGGTAGAGGCAGTAACAGGCTCTGCTTGGTTCTTGGTGTCACAGTTGACGACCGAAGTGACGGAGGCTCGGTGGAAGCGATTGGAAACTGCCTGGTGGTCAGCTCGGCAAGCTGCATTATTGCCATCGATGGGCAGACAACCTACCGGCACAGGGAACCAGAGACGGCAGCAGCATTGAACGTTACATCGGCATTGGCACGCCCGTGGCCGGAGCTCCTAGAGCGTCATGCCACGGACTTCAAGTCGCTGTTCGGACGCGTAAATCTCCGACTTTGGCCAGACGCCTCATCAATCCCAACATCCCAGCGACTTGCAGCCTCGCCACCGGACGCAGGCCTGGCTGCTCTCTACCACAACTACGGCCGGTATCTTCTCATTGCATGCAGTAGGCCGTGTCCGTATGGCAAGCCTCTGCCAGCCAACCTTCAAGGCATTTGGAACCCATCATTCGCACCACCGTGGGGCAGCAAATTCACCATCAACATCAACCTGCAGATGAACTACTGGCCAGCACCGAATGGCAACCTGCCGGAGTGTTTCTTCGAGCCAGTTGTTGACCTCCTCGAGCGAATGGCTGTCCGCGGTGCAGTTACCGCAAAGACCATGTATGGCTGTGGCGGTTGGTGTGCGCACCACAACACAGACATCTGGGCTGACACGGATCCCCAAGATCGGTGGATGCCGAGCACAATATGGCCACTCGGCGGAGTGTGGGTGTGCATTGATGCCGTGGAGATGCTAAAGACGCACTACGACAGAAACATGCACAAAAGGTTGGCGCCAGTCCTCGAGGGCGCGGTGAGGTTTCTGCTCGAGTTCTTGATCCCGTCTGCGGACGGAGAGTATTTGGTCACAAATCCTTCCTTGTCGCCCGAAAACACGTTCATCGACGCCTCATCGGGTGCAAAGGGTATACTTTGCGAAGGGTCAACCATGGATACCACTATTGTTCGTTGGGCATTTGAACTGTATCTCTGGTCAGACGAGAAGCTTCATCCGCATAGGTCAGGCATTCCTCGCGACGTGGTCACCTCGGCGCTCAAGCGCCTCCAGCCATTCGAAATCTCCCCAGAAAGTGGCTTGCTGCAAGAATGGGGACTTCGAGACTATGCAGAGCTTGAACCCGGACATCGACATGTCTCGCACTTGCTAGGCCTCTATCCGGGACGGTTCATGTCTCGCAGGAAGACGTCCAAGCTCTGCAACGCAGCAACGAAGGTCTTGCAGCGTCGCGCTGCACATGGAGGCGGACACACTGGTTGGAGTCGGGCGTGGCTTATAAACTTGCATGCTCGACTCGGACAGGGCGAGGAATGCCATCGCCACGTGGAACTTCTGCTGAGCAAGAGCACTATGCCCAATTTGCTAGATGACCACCCGCCGTTCCAGATTGACGGAAACTTCGGAGGCAGTGCCGGCATCTTAGAGTGTTTGGTGCAGGCTGAGGAGGACGTCTTGCAGACAGAACAGGGTACAATGGAGAAGAGGGTTGTAATTGAGCTCCTGCCTGCTTGCCCGAGCGCATGGGAGAAAGGAGAGGTAAAGGGTGTTTGTGTGACAGGGGGGTGGTCCGTGTCGTTTGCATGGGAGGGTGGTGTGGTCAGTGATGTGCATGTGTCAGGGTCTAATGAAGGTGTTCAGGATGCAGCGATCGTGTTTCCTGGAGGAAAGCAGGCAAACGTCCATGGCCCAGGAATGCAGGTCGTTTCCATATAAAGTGAGAGGTGGTCTGCCACCAGTGCGAAGGTGTTCGAAGTCCAACCTGGGCTGCTTGGCTAAAGACCACCGCCAAGCGGGTAATATCAGGTATTCCCGGTGCTAGAAGCATGGCGCAGGGCATCAGCATCATGTGCCGGGTCATTAAATAGAAGAAAATAACGGGAAGACAGACAGTCAGTGTTCATGCCGTGTCCATTGACGCGAGAATTCTTTGTAGGTTGTAGAGGATGCTGCGCGACGGAAGAAATGGCCAGTGCACTACGCTTCGGGACGACCCCAACGAAAGGTGGGGCCGTGTTTCGTCACCTCACCGAAAGTTCCGAACATCAATCACGCCAGCCCGCCATCTTTCTCGAGGTCAACAGACCTTTCGAGTCTGACCATGTCAATGACACAAAAGTCCTTGTGGCTTGACGCCAGTCACTCGATATTTTCGAGCTGCGAAATCTAGATCCAAGCTGGCAAATGGACGGAGCATCTTCTGCGTTCCGGGTGAAACGGAAGCCAGTTGGCATCTCTGCGAGCTCTCAGCAACATGCTGACGACGTACAGGCTGCAAACTCTTTGGTCGAGAACCTCAGCGTCCAGACTTCAGGGATAACTATCAATGATAGCAAAGTACCTGAAAATGACCGCGGAGAAGATCGCCCTCCTCTTCCGCCTAGGGGCAAAACCCCTGTTTCGGACGAGGCCGTGCCACCGGCCCGGGCCGTCAAAGGGAGCTCGTCTTTTGGACCTGATGTCACAAATCCATCCACACTGAGCCTTGCGCAGGGTTTCAACCCCCTGCGGCCGCAGACATGGTCCTCTTCTCTTCCTCCTCCTTCTCAGCCAGGGCCTTCGCAGCCCAAGCCCTGGCAGACCGCCCTTAACACCACGCGCGATCTCGCGCTGAGGCTCGTGCCTCAAAACACGACTTCTACGAAGCACTACACCATTCTGCTGCATTCGAGCCCACTAATTGTCTATCGTGGACCAAAGACCAATATCGCATTGACCATATTCTCCTCTCCGTCGCATCCCCTTCCTCCACCCGAGTCCCGCACGCTGCACCTTCAACCTCGCGGCTTCACTGGAGACACTGGCTCTCGGCTGAAAGCCTTTGTTGGCCTGACGGACTCCTGGATTGACGTCACCCCGGCCATCCGTGTCCCGTCACCGACCGATGTGGACCCCTCTGTCGCGAAGCGCTGGGAGAACGACATTGCCAGGGCCACCAAACGGCTGGCAACGCACGCCGGTAAGGCTGGAGCTCACATTGCGCGCGAGACGCATGTTGTGCGCATACCTGCCGCTGCCCAAGATGGGTACTTCCGCGTCGTAGTCTGCCACACCGAGACATCTGGCGACAAGAAGAAGCATAAGGTTCTCTGTGCTGGGCCGATGGTCCGCATCGCCAGCTTGTCCAACGACGCGGCTAGGTTTCGTGGCGCAAAATTGCGGACGCTACCACTTGAAGCCGGCATCCAGGCCGCTACTATATTTGCCAACAACACGGTGGGTACCGTAGTTGGACCTGTCGTTGAGACGGTACAGGGCAAAATCCAGCAGTATCGGCCAGGTTTCGCGGCAACCACCGCCGGTGAATTGGCGTACGGTGCCACTCTGGAGGATAAGGTCGCTGCTGTGGACGAGAAAGTCGATCAGGCAAGAGAGGAACGGTATCGCATGGTTGACCTCGAGGATGCTAGTGCCAGGAACGAAGTCGATGTTATTGGGCCGGAGGAAGGGCCTCAGCCCCCCTTTCCTATCAAGTTCAAGGGCAAGGTCGTCCGCGGGACTGGAAAGGGGACGGAACGGCTTGGGATTCCCACGGCCAACCTCAGTGACGTCCCCGAGGATGTCAAGTTCCGCTTGAAAGGCGTCTACTTTGGGTGGGCGAAGATAATGGAGTCAAAAGGGGCCGAACCGCCGTCCCAAGACTGGCACGAGTCCATCATATCATTCGGACCATCACCATATGCCTCGCCTTCCGTAGTCCAAAAGACGATCGTCGCGGTGCACATGCTGCACAGCTTTGACGAGACCTTCTACGATGCCAGGCTGCAAGTCATTGTCATGGGCTTTCTACGGCCGATGAAGGTTGCCGGCACACCGGAGGAAGAGATGCTGGATGCCATCACGCAAGATCTGTGGCTCACAATGTCAAGCCTCAGCCGGCCAAATTGGGGGCCGGACGGAGCTGTGGAAAAGATCAAGACTTTACAGAGCACGCGCAGCTTCTCGGATAAATATGTCAATGCCAGAGAGAAGATGCAGGCGCATATTGACCGGATACCGGCGCACTGGGTCGGGGTCCGCACGGCAGGAGGCGAGCTGTGGGACCAGACCCATGGTAACGGTGGTTACTGGATTGCTCGATGAGCTTCAAAGAACGCCATCAACGCCTCAAAGGCGGGACACCAATGGCGTATAAACCAGGGTTGGACGAGACATGCCGTGTATTGATCCTTCCACTAGAGGTTATCGTGTTGCTAAACCGCAGAAATACGCTGTTCGAGAAGAGATCACCATCGAGCACCAGGCATCCAATCCAAGTGTTTCAGTTTTCAACGGCCAGCTCATCCTTCAAATGCTGCAAACATGTACAATGCTACCAAGCTTATTGGTCCATCGTCTATAAATAGGCGTCTCAGAGTGGAGCCCCCGATCCAAGTGGTCAAGTTCGAGCCCTGCCAGTCAGGGGGTGTAATGCAACCATCCATGAGTGCTGACACATGAACCAGGATTAACGTCGAAATTGCGGAACGCATCCAGCAAGGATGAGCTGCAGCTTTTCGCGACGGCGAGGGGCACTGTGCGCTTAGCTGCTAGGCAGGCAGTGAAATTCCAACTTGACGTGCACAGCTCTTCGTTCCTTTTGTCTTGGTCTCTTCTTCGCCAAGAGTTGAACATCTTCATCTTGATCGTCTAAGCTTGTGCGTATGACCAAGATGACCAAGCACGCACTTCCGGTATTGGTGGCGCTAGCGACGGCCGCCATCAGCGCATCGGCCAGCGGGAGCTCTGACGCTTCTCGGTGGAAGCCCGCGACGCCAACACTCGCGCTCGACCCACACGACCGGGCTCATCTACAGATCTCACCGCGGCCGACTGACTCGCGCGGAGCTTTCCCAGGAGGAGAATTACGCAGGAGAGACTCGACCTCAACTTCCATAGGTAGTAATACCTGTGGCTTTTGGACTGATGATGGTAAGCGAATTATCTTACCCGTATATGCCATGATACTTGTGACTGACCAACCGTTTGTCCAGGCTCTGCCATGTCCTGTGACCCCGCGTATACTTGCGCAAACCAAGGCCAATACAGAGGATGCTGCGTAGGATCAGAATGCGAGACTTCCTCCTTTCCATCGGTATGCCATGGTCGAACGGATAAACAATGCGAGAACCCGGGTCCAGAGACGATGTGCTGGTAAGAGGCCAAAAGATTTGTCGCCGTCCCACATGTGTAACGAAGTCAATGCTAACATTGTGTTCGAAGTACCTACGACGTAAACTACCCATACTGCGTGACATATCTCTGGGCGACAACCGCATCGCCCAACCAAGTCTTTACTCTCTTCAACTGCGACACACATTACTGGGCAGGTCAGCAAATGCTCGCTGCCGAACCGGTTGCAATCACCACGACAGGGACAATCTCGGCGCCGGACGGTCAAGCGACGGTACCGGCCAACGACGGCAGCAACAGCACTAGCAACAACGGCACCAGTAGTGACAAGGGCGGTAGCGGTAGCAGTACACCAGTCGGTGCCATAGTCGGAGGCGTAATTGGCGGTCTGGCCATCATAGGTGTCGTTGTGCTTGGCGTGGTCTTCATGGTGCTGCGATATCGGAAACAGAAGGCGGCTAAGCTCAACGGATGGCACGGTGACGGTGACGAGGCGGTTCCCCTGTCAGGCGCCAGCTCCAGTCCAACGTCTCCCGCGGATCACTACGGCGCTCCTGCCAGCAAGGCTGACGACTACGGCATACCAATGACACAGAACGCATCACAGCACGGCATGCATTCTACCCCGCTCCTTCATCCAGAAAACGATCTTGCGGCGTCTGATGAAACAGCCAGACTCAAACAATCTGCCGAGCTGGGGACAGACCGAAGAATCGAAATGGGTTACGATCCAAGGAGTGAACTTGGGGAAGATCGAAGAGCGGAGCTGCCGACTTGACAGTCGGAGCGTGCTGGTAAACGGGAAGAACAACGATTTTGTGAACGGGTCGGGAGGTATTGTCTATCGGCGTTCTTTGACGGAAACATATCGAGGTCCGATGATACCATTGAACGGGTCGGAAGGTATTGTCTATCGGCGTTCTTTGACGGAAACATATCGAGGTCCGATGATACCATGGGTCTCGGGAACTTTTTGCAGCGCATTTCGAGAATCAGCAATATATTTGGGAAATCTTACGCTTGGTCGATCGGTTACTCAGCAGTCTGAAGTGATATCCGCTCCAATGGAACACTCTGGAGTTCCCTCTGACAAGACGCCGTACGCTTTCAAGTGATAGAGGCTGACTTTGGAATACACGGTACCTTAGTGAGCAATGAAGCATACCGCCACCGTCTGGCCCCGCATTCATACAGATGGTGGGTTTGCTGACAAGAGTCGCAATAACTTCCATTCTATATTGACCGAAGCACCATCTCCGAGCTGACGTGAGCCGCCTCGAACTCAAAATACATAACTCCGAGATTTACAAAGTCAGGTCATGGAAATGTGCTGTGTATTGATCAAAAGTTCTGCAGAAACGACCTGGTCTCGACTCAGGCAACGCCATGCTCGAAATGGCAGACCGAATCTCCTATGACTTCGTTATTGTTGGCGGTGAGCTCCCCCAGTATCCGCGTGTTCGAGGGCACCCATAGATGTTCTTGACTATGTTCTGCATCTTTCAGTAAACTGACAAGCTTTCTGGAGGACTCCACAGCCGGGACAGCAGGCTGTGTAATTGCTTCACGGTTAGCGAAGTCGGCCCAAAAGCCTCGAGTGCTACTCCTTGAGGCGGGCGGTCCAAATACAAGCTCCAAGCACCGCGCCGCAGGGGAACGATTGACGTACTGGGTGGCTGCTGAAGAGAACTATCGGTACAAGTCGACTCCAGAGCCTGCACTGAATAACCGCGAGGTGATCTATGATCGCGGTCACGGATTAGGCGGATCCTCCGTGCTCAACCTTGGCGTGTGGGATTATGGCCGGAGAGAGGAGTACGACGAATGGTCGCGGATCGTAGGCGACCACGCATGGAGCTGGGAGAGTGTGGTGAGCACTATGAGGAAGATCGAGAATGTCCACGATTGCACGCCCAAGGAGCTCAGGGAGTATGTGCCTTCTCAGAGGCAGACACTAAGCTCGAACGGACCTCTGGATGTTACCTATCCGGCTACTTGGGCACCGGGTGTCAAGATCATGCTTGACACTGCCAAGCAACTTGGCTTTCCACTAATTGATTTGTATTCCGGGGATCTGGGCGTGGGCTTACCTGCCGCTACCACCTACAACGGGCTCCGTACTACGGCGGGCACAGCTTATATCTCACACCCTCCTCCGAACTTGCACATAGTCACTAACTCTGTTGTGACTCGGGTCTTGTTCCAAGGAAAAAGAGCAATAGGTGTCCAGCTCGGCGACGGCACTAAATGTATGTCTTCTCGCTTCAATCCATAAATTCGCGAACATTCGCCCTTACAGGCTGCTAACCCCACCGCAAGATCTGGCAAACAAGGCGGTGATTCTCTGTGCAGGCGCTATCGACACTCCCAAACTGCTTCTCCTATCAGGCATAGGTCCAAAGGATGAGCTCGCAAAGCACTCCATTTCAGCAACTGCCATCATCCCCGGTGTAGGCCGCAACCTAGGCGATCACTACATGGCCCGGTTACAGGTGTATCTCGCACCCGGTACCAGACCGGCAGTCAGCACGCGCGACATGCAAGCTTGGAAAGCCGAGTGGGACGCCTCCCAAACAGGTCCCCTGCTTGACGAATCCGCCCTGATGGCGTTGGGCTTCTTTCAGGTCGATGACATACAGTCTTTTCCGGAGTTCCAGGACCTCGACGACCAGACAAAGGAGTACCTGGCACGTCCACAGACGGCGCATTTCGAGCTCTCCCTCGCCATCTTGCCTATTCCTGATGTCCCGAGGCCCACAGTGCGGACGAGTGTTATCCTGATGAATGCGCAGTCTCGCGGGCAGGTATCGCTTACGAGTTCTGATCCGGCCGAGCCTCCTAAGCTTGAGCTGGGTTACCTCCAGCACCCGTACGATCGGAGGGTACTTATCGAAGCTGTGAAGGTGGCAAAAAAGTTCATTTACGAAGCTGACCTGCCGCGCGAGGAACAACTTCTGGGTCCGGCCAGCGATGAGGAGGATGACATACTGGTGAGCTATATCTTTATGGTAATGTATGCAGGCCAGGGGCTTTCAGGTTAACGCTAAGTGTACAGAGCTTTCTACGACAGAATACGATTCCTACCTGGCATGCGTGTGGTACTGCCAAGATGGGAAAAGTTGGCGACGAATGGACATGTGTCGACCCCGAATTCCGTGTCGTTGGACTGGAGAACCTGGTGGTTGCGGATCTGAGCGTCTGCCCTGTTATTCCGAGGTAAGTGATTGTTCCTGTGAAGCATTCGTTAGTATGACGTGGCCTAATCGGGGATTCAAGCAACCACACGCAATCGACAGCATACCTGATTGGTGAGGTAGCTGCCGAGAAGATCATGAAGGACTATGGCCTTTTCGAATAGATCTTACGCCTGGAATCGTTCAAGTAATTGGCCCACGTATTTGAGTCATGTTTCGAGACATGTGGCTAGCTTGCTAGATTTATGATTGTGCCATCTGCAAAACTCGAGTGTTGGTACATGAAGGATGTCTTGGTGCCTATAGCATAGGTGGCATGAAGGAGGTCATGGAAGTCTAGCCACGTTAGCCACAATGATTTCACTGCTTCGAATCGATGGTATCTACACATATTTCTTAGATTTTAACAAAGCATTCATCCCCAGCATTGTTTAGTCCCATCTTCAATTGCCATCCTTTATTTGGGCTACAATCGCTCAAACCTCCCGATGCAATGCAACCTTTGTTGGGTCACTCCCTTGTCTGCTCATTGTTCTACATCACCGGCTGTTGTTCGGCCATCTTTGAAGTCCCGCTAAAAGATGTTACGGTTCCGGCTGTTGGAATTAGCCTGACAGCGGACGATGGGTGAGATTCACTTCTCTCGGGATGAGGCCCAGATAGCCCTAACAGAGGCACATAATGGTGGCAGTTCACCTCCCAAACCAGACGGGCAGTCAGACTGGCAAAATTAAACACTGCTGACACGTATGAGATCACGATATTATCCGCGCATGCCATCTACTACACTTCGTCATCACTGCGGTCGTCTCTCCTTGACCCGTTTCTATATCAAATGGACGGCTGAAATAGAACAAGACGTGCGGCCTGTCAATGCTGCCCTGCCTTCCCGAGAACATACAAATATAAAGCATCTACCACCTTCACCTTCCCATCGACCGCAGCCTTCTCCCACTCCTCCCGAAACAGCGGTCGGGCCTGTCTCTTGAACTCCTCTACTTCAAGACCCTTTGTCAGCGAGCCGTCCGCCACTTTATCAAACTGCTCATCTGCTTGATCCACAGAGTAATAAACAGCTTCCCCTGTACTACCCTCTAGAATTTCGAACTTCTCCACCTCGAAACCTTCCGCCTTGGCAAGCTGGACCAGAGACTCGCTCGACTCGACCCACGATCTATTGAACGGCACCGCTACCCCTAGTCTCTTAGCAACCCGCTCGAAAATCGTCCCGGATCGAAAGATGTGCTCGTGCGTGACATCAAGGGCCAGCCTCCCATCCGGCTTCAGGAATGTCTTCCAGTGCGCCAGCGCAGCGGACGGATCGTCCAGCAGCACGAACGCGCTCGAGCAGGTGATCCAGTCGAACGTGCCCTTCTTTTCTGCCAAGCCGGCGGCGGCGAAAACCTCGTCGAGATGCATCACATCGCCGTCCAGCAGGATACAACGCTTGCCCACCTCGGGGTTGGCGGCCTGCTTCTGACGCGCCAGCGCAAGCATGCCGGCGCTGACGTCCACTCCGACGACGGTGCCGTCGGGACCCACCATCTCGGCGGCCGCGAAGACGTTGAGCCCTGTCCCGCAGCAGAGGTCGAGGACACTGTCGCCTGGTGCGATGGAGAGGTGAGACGTGAAGAGGATCGCGAAGGCGGGGTGCCAGGAGTCTTCGTAGGTAGCTGCACGGGAGTCGTACATCCGCTGCGCGGACTGGGATTGAGTTTCGGAGCCGAACTGCATGTTGAATAGGATGCAATGTTGTCTCTTTTACTATGGTGGGAAAGTGTAGATTACATTTATCACTGTGTAGTAAGATTTACGTTTGCCACTGCCCGCATGAAGAAAAGGACTAAACGAGGATTTGGGCACGGATTGCCATTTGTGGTAACGCGGAAATATCTGGAGGAGAACATGGCAGCGTGGATTGTGTGAAGTCACTGGCGCTGACCCATTTAATGGAAGCACGTCATCGCCTCCGATTCGGATGGCGGATGAGGTTGAGGGCCCGCATATATCCATCAGCCTATCTTGCCTAGCATCCAGCACTTCTGATATCGATGGGCAAGCCGACGTCCTCTGCATGTAGACCGACAACCTATGCATTATACATTCAACAATGCACACAAAGAGCCTCTAATACCGCGGTCCAATACATCCTAACCTATCTCCCTAAACATAACCCTGAAGCAAGAGTGTTACCCACAGCATGATCTATAGGGCGTAGGTGGGGTAGAGACGCAACGGCTGCGACCGAACGCCTCTCTCGGTTATCTCAATGCCGCGCAGGGCACTGACACTGTGGTCATTGCGGTGATCAATGTGCGCCTTATACACCTTGATGTCAACGAGGAATTGGAGTGCAGCCCATGACATGGGATTGTATCCAGACCGATCAAACTCGAGCTCCGGACCAACCAAGACGACACGCGCGTGATCTTCGGGGCTGAGAGCAAGTCGAGCAGCCTCTGCCATAGCGAGAGAAGACTCCTCGACCACGGGCAAGGTCAGACCACGGGGCCACCTAACCTGACGCATGACGGTGGTCCAGAACGCGTCCGTCGTTCGGCCGCGCGGGTAGATGAGAGCACTGTGGGTGTGGCAGGCTTCGAGTAGCTCCATGATCATGACTTCGGCGCGACGCTTGGTGAGCTTTCTCTGATTCGGGGGCAGGGCGCGGCGCATGTTGTCGACGATGTGGCGAGCGTCAATGACGCGCATCATGACGGGGTTCCTCCGAGGAAACTTCAGTCCTGGCGCTGAGACGAGAGTATTTAACGACATGTTGAGATGAGAGATGGTTAGTTGAAACTGCGCAATCAATTCCGTTAGCAACAAAACCTGATGAAATAGCAACAGGAAAGAAACAAAAGTCGTCTCACTTGGTGCCACGGCCTGGGGTTAAGCTGGTATCTGTCGAGGGAAGGTGTCTGGAAGCAGCCCAAAATTGGATCTCAAGATGGGTACTGGTCGTATATGAAGGCGAGTAGCCCGAAGAGTCAATGCTGGGGCGAGTGGATGCTCAGATATCCTATGTGGGTGATGATACCGTGGTGGAATTTGGTGCTGGAAGAAATGAGGCAGGAAGTCTAGAAGGCGGCGGCGAATTCCAGGCACGCATCATTTTTAAACCGGAAAAATATTTCGAACTGTTGGTTGTTCTTTGTGCGTAGTGGTAGCTGCTTTACGGTGAGTTCAGGTGACTGCGGACCTGGTGAAGTCCTGTCAAAGGGAAGAGAGACCCACAGGCAAATGACCCGTCACATGAGGTTGAGGCCAAAGGGCGTACGTATATGAAGTAGTTTGGCATCTTGTTCTCCCAGTCGTCAATGATTCCGGTGGGTGTTGGGCGGGGGAACTGTCCTTAGGAGAGTCGAAAGGATTCAAGCCTAGATTAGTTGGCAGCGCAGCTACTCGCCCATTACCGTGTCACAAACGCATGAGTTCAAAACTAGGAGCCGGTTGAGGCGATAATTTTTTTTGTACTTTTTGCTTTTTGTTTTTTGCACTTTGGAAGTATTTACGAATCGATATAAGGGGCACCCGGGCTCATAACCTGTTGCAAAGGGTATTGATTGTAAGACTGCTTAACTAGACCAAGAGAACAGGATGATGGGCCAAGTACTTATGCCCATCTGGAGCCTCCTGAACACTCTTGTTTGCCTAGAGCGTTTGCACACCTACAAACAAAAAACCACAAACTGCAAAACTGGTCTACATTTTTTACACCAGGATTTCGTTATGTTTTCTTGCTCACCAACACAGCCTAAGCAGCAAATAAGTTCCCCTACATACAGGCTTTACAGATTGGATCTTAACGTACAACCATGCTTTCACATTGCCATGTCTGACCCAGCCTTCTTCTAAATCGAGGTGTGTTCGTGTCCCAGCTATGGCTTTGAGAACACCCGTAGGCTTGGTGGCAACTTGTAAATCCATGACATGCGGTTAGTGCTCGAGGCTTTCGTCGATGCATGGTTTTTGACGTGTACTATGCAGTACAGGCTCGGAGGGTTCATGGTGTTTGACTCAGCCAATCGTAGCTTATGCCGCCTCCAGCGGGGCCCTCTTCCGCGTTACCTTACGGCTTACCTTGTGCAGCATCACACCGGCTATCTTACTTTCTCCGCCTTCAACTCTCGACCTCACATCCGAACATAGGCTCAATTACCGAACGGCGAAAGAAACAGCCAACACTGCGGACCTACCTGACGATGGCAGGACAGCACAACTCACCGCGTACTCCCTCCGCAACAGCTACCCTGCCCTCACTCTACCGCATCACTCTCACAACCCTCGAACCCCTCTTCGCGCTCAATGGCGCGTTCCTCGCCTTCTTCGCCCCGCAATCCTACCTCTCCACCATGACGCGCGACGCGGCGGCCATCGCTCCCGAAACGCGCTTCCTGTACACGGAGCTCGGCGGCGCGTGGCTGTACTTCGCCTTCGTAGAGGCCGTGGTGCTGCGCCAGTTTGACGACCTGCGGCTGTGGCGCCTTCTGTGCGTCGCTATGCTGCTGAGCGACGCGGCTTACTGCCATAGCGTTGCGCAGGCGGTGGGCGGATGGGGTGCCTGGGCGGCTGTGGGTGAGTGGACTGCGGCGGATCACGCTGTCTTCTGGAGCACGGCGCCGTGTGCGCTGGTTAGGTTGCTTGTTGTGCTCGGGGTTGGGGTGAGGGAGGGAACGAGGACGAAGAAGGAGTGAGTTCTTGGACGTCTGTAATGCGGAAATGGTCGCTGGACAGGGGCGTAGTTTGACCATGACCGCGGGCATAACAACTTATCACACACTAGATTTGTTACCTCATGGAGGAGCCGGACCGGAGCTGCGACTTGCAATTTAGGTACATCTTTTTATATTCCTCTATCTCGCTTATTTCTTAATAAGATGCTGAAAGAATTGTCCTAGAAATAATGCCGACCGCTTGGTGTATCTTGTCTTCTCCGGACTCTTAAAGTCTACCCACGTCGCTCCGAATCGGTCACTGAAGCCAGCTGCCCACTCCCAGTTGTCCGTAAACGTCCACGCGAAGTAGGACTTTATCACCACTCCATCCTGAGACGCCTTCGCTATCTCTGTCAAATAACTCTTGAAGAAGTCGATCCGGAACGGGTCCTCGAGGATATCGTCCGGACCATTGGGTTTCCAATCGTGCTCTCCCTTAGCGGTGGTACCATTTTCCGTGATAAAGATGGGTGTGTGATAACGGCCCCAGATCCACCTCAAGAGCTTTCCAAATCCCCAAGGCGTCGTCCTCAGCCAGTACGTATCACTCTCCGGCCCCCTCTTCACGCCCTGCTTGTTGCACTCATGCTGTATTATATTCCCCTTGTGATCGTTGATATCCGGCTCTTCATCACGGTGCTGGACATAGAAGGCGCTGTATGAGTTCATCCCGTAGAACTCCGAGCTGCCCTTGACCAGTCTCTTCTCCTCCTCCGTGAAGGTCGGCAGCCGATCGCCAAGCTGCTTCCGCATGCTGGCGGGATAATCGCCGCTCCCATAAAGCGGGTCCGCAAACCAGGCAATCTCAAACTCCCGCGCACGTTCCGCTGCTTCTACGTCCTTGGGGTCATTCTCATCGTAGGGCTCGGACCAATTGCCGTGCAGCGTGATCATGATGCTGCCCTTCTGCTCTGGCTGGAACTCCCGCTTGTACATGTCGCAGACGTACCCGTGCGACACGAGTTCCGTGTGCGCAACGATGAACGGCTCGGTCGAGGAGTCGCCCTCGGCGTTCAGCTCGCGGAAGCTCGACCTCGCCGGCGCGTGCACGCCCGCCGCGTAGCCGGCCAGGGTGTACACGCCGGGCTCGTTGTACGTGATCCAGTGCTTGACCCGGTCGCCGAAGCGCTCGAAGCACACGCGCGCGTACCGCACGAAGTCGGGCGTGTATCGCTCCTTGTCCAGCATGCCGCCGTACCGGTCCTCCAGCGCCTGCGGCATGTCCCAGTGGAAGAGCGTGACGAAGGGCACGATGCCGCTGGCTAGCAGCTCGTCGATCAGGCGGTTGTAGAAGGCGATGCCGGCCTCGTTGACGGGGTCGTCCTTGCCGCCCTGGGGAATGATTCGCGACCACGAGAGCGAGAAGCGGTAGGCTGTCACGCCGTACGACTTCATGCGCGCGACATCTTCCTTGTACAGGTCGTAGGACCGCGTGGCGTCGTCGGCGTTGCTGCCGTCGTGGACCTTGCCCGGCGTGTGGCCGAAGACGTCCCAGATGCTGGGGCCCTTGCCGTCTTTGTTCCAGGCGCCTTCGATCTGTGTGGCGGCGGTAGCAAAGCCCCAGTGGAAGTCAGGGGGTAGAGGCCCTTTGATGGAGGGGTCGAAAGTAAACTGAGAAGACGTCATGACGAGGTGCAATTGGAGGGACTGGGCTCAACGGTAGGATCTTACCAGCATGTTGAGTAACTCAATTTGTTACTGAGTGATGGCAATTATACTCGACATGTGCTCAGATGGGTGTGCTTCCGGTGTAGGAGGTTGCGCTTGGCAGGGCCGCTTTGCCGTGAGTGTGGAAAACTGGGGAATTATCCCGTCGGGTGAGATGTACTGAGTGACATGAACTGACATGAATGGAAAGTGGAGAATCGCGGGGTTTGATTGGACGTTGGGTCATCTCGCCTTCCTAGTTGGTGAAGTGACCCGGTTTCCAGGCGGAAATGACTGCATCCTCCAGGCTTTACAGCGTGTGGGCTTACGCATCAGCGGGGCTAGCATGAAGAATGCAACGGAAATTAAGCCCTGTATTCTCTTCCCCAGATTCAAACTTCGAGAATGGATAAAGAACAAAGTATGCCGGAATTACACCAATACGAACGTGCGCTGCTTTCCTCCTGGCACTGAACGATCAAGTAAGCGAAACTCGAGGCTCGCAACGTGTCGGATCAGTGTCACCGCTAACAATCTCTCGAACAGGTCCATTGCTCGCCTTTTGCCCATCCTACGCGCTACGAGTGCCAAAGAGTTTCTCGAGCACAGGTCGATTTTGCATCGTCTCTGCAACCCGCTTATACCCCGTCTTTGTTTTCTCCGAGCACCCAAAATCGTCCAGGCTCATCTGATAGTCGAGCTCCGCCTTAGCCGGTATCGACACGCGGTCAGACCAGGAGGCTGGATCAGACGACGGCACCGGAAAAGGTGAATCTCTCGTGGTCTTGTAAACCTCGATGCTGGAAATATGTTGAGTGGTCAGTATCGATCTGTGTATGTAGGGCACATCCAGTTCATCGAGATTTCACGTACCTTTCCAGGCTGTCGCAAGAGATGAGACCCAATTCGTCCGCTTTCTGCACCCAGGCATGGTCCCGGCTGGCGAGATACGCCCTGCAAACCTAGCTGGTCTGCTCAGGCGACAACCGCGAGCCGTGCGCATGGGCATGCCGAGCGAAACACTGCGATTCTTCCGGACCAACGCACTCTAATACTAGTAAGGACTCGTGAGTCTCATTGTTGAGGTCGATGCCCAGATGGAGTTGCTGGCGCAGGTCTAAAGTAGATGCATGCGCACAATGTCCAAGATTCCCCGGCTTGCCCATGGGTTGCTGCCCACGAATTGGAGAATGTAGCGGTGACCAGCCATTGGTACGGTACATTGAAGTAGTCGACTTTGACGGCCGGCTTCTGTGTTGTGTTTGCACCCTTATAAGTGTACAGAAGCTGAGAAAGTCCAGCGAGGAAGCGGCGGTACCGCGGTACCACGGACGATGACACGGATTCGTGCCCAACTCTCTTATCTCTGCCCCTTGTATTTGTTCCGCTCTTTACCTTTGTTTGTTGTCGCTCTGCAACGGTATCGGTTGTGGAAGTGGTCGGCTTAGAGGTAGTCTTGGCTAAGGACGTGATGGGTCGAGCACTAGGTGCCGCCATCTCGCTGTACAAAGAAGGCGAAGAGGTGCCTGAGAAAAACACCTCAAAGTCGTTGCCGAGCACTGATGGGCAAAAGATGGATTCAGGCGTGTACTGTTCTCCTGCTGGTTGGAATTACTGACGAGACCCTGAGCAGATGCTGCAGTAGTTGACTTTATATACGCCACTCGGACTGGGTTTCACGGCAGAGACTAAGTTCAGGTCGCCTAGTTTAGGGTTTCAAGCATATCTGGCAAGGTTTGTCTAGAACCCCTAACCTGTTGAGCTTTCATTTAGGTTTATGCAATAATTTCCAAAGCATACCAAGGCGACCTAGCGAAGGAGATCCGGTCGACCGTCCATATGTACCGTACCCTCACCTTTTCTTGTAGGCTGTTGAATCATGCGCGGCGAGGATGGTAGCGATCACTGGTACCAGCGCGAAGTATGTCAGAAGCCACTCTGCACTGCATTTCAAGTGGAGACAGACATGAGTACCTCTCGTGAACGCAGAGACCCTATTTAGAATTCGCTGCCATAGTTTTGCCATAACCACATAGTAAGAGACTCCCTCATCCTCGGTGGCTCGCGGCTTCTCAGCAGGACAACACTTCGCACTTGTGATCTACCCTGTCGCGGTCTGAATAAGTCTAGATACGCCGACTGTCCTGAGGAGGCTTGCTCACACGCAACAGCCAGAATCACGACTAGAAACCAAACCTCGACCCAATGTGACCGTCAGCTCCTCCCTGACAACCTTATTTTCATGCATTGCTCGTCCGCAGCCATAACATCATTCTCATTACTCCGGTTTGTGGCCGATTACAATCACCCGAAGCTCAATACTATCCCTTGGCCCAACGCCTTCAGTGAGTTTGAACGACGAGTGAGGAACACCTGGGTTGAACTCAACGTTAGCGTAGTTACCTTTGATAGAGACGAGTTGAATGGGTCAATTCAAGTACCTGAGATCTGCCCGTTGTCATGATGAGTATCAAAGCTAGTGAAGAGCAGTAGTTCTTGAGGGGCTTGTTGGCTGAGCCAGTACCAGCGATGGTAATCCCTGTGGCAGAGAAGGTAGATCTCTCCAATATACCGGCTGTTGACCTGATCGGCGGCTATCAGATCTTCTGGTCTGACGGAGCTCGGGTCAACAAAGCCAAGTGGATAGTCCTTCACAACCCTTTGTGTCGGTCGCCACGCGCTGAATCAACGGACGCTATATCAGCTACACCAACCAGGCTCTAACGTATCAGGTTACTTTACTTGACAATCCGGATGCGGCGTCCTTCCTCCAAATATTGATCGACATTTTCCAAGGCAAGGTGATGCCGAATTCGTCTAAGGGCTCCGTCTTTTGTTTGATCTAGAACCCTTAGCGCAAGGACCACACTAATGGATCTTAGGCCCTACCTGTGTGAGGGTGGATAGCTGGACCTTCTGGGTCTGTTTGTGTACCAGCATGAGAAGTGTCAGCATTGGCCTCGGGTTGCTGGCTACTCCGGAACTGGAAGTCGTCAGTCGAGATGTATGACACACGGTACTCGTGTCAAGCGCGAGTAGTCTGATCACGCCGAACTTCAACGCGAATACATGTACCTACGCGATAGGAATAGCATACGCACTGGTCCGCGCCAAGAGTAATCTTGATAAGGTCTGAAGTCTCGTTGATGTAGCTTAGAAGACTTTCTGGGGATGATAGTTCATTCCCATCGACGTACTTCCTATCATGATCGACGAACTGGACAAGATGTTCGTCAAGTGTGAGAAGGCGCTCGTACCCTCGGAGATCTGCGATATTGGCCCTGACTGTTTTGAACACTTCGTTGGTGCGGAGATGCTGCTGCTCAGGTGGCAGGTATGCTCCGCAGAAATATGGCTTTTCTTCCTTGTAAAGACGCTCCTCTATGAAGTCGAACTGCGACTGTACCGCCGGAATATCGTCTGGGACCGGAAATGGGGCCATGGTGGTGATAGCTTCCACCATAGAACACCGCTGGTGTAGAGATTGCACATTTGGCAGTAGGTTGCGAAACACAATCCCAACTGTTTCGACCAAGACCACATGCCAGCGCGAAAATGCACTTATCGTGGGCACGTCAAATCGAACCGTCCGCGTGGCACACCATGAAAATCAAACGATCCGCAGCCCCCTTCCCCGCTGCTTATCGGTTTGCCACGCCAATTAGGGTGTGCGAGTGATATCGAACGGCACTCTGAAAATCGACAGAGACTTAGAGCAGATTCAGCGTGGGGTGGAGGCGGCTTAAACAAGACACCGTACAGCCTTGCCTAGCACCAATGTATTAATTTGTACAGTACCTGTGTACATGTACTTTCAACCCGTTGCTAAGTGCTCGGGCAGCAGCGAACATCGAAACATCCGACATTTATCCGCATAAAGTACAGCATAGCAAAGTTTACTGAGGTAGTCCCTTGCCAGACTCTTTAGCAACCTAGCAACAGCTTGACAGAGCCGGCCCTGCCGCATTTTTCGATCATGGCGGACTCAATTTCGATTAGCTCGGCATCGCTAACCTCCGCCGGAGCCATGACGCCATGTTCTTTACCCATGGATGGCGTTGAGAGTCTGACAAGGTAGGTTCCTCAACCATAACGTAAAATCAACAGCCCAGGCTTACCTCGGACAGAGAATACTGCAAAGAGAGGTGGAACGAGGCCTTGGAGATTTCTCGAAAATACCTGCTTCCCAAGACCTTCGATGACTTGAAGCAATGCGACACGTGCGAAAAACTTTTGGAAGACCTTTCCAAAAGGGCGAGCGCGTATTCAAACAGGACCATTCCCCTTCTTCTTCAACGAGTCGCCCCGGCTCTCGGGCCACTAAGAAACCTCACAAACGTCTTGGTGGTCGTTATTCGGGGTAATACTCTGGCGGTTGCGGCAGTCTGGGGAGTCATACACTTGCTGATACAGGTGAGGGGATATCCACACTACCGTTGTTGATGGGGGCTTGCTTGCTAACAAGGGGCTCAGTCCGCTATGAACTCCGTGGCGGTGCTAACGCAGATCGTCGAAATGCTCGAAGAACTAGGCCATCAGCTGCATATACTCGAACTTTATTTGCCAGTTGGGTTTCTTCCAGAACGAAACGAGGCCGTCGAGAACGCCATCGTGGAAGTCTTTGCCGATAACATCAAGTTCTGGTCAAAGGCCGTTGCCACTCTGTCTAAGAACCCCATAGGTGAGCCTTCATGCGCCTTTAGAAATATAACAGCAAGCTTAATCGTCCTCAGAACTGGCCATGCAGAACATTTGGAACCACAGTATCTCCCAGGACTTGAAGAAAACATTCGAGAGGATCAAACGCAATGTCGACAGAATCAAAGAGACGGCATCTGCAATAATGTATCGGAAGCACTTCATGTCGAAGGAACAGTTCTCCCAGGTCGACATTCTCAGGTCTCTAGAAAGCTTACGTGTCGCGGACAGTCTCCTCCAGAAATCCGCTCTGGACGAGGATGAAGAATCAGACGCCTTAAGAGAATGTCACCACATTGCATTCCCTGAAAACACTCAGTTCTTCCCCCGAGACGACATTCTCGCTGCAATGAGGTCCGAGTTAACACATGAGCCCACATCTCCGCGTTTTCGGTCCATGACTCTGTGGGGAATAGGCGGCGTTGGCAAGACACAATTAGCTCTAACTTACGCGTATGAGAGGAAGCGGCAGGGCCTCCAACTTATCTTCTGGATTAATAGTGAAGACAAGGACAACCTGCTGCGGTCATGCTCTGAGATATGCGTTCAGCTCAAACTCAAAGGAACTGTACCCGCGGGACAACACGAGCGGAACCAGGCCCTGCTGGTGAAGTGGTTGCGAGACACTAGTAGGTGGACCAGACGCATGCCCGTTCGTTTTAGATGCGCTTGACTAACACGTTGGCTTAGATATCGACTTTCTGATGATATTTGACAACGTTGAGGACATGTCTACCATCAAAGACACTTGGGTTAATTCTCGTTATGGATCGATTCTGATTACAACACGACATGACTTCGCGTCAGTCTGGCCGGTCAACGTGATTCTTCACGTACCATTCATGACGGAGGAGCAAGGGTCCCAGTTCTTCATGAATATGTCACAGCAGAATAGTTCTGATGAAACCATCATGGAAAGCGGAAAAGAGCTTTCAGAACTCCTTGGGGGTTTGCCTCTGGCATTGACCATCATGGCAATGCAAGCGAGAAGGCGGCGTATGAGCATTCCCCGGTTTCTCACATTCTACAAAGAGAACGAAACACGGCTCCACGGTCCAGACAAGAAGATTTCTCTCGAGCCATTTTACCACCACGACCTGACGACCGCTTACAGGTTGTCCTTTCAGTCTCTTGACGAGTCCCCCGCTGTTTTGCTGCGGATCATTGCCCTGATGAACCCACTCGATATCCCGATCAAACTCTTTCACCCGGAAAACGCCGAGACATTGCCGGAGATTCTTTTTTTCTGTCACGATACATGGCAGTATGTTGTGAGCCACATATCGTTTTTAAGAAGATGGGCTGACGGTGCCTAGATTTGAGGAAGGCATTGATGCATTGCTTACATCATCACTTATTCGAAGGGATCCTATCAGCGATACTGTCTCTCTCCATCGGGTGATTCAGCTGGAATTTCGAAATACGATGGATGCCGAAACGCGAAGACTCATTGCTAAAGTTTCGTCGACACTGCTCCTAGAAGCGTTCCCAAAGCAAGTGAACGGCTTGTCGCTACGCAATGAGTGGCCACGGTGCACGATGTATATCCAGCATGTACTGAGTTTGATCAAACACTACGAGGAATTCAAGTTATTTCCACAATACCCCGGGGAATTCCGGGATTTGGCTGAATGCCTTTCCAACGCTGCCTGGTAAGGAAAGCCTCCGAATCACTTTTCTGGTACCTTGATAGAACTCGGTCCAGTCCGTATCGTCAACCATACTGATAGCGAACTAGGTATCTCATGGAAAGTGGCTCATGGGATAGATGCGAAGAACTCCTAGAAACAGCTTTCAAAGCATGTGACGACAAAGAGTCTGTTCTATACGCTCACCTGCTCAACACCGCGGCCTACCTGCGGGATAAGCGCAACCAGTCGAAAGAAGCGCTCAAGCTTTACGAAGTGAGCAAGAAGATCAGGGAAGCACGTCTCGGTCCACTCCATGAAGAGCTTGCCAACACGTACAACAACATGGGGCTTGCCCTAGAATCCTGCTGCCGATTTACCGAAGCGCTAGATTGCTACCAAAAGGCCATCCAGATTGACCTCCTGAAGCCTGAGACGGAGAGGAACAAGATTCTCCACATACGCCACCTCAACATGGGTTCGGCTTATACCAACTTGAAGCAGTATACGGAGGCACAGAGTCACATCGAAACCGGCCGGCAGTACGCCATCAAAACTTTTGGAAAGGAGACTTATTACGAATCAATGTGAGCGTGATGACGAGGGACGACTTTAGCCTGAATATCCTGAGCTAACAGCCTTTTAGTGCGGATTATCAGCTTGCTGAGATCTTCTACAAGGAGGGTAACTATCGTGAGGCGAAGCTGAGACTTGACCGGGCCCTGGTTATCCAGCGGCGGCAGAACGAGCTTCACCCGACAACAGGGGCCTCATTATTCAAGCTCGCGTGTATAGAGCTTAAGGATGGACTAGTGGACGAGGCAGAGTTAGTCCCACTTGATAGTGACTTGGCCCTCCCATTGCTAACGCTACCCGCAGAATTCACCTACAAGAGGCGCTTCTTATAGCGCAGTACAATGTCCCGCAAAAAGGTGATCATGGGGACGTTGCTCGCATCCAGCGGAAGCTTGCCGAACTCCATTTCCGCAAGGGTAGAGACGACGAAGGTGCAAATCTCCTCCGTAGAGCCGAGGAAGTTAGAAAGGAGATCCAGGGGTCTGAGTGGGAGTCCTCCGGCGATTCGGAATGGAGCTACAACCTCCTTGTATCATGTTACTACAGATAGCCGGGCTATACGGTTTCCGCTAGGGCATCCAAATATACATCTCCTTTAGTCGTCAGTTTCCCAGCTGTCCAAAGCACCTCCGGTCTCATAGCGTGGTCGTCTCCCAGGGAGTGGTGCTCCTTGACTGGCAGCATGAACACTCGGGGGCGGGAGGGTGGCTTAGGCAGCCTGGCCACATCGAAGCCTGATGATACGCCCAGACTAGAACAAGTCTGGTACAGTACAAGTATGTACTTTGATAGGAGATGTCTCTGTCTGCAGGCTCGCAAAAGTGCACATGATCTTTGGGAGGTGGGTAGGACAGCGTAGCAGGCAGCTTATCGTCCCGTAATGGTGTTTCGTAAGTGTGACAAAGAAGCAGGGCATTCCATCTTAGACACGCAATAAACGAGGCTCTGGTACGAGGACAAGAAATTCTCTGTGTTGTCGTTGAGAGATCGTCGTGTGGGCTGCCCTCGTGGTGTGGGCTGCCTTCCTCGTGTAAGTGTCCTCCCATTTAGCTCACTCCATGGTGTCGATCCCGACAGGCCACCCAACGGCTCCCCATTTTGACAGTCATGGACATCTCGAATAGACGGTAGTTATGACTGCAATTTTTTCACTCCGAGGAGCAGTTTCCAAGAACCGTGGACAATCTGAATTGTCAGAATGCGTATCTCACTCGAATTCCTGTCCGACTTGCCTCAGTTCGAAACGGAGAAGCCTTATGAGATTTTTATACAACAGATGCCCGCAGGGATTGCCAAGACAAATTGCGAGTATACAGAACATAGCAATATCGAGATTAGAGACGCCAGGTCCGCGGACAAGACGTTTACCCTCGATGACTTTGGCTTCTGTTTTCTTCCGGCTACTGGATACCCTGCACCGACAACAGAGGAGTTTGAATCAGAAGATGCTAAGGCCGCCGTTCTACAGTACCTAGAGGATAGCATCTCGTTCGTAGCTAGACATATCAAAGCTGACCGCATACTTTGCTTTGACTGGAGAGTACGTTCCCTGCCGTAAGAGCAGAAGAACCCAAAATGTTAATTTCAAGAGTTATAGCTTCGACGGAATGCACCCATGCCCGAGCGGCCAAAAGACCTTGCACAGGACCGAGTGGTAGCTCTTGAAACAGCCTCCACTGTGCACACAGGTAAGTCAACTGTCACAACGCCGCAGAAGAAGCCCTGTCCCTCAGCTAGAGGACTGTCGCAGATTACTCCTACGCCGGCGGACACAGCCGATTACAGCGCCAGCTCACAGAAGAGGAGCTTGGGAAGTACAGCGTCGACAAGTGGAGAATCAGATTTTTGAAGTATGACTCCTTATCCTCCATGGACACTGGGAGATTGCTTAAGGATATTTCCCTGCAGCGTGTGGCGGCCTCTCGTTCCGGTTGTTGAGGATTGTCCCCTCGCTCTCTGCGACAGACGGACGGTGCTGAAGTCTGATCTCGTCGAGGCGGACAAGATTCACCACGATCACTTGGAGGAGGGTTACTACATCAAGTACAACTCTGCGCACGAATGGTACTGGCTTTCTAGGCAGAGATCGGATGAAGTTATCCTGTTTGTGACTTGGGATTCTGATCACGAGGGCTTCGAGATGGCTTGTACGTGAACTCGAGATGGCATTCCCCCCCAAGACTGGGCATGCACTAACTCAACACAGCGGCTTCTCCGCATGCTGCGTTCAGAAACCCGGATGCCAGCGTAGGGTGTCGGCCGAGGGAGAGCGTAGAGGTAAGGTTGATGTTGTTTAATAAGCGGTAGGGGCGAACAACTGGCTTCGCTGCGGTGCAACTCCACATGTATGTCAAGGTGTAATGCGGAGTGCCGTTGCCGGAGGTTGTTGCAGGGCCAGAAGACGAAAGTAGTTTGGGCCTAGGGCAAGAGACACGGCATGAGAAGACATAACGAGTGACTTGGAATTCATAGTGATCTCATCCATTGGTATTTGACATGACTGCCAGGCAACATTCCCTTCTTGTGTACTTGGACTTGGCAGACCAATGTCTAGATCTGACAGAGTCGCGTGAGCTCAGTTAGCCCCCGGCGCCCTTGTCGTCAAGTTCGGACAACAGTCTGATGTTGCCCTCCTCGTTTTCTTTGGCACGGTCGAAGGTGAAGAGTTTGCCCTTCGTCGCGGGAATCTCGATGAACTCCCTCCAGGGTTGGCGTTTGGAGCCGGAGTGGTCTCCGGTAGCAGGCCGGCCGGTGAGAGAATCAGCAGGCGGCAAGGCGGCGATTGTGTTATTCTGTAAAAGCAATTCAGCATGGAGTAATGCCATGTTACGCGCTCTCTCCCGGCTACGATCTCACTTACCATGGTGGATAGTTTTGGCCTTAGTTTCGCATAAGTCGTCCAGAGTCTAGTTGACCTTATTTCCAGTCTGCCACAGACACGTTTGAACTAACTTGCCGTGGTGAAGGCTTCAATAAATGCTCTTTCTGTCAGTGCGTGAGATCCAAAGAGCCGCATATTCGCGATGGAGGATATGGCCACGCCCAACCCCATCGTATAAGAGTGGGGCTCCAACGTGTTTGCAAGGGGGTGTAAGACAACATCTCAGCGGCCTTTTGAGTGGTCCATACCTTCATCGGTTAGACTTCACATCGGTTTGGAGCAGAGCCAAAGAGGAAATAGGCCGAGGAGCGGGGTATGCCATTTGTACCACACACCGAAGTCGCACCACCACCATCTGCGACCGGATATCAACGACCACCAGAACCTCAACAAGTGTCCGGCTGAACAAACTCTGCATCCCGACCCAAAATATCCGCCAACTCATCCAGACGCAGGATATTAGCGTCGAACGCTTGACGTTGGCTGGTGAGTCCCTTCTTTGTGCTCCGATGACTGCCTGACGGTTCGTCAGTGGATGCAACGGTACGTGGTTAGCCTCGCTATCGGCCGCGGGCTTTTGGAACGTGGTCCGCCCAACATAGCCTCGCTCCACTTAGCGTAGTGAATGTCTCCCCACAGGCCGCTAGTATAATGCTTGTCTCGTAGGGTACCTTGGCTTAATGCAGGGCAGGCTTGTACTGACCCCCCACAGCCTGAGCAACCGGAAGCCAAGTATGGAAGCTACGTCCTTATATTGTGTGTCATACAGTTCACTGCGATTATCCGTGGGGTAACAATGGCACGGACCGTCAACAGTATCATGTCTGCGCCTTGACTCTAAAGACTTTCCCTCCTTCTCACCATTATCAGCTCGGGACATTCGCGTGGTGCTACTCAACTTTTGCTGCCGAGGCTCTGGAAATCAATTCCGGAGTGCTATGCAGATCACAAAACCACTCCGCCGCATAGCCAGACCGCGAGCTCTCGTCCATTGCGCTGGTATCTCTATTGCAATGGCAGCCTTTATGAAGCTGTTCTTCTCGTGGAGGACTCCAGCGCCCGCCATACCTTCCCTGCTAGAAATCTCACTTGATGACATCATCGCTGGGCTCGAGAGCGGGACTTTCAGGTCCACCGATCTTGTCCGGGCCTATATCAAACGAGTCGAAGAAGTCGATGAGGTCTTTCGATGTATCCTGCAGATCAACGAGGATGCCGTGTCAATCGCCCAACAGTTGGATAACGAGGCAAAGGCTTCTGGAAGGAGAGGGTACGTCCTCGAATGGGACTTTGTTTTGATACTTGCGCTAACTATGGTCACTAAGACCTCTTCACGGCGTACCCTTCCTATTGAAGGATAATATCGTCACGCTTGATCGCATGGAGGCTACAGCAGGTTCTTACGCATTGTTGGGAGCTAAGCCTCCACACGAGGCCACTGTCGTGACCAAACTACGTGAAGCGGGCGCCATCATCCTGGGAAAAGCGACTCTGACGGAATGGGCGAACTATAGGTGGATGAATGCGGCGACAGGATGGTGCCCTAGGGGAGGTCAGTGTAGCGGCCCCTTCTATCCCAAGATGAAAGCATCCGGCAGTAGCACGGGGAGCGGTGTTGCCGCTGCTCTTGGATTGGCCTTTGCTTCCCTTGGGACCGAGGTATGCTATCTATGTCCACGTCTTACGTTTTCGTTCCTGATTGTCTTAGACGGACGGGAGCATTTGCAATCCTGCAGGGAAGGCGGACTTAGTCGGTCTCAAGCCCACCACTGGTCTCGTTTCGCGCGATGGAGTCATTCCAGCTTCCACCCGTCTTGACACTGTCGGTTCCTTCACTCGGTCTGTAAAAGACGCCGCAACTATCCTGACCGCCTTAGCAGGCAAAAGTGACTGGGATCCTCGCACACAGGACATCCCATTTGACCAGGTCCCTGACTACAGTGCTGCATGCCAGTCTAAGGACTTGAAAGGCATCCGGATCGGTATACCCAGGCAGTCTATCGGAAACATCGAGTCTGATGAAGCGCGGGCTTTTGATAAGGCTATAGAAGAGCTCAGGTCTGCTGGCGCAGAAATAATCGATGGGGTAGAGCTCTTAGCAGCAAACGACTGGGAAGCTTACTCGTCATCGGACAGGATGTCCGTGACCATTGCTGACATGGCTGCAAGCCTTGCCACCTACTTCAACAGCCTTACGACAAATCCAAATAACCTGCACTCCCTCGAGGACCTCGTCACGTACACCAAGATTACCCCAGAGGAGAAATTTCCACATTATGATATGGCCACCTTCGAGCTTGCCTTGGACCGAGCACACTATGCTTCCGAGAAATACAAAAAGCTGGAAGAACTCCGTGCCTATATTGCCTCTGAAGGTGGGATTGACGGAGCTCTAGATAGAGAGCAGCTTGATGTCTTGGTGGTACCGACTGCAGCAAGCACGCCAGTGTCGTTCGCGAGCCTCGGTGGCTCGCCCGTCATCGCAGTCCCGCTTGGTTTCTACGGACCGGATACTCCCGTGGTTAAAGACAAAAAAGGCGACCTGATAACCCTCGCGCCAGGAATACCGTAAGTCCAGCACCCTTGCGTCGTTTTGACGACTTGCATTCTAACGGGACCTTGTGGTAGCTTTCCAATCTGCTTTTTTGCCAGGAGGTTTGGAGAGCCAACGCTGTTAAAGGTGGCGCATGTCTTTGAGCAAATTCATGACAAGGGCGTAGGCAAGATGTACAAAATCCCGAAAACAGACTTGAAGGCCGTTGTCGAGGCAAGGCGCGCGGGAAGAAAGGATCCCAAAATCTAGCGTAGTAGTTCTCGAGATCCAGTAAGACTACCTACAAGCCAAACTCTGCTATACTACGGACAAGACTGCGAGAGAAACTTGAGCAAGTTAAGTCTAGACGGGGTTAAAGTGTGGGCTTTGAGGCGAGCTTTGCCAAAGGGTGTGCCTGCCTTAACCTGCAGATTCAACTCCGTACATTTGCAAGTTTGGGACAGGAGACGTGCTGCGCCCCGGGAATTGAGTTTTGGTTGCGTGGTCACTTTGACATGCAGCAACGGTCGGGCAGCAACCAATCGATTTCAGCCCTCTATCAGCAGGCTATGCCTGAAAGCTGCGTTGCTGTGAGCTTTGCCCGAGTCTGGCTTGGAGCGTGGAATCACCGGTTGCCCATAAAGTTGACGTCATGAGGCTCAGCTGGAGGAATCTGCTGACTTATGACCTAGCTGATCTCTTGGCAGACAATGACTTCTCTGTACGGTAAGCTGTTGGATTATTGGCGAGCTTTGGGTACCTTAGAGCAATAAACAGAGCAGCATCATCACGTTTTCTTGGGAAGAGGGGCCAACATGGATCGCGAGGTTAAGCAAGACGCTGGGCATGGTGAGAGTGAGTCTCTATCACCTCTGAACCTCCGAGAGTAACACACCATCTAGATGATCGCTGACACGGCAAGCCCTTCCTGGTCGTCAGCGGCTCTTACAAGCACTGACGGTGAGCATACCTTCGGCGGAGGATGAGGAGCAGTTTGCATTCTACTTGTCGTTTCTCCAATACCGTCTGAGGAGCACCGGTGCTCAAAACCCCGTCATTGACATATTTGGAAGCGCGCAAGATCCCGACAACGCCGTCTTTTCGGCCATGGCGGTGTTGGCTGAGCTCATCCAGCACCAAAGCTATCTAAGTCTGGAGCAACTGGTTTATGAGCTTGGCAAAAGAGGCGTAATCCCAACTCCGTTCTTCAACGATACCCAGCATTGCACAGCAGTCAAGGCGGTTTTCATCATGACAGGCTGGCTGACGGCGCTGTATAACCCGACAATTAATTGCCCCCTGGATGTCTTCTGTGTCGAGCAAGAGAGCACTTCGACGTTCGAATGCTCTCAGCAGACTATGGAGATGGCGAAATCGGCTTCGCTTTGCCTCTTGCTGCACGGATTCGGCAGCGTCCTCCCGGTAAAGGTGCACCACCTGCTCGGCAGCACGGGGTTAGATCCAGCGTCATCCTGCCCGCCACAGGCTGATGATGTCTTGAGAGTTCCGTTCATCAACGCTGCTCACCTGATGAGAATTAAGAAGGTAAGGTTAGAGTGGACGCAATCTTTAGGATCGCACCTGGATTTCGACAAATCCACTAGGTGTCTCAAGGTGTTTTGCATGCCATCTATTCTGCTTCTGCAGGACCATGGTATTGCCTCACCGCTATCAGAGTAAGTTGAACATATCTAGTCCAAATTCCTTGCGTTTGGGAGTATTCTCGCACTATACTTACCATACTGCTCTAGACTTGTCAATAACTTTCACGACGAACACTCTCGACCAGAAGGGTTCTCATACCAGACGCTAGTATCTGAGATAATACTCAGCTACAATCTCCTGTTCCGAAACGATCCAAGTGCGCGCAAGGTGTACAGAAAGCAAAGAAACGCCATAAGAGAAATACTCGGCGCATATGATCCAGTGCTTGATCGTGAATGCGGATTTGGTCAGGCCAGCCGAGCCGGAGCCTCTAAGGGAGGGACCACGACTCTGCAGGAGAGTTACCGCAAGTCCGTCCAGTTTCCTATACTTGGCTATCGGCTCACAGAGCTTCAGGTGTTTGCCAGGGAGGAGGAGAGCAACAAGTTTTGGAGGATCGTCCAGGACAAGAGCGACACCAAGGAACGGTTGCAGTTCGTCGTAATTGTTATTTTCGGCGCCTTTGCTTTGTTACTTGCGGCATTAAACACCGTTCTCAGTGCAGTTCAAGTTGTTTATACGATCAAGAGTTACAAGGCGGGATTGGAACAACAAGCGACCTGACGCCGGTGTGCCTTGCTGTCAGGCAAGGACAAGAGAAGTTGGTGTAGACGTTGGACAATATCGACTGTCATTCGTTACGATCGACAAAAGTCAAGACCCTTATCATGTGTAACGCAAAGCAACGCTATGAAACACAATGTGATCAGATTCAGCCTCCAATGTCCTTGTCATCAAGCTCGTCAAGAAGGCGGATATCGTTCTCCTTGGAACCACCGAACGCAGCGTAGTGCTGATCGAGCATCAACTTTCCTTTAGCTGGAACCTGGTAAAAGGTTTTCCAAGGCTGTCTCTTGATCTCGGATCCAACCTTCAGCCCGCCAATGCTATCACTCTCCTTCCCAGGGGCGTATGCCACGTTATCCTTGGTCTCGTCCATCTTTTGGATGATTGATGTTCGGGCTGATTGTGCGTGAGATTATGAATCTGCTGACGAGTCAGTATAGGTATGAAAGTCGGAAAATGAGATCCAAGAACTGACCTCTTGGGGCTTGCAAGGCTAGTCTCCTTGAGCATTCAGGAAGGTGGCCTGTTGGTGACGGCTGGCTTCGGATGCTTATAACCCTCGCAAGTGTCAAGGCCTCCGGCTGTGTAGAGTGACTCGTTTGTGCGGGGTGTACAACCACAGATTGCTCGTAAAGCCTTGGAAAGTAGCAAATGCAGCTTTTCGATTATGCTGTGTAACGTTGGGCCGTTGAAGTGGTTGCCCCAAGTGGCTGCCCCGACAGATACATGGGAAGTTAACCCCACGCCAGTTGCCCGGCTTTAGGGCCCCGGAGGAATAGTATGCCGAGACTTTGCAGATCCCGGGCATATCCCAGTAGTGCCTTGGTTTGGCCAGTTGTTGTGGGTTACTGAAGAGTCCTCTCACTCTTAGACATACGACCTTTGCAAAGATAATGTTCCAACCCATTTTGGGACCAATGCATGCGGTTACCAGGCTCTAAATATATCAACGGTCATAACGGTAGCCGCTAAATGATGGACGACGCTTTTTACTTGTACACCTCTATTCGATATGATCCAGCTCTACTCGACGTGTTCACCCTGCCGGGTTGGGAACATGCCGGTTGGAACTACGAGAACAAATCGGCATTATACATGTTGGACTTCCACCAAGAACGGATGCTCAGAGCAGCCACATATTGGGGCTGGGACGATGCCATCCGCGTGATATCTGGCCAGACCGGTCTTCGGAAGCTTGAGTCACAGTTGGAAGAACATATCAAGACACACTCCCCAGAGAGCGGTGAGCCGCGCAGATTAAGGATTCACTTGAGTCGGACTGGTGACTTGGCTGTCACATTGCTCGACACGCTCGTCGGACCTTTGACGCGACTATTCCCGATCCGACTTCCGCCGCCCGGCCTAGGGAGGGCAGATGCCAAAGCAGGCGATCCCCCAAAGGAACCAGAATATGCCGTGAGAGTGGACCACGTAGGGACTGACAGTTCGAAATGGACACATTTTAAGACGACAGTAAGGACCGTGTATGACGATGCACGAGACCGGTGCCGGATAATGGAGGGAGACAATGTTGAAGTTTTGCTTGTCAACGCTGCAGATGGGACGATTATGGAGGCCAGCCGCGCGACGCCATATTTCTACAGAAACAGTAGATGGGTTACGCCGCTTGTTCCAAAGGTTCTCAGCAATGAACAGAGCGGCGGCGGACAAGATGGAACGACGAGAAGGTGGGCATTGGAGCGGTAAGTCTCCGTCAGTGACGAGCCTCATAGGCCGCATTTTCAAATTAACGGTAACTAGAAAACTAGTCGTTGAGGAAATTGTTCACACGAGTAGCTTGCTTCACGAAGAGGAATGTTGGTTAAGCAACGGGTCGAAAGGATTTTTCTATGGAAAGGTCAACCTTGTCCCCTGACCGAGACCCGACCGAGACTATGATAGGCCTGCCATCACGAGAAGATATATAGTACAATCATAACCCTACGGGGACACTGTAATCTGTAACCTAGCTAAGTTTGAAGGATTACGGCTCGCTGCCGAGTGCTGTTGAAAGCAAGTATAATATAGGAGTACATGCCGCCATGATGGCTTATATTGAGGTTGGAAAATCTGGCAGCACCAAACTGTGGTTGGCGAACACGCCACTGAAACTTGACTGGGATCTGTTTTCTTTTTGTCCATTTAAAAATAACTGTCTCTACCTAGCGTGTGGTGAGCCGAGAAATCCACCAAATAAGAGATGCTCAAGTAAGGTACACAAGGCATAGCCTGCCGGCATGAAAGTAGTGCGGAGTATAAAGGTGGTCAGCTGCACAATATGTGCCCCGCTTTCTACCTCAACCTGGTTCACTGCCATAATATCACTTGATAGTCATTCCAGTTTGGAGAAAACCAGGACTATTCCACGCAGTGATGGAGACAATGATCCAAAAGTTAGGGCCAGAGACCTGAGGAGACGCGGGTAACTGACTGACGCACTACCGTAAGCATGCAGAACTTACCGACCATCAGTGAAAGTCAGCTCGAAAAACTGGCAGAAGGCTTTTTCTCTGAAGTATTCAAGGTCAGAAATGCCGACCTGGTCATCAAAATCCCGAAAAGAGAAGCATATAGGCTTCACGAAATCGAAAACCAAATTTACCAGAGAATCGGAGCGCACCCAAACATTCTTACCTATCTCGGAGAGCGGCAGATAGCAGACGCAACTGGTTCAGTTAGTGCCGGACTTTGTTTCCCCTACGAGCCTCAAGGAACCTTGCGAGAGTTATTATCGGAGCGGGATAAGTCCACATGTCAGCATCCCTTACTAGACCGTATCAGAATATCGTCAGTGGTCTCTCATCTTCTCCTATCTTAATATTTTCGCTGGACCAACGGAATATGCACTTATCAACCCTTGAACAGCGGTCCGAAGGAGCTTCTGGAAGCGATATCTCACATACACGCCCGGAACATCATTCACGGCGATATTGGAACCCATAACGTCCTCGTTGGAACATCTGGCACACTACGCCTCTGCGACTTTGGGGGTTCGCGGATTGACGGTGGCAGTTGTCTCGCTTTCCCTTCGGCTAGGTACCGAAGGCTCGCTCAGACAATAGACACCCGAGAATCATATGAACCTGAGCCAAAGGACGATATATTCGCGTTAGGGATGGTTATGTTCGAGCTGCTGACGGGTCAGAATCTTTGGCAGAATCTGAGCCACGAACAGGTGCTTGACCTTCTTGCCAACCACAAGTGGCCGGAAGTAGAGCCAGACATCCAAAACCAAGAAGTGATGGAAGTTATCAGAAATTGTTGGAACGGTATCTACGAGTCCGTTGACGAAATTGACCCACGACTCTGTACTATTCAACGGTCAGACCTAGAATGATAAACCAATGTAAGTGGAATATACTTCCAAGCGGCATGAGACATTGACTGAACAGGAACTTGCGTCGTTGTCTATATGCTTTGTACCCCACCATTATTTTGCAATGAGATAGCTGTCACTTGATCACTTGATGGTCTGACTCCCGTCGAAGGGTTCACATATGACAAGCTGCAACTTGTGGCTACTACGAGTGGCCTCTGCATCGGATGTCCAGTTTGGCGTGATATCGGCAATATGTGGGGGTGCCGTGAGTTCGTTCCAGGCCAGTAGGTGAACAGGTCTGCAACAACCGACAAGTTTTCGCGATGAGAGATCGCGTCCTTGCCCTGGGTCAGGAAATACACGATAGAGGGCGAGACCCGGCCCAGCCGCCCGGCTATCAAATACCAGGCTTTTCGAAGGTCTTGGGTGAGATGCCAGACCGGTCCCCTTCAACTGGTCCTGCCGGCCAATGCTTAGCTGTAAAGCAAAATGCGAACATATGTCGGCAGGCTGAAGAATCAACGGCGAAGGCAGATTGGCACGGCAGGCGATCATGTTGTTCGCTCCTCCCAACACGGGGATGACGATGGTCTCTGTCAAATTAGTCATCTTTCCGCACTGAAATACGACGGTGGTCATTGAGTGCGCATGTTCGGACTATGCAACATTTTGATAATGTCGTTAACGATTGGAGAAGTGCTTTCGCCAGCATCAGCAGCTCTAGACGTAGTGAGCCTGATGGGTACAAGTGGTCCTGGTCAGACCACCGGGCATTCCTTCTAGCGGATCTTCGACTAAGAATGCGGTCGTGTCTCTGCCTCTGTGACATTATAGCGGCTGATGATATGCTCGAGTTAGATAAACCACAGTTGGTGGTGTTTCGACTGCATTCGACGTGTAGGAATGGATCCTCAGTTCGCTATGAAATACTTAGGAATAGAAATATCTCCATACGTTGTCCTTGATTTTTATCCTGCAGGCAGCTGTAATTTACATTTGGTTGTTCGAAACCCCATCCCATATCGTCAGCTGTCTCTCATCTGGGTTCCGTGGTGCCAGTTTCCACAATTCCCGGCCTTCCAGGTCCTGCCACAGTTAAAAAACGCTCCCAGTAGACAGCTTCATCCACCCGAAGTAACTTTGAGGGCCGACTCGTCTGTTTCCCTTGTGCTGCTCTGGCTTGTAGTCAAGCTCCACAATCTTCACCCACGGAGGACGACAGCCAGTTGGAGTCTGGGCGGCTTCCAACACCTCGTCATCGACGTACAGGAAGACGCCTTGTAGTGTTGTCAAGGTTCCGCCGAGGGGCTCGTCATCCGTCGGCCGCGGGTCGGTTTCTCTGATCATCTCCCGTACACGTTCCATAGACACGCCTTCCAGAATGCTCTGGTCCTCCTTGACATCAAGTTTGAGCAGTGACAAGAATTCTTCGCATCTTTGCGTCTCTTCAACGGAGAAGTGGGGTGGGTTTCCCCCGGGCGGGACCCGGAGACCCAGCACTTCCGTCCGAACGTTGGTACGAATAGCCTCAAGAAGTGACTGCCAGGATACGTCGGTTGTCGGGCCGTAGGCGGTTCTGTAGATGGCAATGCCCTAGGTCTGGGTCTCACGGGCTCTCACTTTGGCGATGTAGTCCTCGAGTTCAGACATATTGCCGTCCGTGCCGTTACAGCACGCGTAAAATGGGCTTGGCGCGAGGAGGTTTTTAATAAGTTAAGCATCAACTGATAGGTTTGGAGGGTAAGAATCGCGAGGGATCATGCAGAAGTTGAACTATTGAACACCAGTACTGCCGCAGATCCACATCCAGGCAACACAGTAACAGGATTGGGCAATGAAACCACAACCACTTCTTGATTCGCCATCGCTGGTCGCCTTATATTGTTCGGCTATTCCTGTCACTTAATGCCAGCTTCCTCCCCAAACAAAGTACACTCCCAACAACGAAACCCCTCGGGTCAAGGAGAGAGAATGCTGTCTATCCTCGCGTAGGGAGGGCGATATGTCAGATTCTTTGTCCACACCTACCACAAATATTTCTTCTTAGTCGAGGGCACGTATGGCGATTGCCTTTCTCGTAAGGCGTCGTGGACTGGAAGGGAAGTTCAAATGAAGTCTTCCTGCTTACATCGGGCGACCGGACTGGTGGATGGGGCGCATTAATTAGCGCGAATACCCCTTCACTGAAAATCCTGGATTTTCAGTGAAGGGGTACGTGGTCAGGACTCTAATTATTTCTATCTCCTTGGATGGACTCCCACTGCGCTCCAACCTCGCCCCCCACACTGAATGGCGCTCTTTCTATGCGCTCAAATGGTGGTCTGACCAGGACCACTTGTACCCATCAGGTTCACTACCTCGAAAGCTGCTGATGCTGGTGAAAGTGCCTCTCAAATCTTTAATTTCGAATATTCATGTTGTCATACAAGGACGATGTCTTGACCCACCTTTCCGGCCGCGCCTGCCTGACCTGCCATGACCTGGTGTACGAAAGCTTCCCCAATAACTTGATAACTGGAATCCTGAATCTTTCGAAGGATAAAAGGTGTTTTTGCTCCGGCGAGAATCCACACCTCGTCACCTGGACGAGTACATTGAGGGACCAGGCTCAAGGTCAGGTCGTCGTTGAGAGCTACCCTCCTTCTAGCCAGTCCGACATTGATGTACCTCGCCAACTCTTCGCCTGATACCACAATGCAATGCTGGGAATCGCGGTCGTCAGATCTTTCTTCGGCGTTCGGCATCAGGTCACTTCTCACTGTGATCTCCGCTTGGTTTGTCTCGACCAGCTCTTCGGCCAATGCCAGCACCAGGTCAAGCCTGACCGGCGATGACGGGGGTTCCTCGCCGAGTAACGCTAGCCAAGGACGGAACAGCGGCATGGGTTGCAAATCATCAGAACTATTTCGGACCATGTGTTGCCAGTCCCACTGATCGCGAGATCTGGGCTCCAGGAGTATTTGTTCATCGGTTAGAGTGCTCTGGACGTGGCCAAGATGAAGCTGCCATAGGACGTATCCGATGGTGAGCGAGTGCGCTTGCACTGACGAGAGGTTCAGAGACCGATATTGGTCCCGCCACAATGTCCTTGACAGCAACTCCAACCGGCTACACTCGTAAGGACTGTCTTTTTCCTCGAGCCTATCATATCATTTCGATTAGCAAGCCATATCCCTTACGATTTCAGACCGGACGTTCCAGCTCACCGGAACGCATAATTTGCCGCCATGCCCGCCGCCAAAGGTGCCAAACTAGCCCAGAAGCCGTTCACAGAGCTTGGATCCGCTGACAGCGAAGATATGGTGCCTATCAGTATGCCTTTGACAGGCAGCTGCATTGTGTCCAATAACTTAGGCAAGCGAAACTGAAATCCTGCCGATGCGTCCCAGTCGGCAGAGTTGTCCAGATCGAGTGATGTATGGCCATAAGGTGTGGACCAATCTGGAACCCAGGATGGCAGTCCTTGGATCTTAGTCTCATCCTCTTGTTCTTTCTGCTTTAGGATGGCAAGGTCTTTCGAGGACTGAATACTCGACCAAGCGACTTTGAGGTAAAGCTGCGGCACTGGAACCGTGTAGTCGACTTTGCGAATATTTGGGCAAGCCACAAGCTCGGGGGAATCCTCGTCAACGATGCTGAGAATCGAGAAAATCTTGTCTCTGGGATCCGAGCAAAGACTGCTTCGGAACAGACGCAGGCATTCGAGAAGGCCAATGGATTTACCAGCTTCTGACAGATACTGTCGCGCAAACTTGACTACCATGGCTGAGTCCTCGATGGAGTATCTGTTTGGATTCAAGAACCCATGGTATCGGTCAGGAATCTCGTTTGGCGAGAGGTAACTCAAGATATAGGACGGCGTAAGTATGTCTAACCAACGGGTGTCCTGTAGGAACGAGTACGCCGCAGAGAAGGAACCCCAAGAGAAGACCCTCGAGCCGCAGATGAAGACCAGCTGCTGGGCCTTGACCACTTCCTGGATGATCCATGCCCGTCGAAAGTAGTTTCGTTCCACGAATGCGATCCAACCTAGCCATTCGTGCATAAGGACCGGCTTCATGCCCAGCTGTCGGCTGTAGGCTCCGGGATTTCGGATGTCGAGAGGCAAACTGTCGCGTGCCCCTGATAACGCTTCCTCCGGGACTGCGGAAAGTGTTTCCAATACTTTCATCGCGTCGTCGGTAGATGCGTCCTCAGGGCCGAGCCACACAATGACTGTCTCCGCTTGGCCATACACCTCACCCATCATGGCAACCTGGGCAGCCCGTTCTACTAGGTCGTCTTGATTGATGCATATGGCGTCAATCCAGACCAAGTCTTGCCTGGGAATTCCTAGTTTTCCCGGCGTGGGCTGGCGAAGAGCTCGAAGGGCGCAGGCGAGGTTCGCCTTGACCGTGAGCGGTTTGCCATCGCAGAGCACATCCACGTCGGCCATCGACATGGTCAAATCGACCAGTGGAGAGCTAGGATCTCCCCACGTGTACGAAAGGGCATCATAAGGCGGCGCACTTTCCAGTTCGTGAACCTGAATGGATATTGATAAGGGGGCGTCTGCTGCTCCCAACTCCAGGTCTACAAGACGGATGCATCTGGGGTTTGGAAGCGATCGCATAGTGCATTGAATGATGTGCTTCAGAAGATTAGACTTGCCTCTATCTCTACTGCTTTTTCGAATGAAACCAGAAGATGAGCCAGCCTTCAATTATGGGGGTGCCCCAAACAGACGCCATAGGGGCAATGGTTCAACGATGTTGATTGTCGTCTGCGGAAATTACAGGCTGCAGTCTGGTCCAACGGCCGCCCAATGAGACGCAACGAGCTTGCAACGGGGCGAGATTCATCCGCACGGCTTTACGCTTTCATCGCGCACTTCCTCTTGACTTCTCAACTATGCGTCTGCAGCTGTAGCAATATTTTTGCCAGCTTTCTGCTCTGAGGTTGCTAAGCCATCATGGGAAGAGATTAATTGCAAACAGCCAGTGTGCTGTCGCGTCCTGCACCAAGTGACTACCTACTTTTCCAAAGAAAATGTGACCCTCGATAACATCGCGGTACGAACGGTACTGGTGGCACAGATGGCCATTACAGTTGGTCAATGGCATCTCCAAAAACCCCCCATCGACGAACCAACATTCACAATATTCCACCTGCTATGGACAGAGGCCCATCATGCCGTAGAGGAAAATAGGTCTTTACCTTGTCACTCTAGCCACGGTTGTGCGTTTTGGACAGTCGTCAATTATACAGCCTTTCTTATCGATGAGGAAACACTGCGCCATCGACAGGCAGCATACGAGCAGCTTCTTCGTCAATCCCAAATCGACGCCCGCGCCGCAGCCCATGTTCACCTATCTGGCGTTGCAGGTCAACACATCCCACTATCGGTGGAGAAGTAGTGGCTTTCACCCGGACTGCAACCTGTCGCTAAGAAAAAGCTACATCTAATATCTTGCAGAGACTGAGGATCAACCTTGGGCATGCTTCTGGATAGATAAGTAGGGTTTTCGCAGCCAAAGTATACCTGCTGAATACTGCCGCCCGAGCTAAATCGCATTCCCACCTAGCATGGCCTATGAGAAAACTACCACTAGCGAAGACCCCGAAGGTTTGAGGCTATTCATGTATATTCAAGGTTAAGGTTTATCGCGGTCTTGAATAACGTATCGAAACCTTGAGGTGATGGGGCGATGTTCCGGTACCGATCAGCGATCTGGTCGTATCTTCGGACGGAGAAACAGTATAAATCCCCCAACTTCCCCCACTGACTGGCCATGCTGTCTACTATTCCCTGCCACAGACGACTTGAAGGCTCGATACAGCTTGAACTCTCGACACAGCTTGAACTCTCGACACAACTTGACAATGCCTTCCGATACCGCAAATAACATGGACAACTCGGCAGCCAAGGGTCAGGAATCCTACGCTACCAAAGATTACACTCTTACCCTGCGCCTGACCACTGCCGACCAATCCAGCAATGATAAGACCAAAGACTGGTTACTCGTGATGGAATTTCGGTGCCATGACTTACGCCAAATCATGTCGGAAGGCCTGTTTTGGACCACATCCAATATAGTGCCCGAGGGAGGGTGGCTCGGCAACACAAGAGGCAATTACGCAAAGGAGTACCCTTGGCAGCGGGTGTGGGAACTCCGCGAGTTCGTCGACAGGGAGGAGGCCCAGTGTAGATGGGCCGCAACGGCAACGATGTACAACGACTCTTGGGAAATCTTGGCCGACTTCAAGCTGCACACCCTGGACCGACGGAATGTGGCGTCCGGCGGCGCGAAGAATAAGATGGGGAAAACGGTCTTCCTCTTCAATCGCTTGCCGTATGAAGGCAATTACAATTGTTTCGAAGAGAAACTCCATCCCTCGCACGGGTCGTGGTGGTTCTAGCCGATGGAGGCCATATTGGACTATGACACTCTGATATCCCAAGATGGAGCGAAGACAAAGGAGGGCACTTGGACTTAGACGGAGGGCGGTATTGGACCTGTTAATGCGCGATACGTTGGTGCTACCTTGGGCAGGCAAATCATGATTGTGATGATGCAATCATAACTGGCAACCGCCATGTGAAATGCAGGTCCACACCCTGCCTGTATGTACTTTCCGTGGTCTCTCGTGAATTCAAGTCGTTGTTCTCGGCGCCCAGCGCAAGCACCTGCCACTTACTCAACAGCATGGGCAGATGCTTTCACTCCAACCACAGCAGGGGCGCGACTCAAGACGACTACATACCCGAAGGTGCCTGACGAAGACCACAGTGACTCTTTGCTTATACACCTTGCAATGTCAGGTGCCATTCACCCAAAAGTGGAGCTGACTTACACACCAGACTGCTAAACATCTCGCCTGTCAGGATATCATTCTGCAGGCCGGCATTGAGAGCAGGCGGTACTACCTGGGCATTGCACCATCACAGGAGACAGGATACGCTCAGTCTTTGGCCATACACACGCCGAAGAATAGTTACCTCCCTTAAAAAAAAAGTATGACCGGCGCCATCCGTGATAAGTCAAGGCAAGAATGAAGTAAGGAAACATAGTAGCGGAAGGAAGCAGACATTATGGCAGCAGGAGAGGGCAACGACATGGCACTCACATCCTTCAGTATATTCTTGCCCTCACGATGTCTGGCAGCTTCCTATCGTCTCGCAGGACAGCTTAAAGTGAGGAAAGAAGAATAGAATGCTTGTTTACCTATATTTAAGCCATCGTTCCTCTGATCGTGCGAGAGCTGGACTCTTCTTCATCACCGTCAACATCATCAACATCATCAACATCTACATCATCACTACCAACATCATCACCAACATGTCTTTCCAATCTATTTTCAATATCCTTACGGATATTTTTGTAAGTCCACCCCCAACACCATCCCTGAAAGCAGTCACACACCAGTGGGATAACCGTATCATCCCGTCAGTCTGGAGGCTAACTTGTTCCTGTGCCAGACATTGGAACCTATTCTTAGGGTCCAATGGCTCCGGGCTAGTCCCCTACCTCCCCTTCTCCCCACAGTCAACCCCCAGCACGCCCACGACCAGCAAGCCACCGCCAGAAGCCTCGCCACCCGGGCCGACTCACCGAGACCGGCCATCACTCCCACTCGAGGCTCGACCTCGCCCTCCTCCAGCCAGACCGCCCCAAGGGCAGACCCGTCTCCTGCCGACAACCAAGTAAGTCCGGCTCCTCCTCAGTCACCGTCACTCTGAAACAAGACTGACGTGCCTTGACCGCGTGTCAGGACAGGGCATCCGTCCGGGCCTGTCGCCGACAATCCACCACGGCTGACGGGTCTGCCCTTGTCAAGGGCGGAGACGCTGGAGGAGGGGCGAGGGCCTCGGTTTGGGAGGGTCACCAGCTGGTGATCCGGACCAACTACGTTGGAACACTGGTGGTGTTGGTGGTGGTGGCTTTTGTGGTGGCACTGGTCGTGGGTGTGTAACTGTGGGGGAGAATGGGGGGGGTTCTCAAGGGGGAGAGCCCGGAGTCAGACAGCGACTCGTAACTTTTTGGTTACGAGTATCTTTATTAAACAGCTTATAGAAAACAGCATTTGATTTATTCAACTTTGTTGGCGTCGTCTCAAGTGCCTCGTCAAAGTGATAAGGAGCAAGCAGCCTGGTCAAGTCTTGACGCTTCAGGTGACGTCGTCCACCCAACACTGAGTGATCCAATTGTTTAAGATGCTCGGGGGTAGAAACTCTTGGACTTGCTTGCCACTCTCGGTGTTCATCCGACAGTATGCCGATGCGAGTCCGTCCCTTCATCCCCTCGTCCTCCGAAGCGAAGAAAATCCCCCAAGCTTGGTCGAAGGCGACGTTCAGGCTCTGACGCAAGGTCTCGTAGAGACGGCAAAGAACTAACTTTTCTTCTCTCCGATGACAAGATTGACACCTGGCAGTGCCAACATTCTCATCTCAGACAATAATCCTCCTCTCGACGAGAAAAACGAGCATCCAGCTTGCTTTATTCGGGTCACCTTTCCCATGGCAGGGCATCTGCTCAAGAGGCCGTACATTTCAGCATGATCCCATGCGAGAAAGGCGACCCGGAAGGCTACTGAATGCACTCTTGTTTGGAAAGGAACTTCTTGATTCGTATACTGAGTCGTCTGCTAAAAGTCTTACACTAAGTTCACTTTACTAACAAGCTATTCTTGATACCAGCACTAGCTGCCGCTGCCCGAGTCAATCTGCGTACACACCGGCGGTTGAAGATGCGTCATGTCCGTCGAGAGATAAGGTTCGAAGAGGCTGCTCTAGGGCCCACCATGCGGATGAGATGGTCGTTAAGGACGGTCCCGCCGTCGAATCTATTTGCTTCGGTCGGCGGATTCCCAATCTGGTCTGTAGGTCCCGCAAAGCTGTCTCCTCCAGATGCTGCGTAAGGTCCCAGAGCAGTTTTCTGTGAAATTTACGCACTGTAGACGAGCACGGGGCTGGCATCCACGCCGGATACAGTTTCTGGTGACAGGCCGAGACACCGATCGCCAGTGGGTGCCGCGACAGGAACTCATGGCAGAGATAACAGGCTTTCTTGCTGGTACCCATGAACAATAGGCGTGGGATGAGTTCGCGGTGGTGGTCGTAGAACGCAAGCAGTTGCATCTCGGCATGGACTGTAAACTTGGGAGGACAGGCTTTTCGGAATTTGTCCTCTGGGTCGCCTGTGAGCCAGATCTGACCAAGTCTTTCCATAAGCGCTTGGGTGCCTGCCTCATCAAGTCTGGCGAGGACTGTGCTGAGGGCCAGTTCATCTTTCCCCAACGTAAAACGCCGCGGAGCTTGCACCGCCTCGACTTGGATCTTTGCGAAAAGACCAGGTTCCTTGGTAGCAAGTTTGATCATGGCTTTGGTTGCCGAGAAGTATCTTCCGAGTTTATAGATGTGCTTAAGCCATTGGGGCAAATCCTCCCCACCAGAGCAAAACAAGGCTTCAACTTGCTCGGCATAGCGCCATTTTGCCTGAGCTGCCCACTTGATATGTGGCATGAGCTGGTCGGGCGTCGCATGAGGTCCAAGTGACACTAGAGCCGGAAGGTTAGAAATCCACTGCCGAAAATTAAGGCCTTCTTCTGCATCCCAGGATGAGTCTTGATCACCTATCCTGGATATTGCGTGTTGAATACTACGGTGTATCTTCGGATCACGAAGCTGCCGCCAAAGGGACCGTATCTTTTCGAAGGTCAAGTTGATGACCTTCAGCAAGATCCGAGATTCTGCATCGCGCACTGGTAATCCTGGAAAGGAGACTGTGTTAGTGACTATGCAAGTAGGGATTAAGATGTTACTCACCTTCTGCAGTAACAGCCGCAAGGTCAGCGAGAACTAATTCAAGCTGGTCGATAAGTTCCTGAGGCACGCCGCGATTCCGAGCAAGTCGTAGGACATTCCCCCCAGAAGGGTGACCCTGTTCCAGCATAACTGCCGCGGCGGTCTCTCCGCCCACCTTCGAGGTAGAAGAAATTAGGGCGAAGGAATCCAGAAACTTCTTCCGGAGGTTTTCGAGCTTCCAGCCACCGTCATGCGGATGTCTGTCAAGGCTATGTACAGTTGTCTCGCCACGCACCGGATCAATCAGAGACAGCAGGGTCGCGACCTCCACAAAACGCGAGAGGGCGGTCCCAGTGATGCGAATGGCACCCAAGGTACTCTTGGGCTTTGGCGATTGAGGCAGAGGATTCGTCTCCTCGTCATATATTGGTTCAAGTCTCTTTTCCATGCCCTCAGAAGGCAGATCACATATTGGTTTCTGAGGCTCGAGTGACCGCTTCAGCGCCATATTTGCTGTGATACCGTTCAGGCTTCAAGACAAAGCCAGATGAAGTCGACACACTCGGCCAGGAGACCGCCTGTCTCCCCATAGCTTGACCTGATTTACGTTGCTTTTATATCCAACAACTATTAGGACCAGGGTTTGTTATCATGCGGGAGGCCGCACACCACTGGTTGGTCGATGATACGAAAAAAGTTGGGCCAACGACTGAGGTGAAAAAAGCAGGCTCCAGGTAGTCTCATGCGGGAGGCCGGATATCTTGAGTGGACAGTGGTGTCAGAAAGTGGGTCGTGTGGTCATGAATCTGCCTCGACGTCGAGCAATGAATGCGCTTTGCCTGCCTACCTAAGCACAGTACGTACCTCGAGGTACCGCTGGGTCTTTTACCACCTCAGGTACGTTAATGTTTGTGCCCGACCTTAGCTTCCACGCTTAGATGAACCTCGCATGTATAGTATATGGACAAGGCCTACATGTCTTGGGTACGTCAATGGCCGACTTTCCCAACAATCCAACATACCAGTGCCTTTCGCTCCAAGAACGCCTCGAGTCCGCCAACTCGCATATCTTGGCATCTATAAACAGTCTCTCTTGCGTATAAATTATGGCGATTGTTCCCAGAGGGAAGAGGCCACACCATCTCAACTTTTCCCTAGTCCTCTTCGACTCAAGCTTCGTCGCATAACTACATTATATATTGAGACAGCCCGTGGTTCCACGGGCTGTGGGATCATTCTCCATTGACGGCATTCCATTCTGCTACGTCCAGAACGCCCATCGAACCATGGCTTCGCACCTGGGTCCAGGGTTCCGCCAAGGAGCTGAGGATCCTACGCTATGGGGAGATGAAGATTGGGGAGAACAGCTGAACCCTCGGGATAACACGACGACGACGGACAGCCCTAATCCTTCCTCCGAGGCTTTAGAAATTCTGCACTCACCACAGCTGATGCTTGCCGATGACAGCTCGACCGTTAACCCAGCAGTACTAGACCAGCCAGAGTTCTCAGCACCATCGCCCGCGGCTTGAGCTACTGGTGATTCGCGATCGTTCCATCAAGAGTATAATAGCCTTGATGCAGAGATGGTCACACTGGTGCCCGAGAATAATGACTGGTCTTCGTATGTTTCTTTGTCTGCTTCCGCGTCCACTGGAGCGCGGGAGGAAGAGTTAGGACTGACAATCGAGAGGTAGGTTACCTCGTCCCCCTTTCTTTCATAATTCTCTAATTTTTATTCTAACTATATGTAGAACCATCCCGAACAAACGCCCCCTGACAAATAGAACACGTTTGCGTTGTAATTGGAAAGATTGCGGTTGGAAGGCACCGCCTCTGAGTATGCTAGAGTGAGTGTAGCACCCTCATCGTCGGTCGGCGGTCCCAATAGCTTGGCTAGTTCATCAAGCATGGTTTCTTGTACGTCTGGTCTGACACCCAGCTACGTAGGATTCATTTGAAGCAGCATCAGAGATGTCCCAATCCGGATTGTCCCTGGGAAGAAGGGTGGAGTGAGAAGGATAAGAGACGCCACGTCGGGACATGCCACGAAAAATGGGCTCTGCAATGCAACTATCCAATTGACAGAGCAGAGTGTCCTTGCTGTGGCAAACTGTTTAGGCGCAACGACAATCTAAAACGCCATATCCAGACTCAGCACCGGGGTCATGTCCAGAATTAGGACGGAAGTACTGCTTGAGGGCTAGGCCTAGCTACCTAGCCTAGACTTATACAGAGAGATAATTGAGAATAATCTACCAGGTCGACCATCGTCCTAGAATGTATCGCAGTGGAGAGTACACAACACAATCGGCAACATTGCACACTGCCATTTTAAGATACGAGATATTGAGTTTGTGATTCATTCGCTTGGTGTTAAACTAGTCTAGAGCCTTGTGTTTGTCAATACTAGATCCCTGATATTTTCTAGCCACGAACGTGACATACTTATGTCATCCATTGCACTTGCACGATCACCGCAGATTTCAGCATCGTGTCGATTAAGTAGTGAAGCTGTGCTCATCGGGAACCCAGACACAGGATGGGACCAGTCTAGGTAGTTCGCGCCTGTTTCCGTTTCCTCCCAGAAACGACTCCGCCACTTAGCCCTTGCGTGAGACATGTACGCCAGAGAGCCCACAGAGCCGGCGAAGAACGTCATCACTCGTTTATTTGTGCGGCCAAAGAGTGATGTGGGCGCCTGGGAGAGATTTAACCACTCGACTCGGCTGGGCCATGCGCCAAATCTTCCGGTTCACTAGTCAGTGAAATGTCCACGGCGGTGGACAGCATCCTGTATTTCCTTGGCGGTTGGTCTTCTTCTTCGTCCTGGTCCGTCCCTGGTGGTCTGATCAATGGGTCGACGAACGTATGTATCCACTGACGGAGCCGGTCAGAATCGCTGCGCGGGATGGTCGGGGTCCGTCGCTCCAAGACACTCAAGGGATGCTCTGCCAGGAGATGTTGGGTAAGGGCCTCGAATTCTCTCATCAGCGGCACATATGTGTCGGCCAGCTCGGCAAAGTGGGCTGCAGTGTGCTGCAAGTAATCGCTGCGTAGTTTTTCTGCGCTGCCGGGATGGGTGGACACGGGCTTCAGACAGAAGCGGCAACTGTTGGGGATGTCGGTGTTGCGCTCCAGCGCTTTGGAAAGAAGGCCGACGACGGACTCGTGGATTCGGTGGGCCTGCATCAGATGAGCCTCCGCCTCACTGCGTCTGGCGAACTTGACAATGTCAGATTTGTGAGCACGAGCGGTGCAAATCCACGTGGGCGTCATGTGCTCGCTCCTCAGATGTTCCTCCCATTTTGTTCGCGTCGTATAGAGTTTATACGCCGTCCGACAGGGCGTAAAAGGGCAAACATAAGGTCCGGTGCCAAATATATTGTGATCGTCCGGTTTGTTTGCTAGGACTGCCTGGTATCTACAGGACAGGTTAGCGGGGAGCGGTTGTGCTGGCTTTGGGTTTGAAAACGAGTTGTACCTTTGATGTGTATCGAATTTTAGCGGAAACGAGCCTACGAACGCTACATCGCCTGATATTGAAGAACCCTTGGAGCCTGCGACCAGGGAGGCGGGTTCGGGGGAGTGTACCGGTGCAGAGTTGACCCTGACAGGGACGGGTAGGAAGATCTCGTCAGCGGTACCTCGGGAAGGTCCCGGTTCGCTTTGCGCACCGCGTTTACGCTTTCGACCTCGTCTGGGAGTGATGATCCTCTGCGCTGATGCTCTCGGTTGAGGCATCTCTTGCGAAGGAGCATCGATATCCAATACGGGATATCGGGGGGGATGCCCATCCCCACTCAAAGCCCACCGCTCACGGATCAAGCCTGCTACCGTGAGACTGAGGCCAGCGGCCTGGCGCTGGCGTATTTCCGCATCTGCCTGGGGAAAATGGGTTGTAACAATATCCCAAGCTCGCAGATATATAAGCCGCGCGATACTATCATCGTAGAGATCGGGGCATTCCGCCATGCTTGGCAGAGGTCGATCTTTCGCGCGCAGGCGACTCATAGCAGATAACTGCACCAGATGCTCAAGACTGTGGTCCAAGAACCTGCAGTCAAGTCCAACATGATCGGTCGCGCGTGGAGGATGGGCCTTTAAGATAGTGTCTCCCGAGGAATCTGAGGACGGACGCAAGTGGGTTGCAGCGGGGCGGTTCAGTGCCGGCCTGGTAGTGGCCCAGCTACGCCCCGCTTGTTCTCGTTGGACGTCATACTCGGGGATAAAAGATGGCGTTGAGCATTCGGAAACGTGGCTCTGGCAAGACGCCGATTCTGGCGTCGGGACTATCGCTTTGTTCGGCTGAGCAGTAAGGTCTAGTCGTGTGCGTGTCAGTGGGTTCTCGCAAGGCTCTGGACCAGGTCTCAGCGCACCTCTCAAGAGATTCTCCAGGGTACGGAGCGCGTTCTGCATCAGGCGATGTAGCGGCTCGTCGTCCTTGAGGACCGCATCTAGACCTAGTGAGGGGTTGCTCAATGGCTGGTCGTCTTTAACGGTAACGCGCTCCTGGACGGTCCATTTGACGAAGCGGAGAGTCCACTCGAATCTCCAGCCTTCCGGGGCCGCCTGTAACGCGCCTGGTTCATTTACCAGGTCGATACATTTCTTGCATCGCTCCGATATAGAGTCCATGTCGCGGTTTCTTCGGTGAACACATTAGAATTAAATAAGACGGATAACAAGAGATGACGAAGGAAAAAGCAGCATAGGTTGGGTGATCAGAGCTGGGGATGGACGGGTGGTGATTGATTATGGTCGGTTAGGGCGCCAGGACGCAAAGTAGAGGGAGTCTCGAGAGTGTGGCGACCCGTTTTGTAGGCTGTAAGGCGCTAGAGGCGAGGCAGACAGGCACAGCCACTTTCTTACAGCCAAGCGCTAACAAGACTAACACACCAATGAGGGCACTGCATTCTCACTGTCAAACTCTACCTTCTAGGCAGCCACAGCAGCACTTTCACCCCAAGACATCGTCTGGTGATCTGAACAAATGGAATCATCGAAATACGAGTGCATTCTAGATTGAGTCAAACATCGCGCTTTCCAGCGTATTATGACTCGTTATCCTTCTCGAGGATGATGTTCACACGTGTTCCAGGACTCTGGCTCGCATCTGTGTCAAATAGCACTTCGTCCTCCGCCACGTCACCTCCAAGGGCGCCGAATTCCTCCTGGCGGATATGCACTTCAAACTCATCTTCATCCTCGGACTCAGCTTCATTCTGGGTCGCTCTCTGACCCTCTTCTGAACGTTGCCGCTTGGGAGGTGGCGGCGCTCCCATTTGCGTGTCACCGCCGGTAAACTGCTTCTGGACAGTCACAGGGAAGTACATGATCTCGACGCACTGGTACGCAAAGATGAAGTCTTGGGCTTCGGTGAAGGAAGCGTGTTCCTGTCGCAGCCTTCTCGCCTGGGCAAGCAGTCCCACGTTGGCGTCTGGCACTTGGTTCGGGTTGACATTGACCTGGAACTTCAGCTGCCCCGCCACCGCCTCAGTCGTCGCCATCTCCATCTTAGCGCCCTTAGCAATCCGCAGTCCCGTGACGATGAATAGCCCCGGGAAGAGCTTTAGGCCCAGGGAAGCGATGCGATTATCGCGGATGTAGCGCTTGACTGTCGCGTTGGTCTTGACGAGGGATCGCACGTGGTCGTCACTGAAGCTCGTAGCCTTGTCGACGAGTTTATCCAGCCGCCACTCCCACCAAGTGTGCTTCTCTTCGGCGGCCGCGAGTACTCCGTCCGCCGGAACCACCGATGTGTTCGCCCACAGACCAAAGCATCGCGCCAGGCTGGAACCCGTCCCAACAACGACGCCCCCGGTGACATTCTCGGCAATCTGCATCCCACTCATCTGGGGCGGTGGATTGTCCGTCGATGGAAACAGTGGCTGCATTGGCAGTCTCGGGTCGCGCAAGACCTGCCCAAGCTGGAGGCGGAAATCATGCGGCGGGTAACTCGTGCTCTTCGTGAGAATCCATGTCTTAGGGTCTGCCATCGCATCCAAAAAACATGAATGTGCGCCTATACTGTGTCAAGTTATCGACTGAGCGTAGCAACCATTCCGCTGATGCAAGGAGAGTCGTCCTTCTGGAGTTGCCGATGATCAGCCAGAGAACGCTCGCTCTTGTACTGTGGTACGAGACCTGTCCAGGCGCTCGATTGCAGACAGAGCCTTATCTTGTGCTTCCCGCCCTCCCTCCATTACTTCACCCCTCCAGCGCGATGCATAGCCCCCTAGATTGTCTTAGTGGCGTTGGGAGGAGTGCAGCTGAGGTGCAGCTGGAGTGCCACCGTCGCGTTAATGAATCGGCAGGCTCTGGCAATTTGCCCCCCTTTAGCGCAGACGCTATTGGATGAGCGTCCTACTGTAATAGGTAAGGTGCGCATGTTGAAACCTGTTAACCCAGCTCGACTCGGGCCGCTCGAGGCAGCTAACTCCGGATCCAGCTGAGCTGAGCCAGAGGAAAGACTCGCACGACTGTGTATCCTCGCCGCGCGGATGCTCAGAGGAATCAGGACGATACAATGCCCTTATCCCTTCAACTGGGCTGGATCTTGTGCTTGCCGTCACAGCCCTTTGCCAAGCCCGGAACTGCACTATGCAGTCGCAGGCACGTTGGGTGACGCACGAAGAGGTGCTGCACCGGACAAGTCGAGTTTTGGCTGGCGTGGCAGGGCACATGGGACAGGACTCTACGTTCATGAAACGCATTGCAGACGAACTAGACTTCTTCCACGAAGCCTTCAATACTATGCGAGACTCGGATCCCATCGCTAACCTGAGAATCGACAAATATAATACCGCACGAGACACGGCATTAGAAGCCGTTGACTCTCTCGTCTCTCGCGATCGCCTCGACCGGGAGCCGACCCAGCGTTACGGCAATACGGTAAGTCTTATCTGAACGAGGCACCCGAGGCCTTCTGACTGGAGCAAAGACCAGGATAGTGTTCGCACCCGGACTAGATCATCCCGGGACCCATGGGCTGTGTTGCCTGTATAAATGCTTAGAGGCAGACTCGGAGGGCTCTCTAGCCCACGATACGGGACTTCTTTGTGCCTTGAGTCCAGCTCAGGCTGCTGAATTTGCAGACTCGGTTTCTCCGTTGCGGCTTGAACTGGTCCGGATATTAGACCACTTGACCCTGAAAGATAGGCGAGCCACATGGGACCCAAAAGGCTCGGACAAGACACGGGGCCACCTCAACAATCTTCTGGACGCCATCGTGACTACCTGGGAAAACAATCGTCCTCGTGACAGAAGGAATAGAACTTCCACGCCTCAACTCGTTGGGGAGGCTGAAACTGTCAATCTACGTATGGATGGTACTTGGAGTCGACATGCGGAGGGAGCAGGCTCTTTTGGTCTAATATTCAGATTCGCGTCTCCTCGTACGCTCCAATCAGCTAAAGTCAGCGTACAGGATCCAGCTGTGTGAGTTGTATTTTTACCCATTCCGACTGTTATAAGATATGAACATAAGCTGACCGCTAATTTCAGTCAAGTCGACCCAGAAAGATGGTCTAGTGCCTGTCGTCATCCTCTGAGAAGAGACTTGTGTTACAATTTTGTCGTGAATCAAGACAAACAAATTGGTGCTGACAGAGATGTCAAACGTACCGAACCAGCTCCGGAGTTCGGGGAGAATGCAAAAGAGTTTTCACTCCGCGAGGTGCTGGAGTTCCGGGAGCTGCACTACCGCGAGAAGATGGTCTTGTGTCTGCGTATCGCTCGGTCCGTTCTCGACCTCTATTCAACACAGTGGCTGGAACAGGATTGGGGCCTCGTCAACATTCGTGTGTATGGTCGGAAGACCGAAAACTCGTCTGTCTTGGAGCTGAGGTATCCTTATCTGCGCTTGGATCTGCATCGCCCTTCGAGTAGCGTGCCCAAAGGCGGATTTATGCCCAGCCAAGACAGCGAGGCATCCAGTGACATGTCTATGGATGAACTGCTGCATCGCTGTCCATATGCTCTGGGCCTAGGGGTTGTGCTTATGCAGATCCTCCTCGGCGACAGGCTCCAAAACTGCACTGCGATCTGGAATGGGAACAATGAATTGTCCTTGTCGGACGATATCAAAGATAATGTGAATGATAGGATGGTGCAGGCGATGAAGCTACAGCAAGAGTGCGAAGCGCGCTTTCCCTCGGACTGGGCGCTCTTGAAGGCCATTGCCAAATGTACCGATATTGGCTTGTTCGATAGAGCCGAGAGCGACCATCCCGGACTATTCCGAGATAACGTTCTTTTACCTCTTGAACGTGCCATTCTCCAGGATCACGCTTACGGACACACGTTGGATGGCCTCGACCAGTTTTTGAACGCCAGGACCGCTGATCGGGCTGTCCTTGGAAGTATGGATGAATTATTTCAAGACACTGGCAATGACAGCGGCTCGAGGAAGAGGTCTTATGATTCTTTCTCGAGGGACAACTCTAGGATATCATGGAAAAGCAATTCCTCTAGTACGCACATCTCAACACTGACAGCAAACAAGAGCCTCATTGACCTGACGTAAGTCTTATTGTCACTCCTACAAAACACTACCCCTTTTCAAGAACCATTACCTCTTTTCAAAACCTATTACCCCTTTTCATTTCAAGAACTATTAGACTGGACACCTAACTCCTAGTTATGAGAACAGGAAAAAGTTCCTAGAGCCCCTACAATACATTTCTCAGAGTCTGCTCAAAATAAATGACAGGCAAAGGCTACATAGCTTCGAGTCGGACGACGTATGGGATGGCTTAGTCCGCGTGGCAATACTCGACACAGGCTGCGATTTTGCACTTGAAGAAATCAAGGAAAAAATCATCGGAAACAACGATGGGAATCTCCCTCGAGGAGCCAGAGCTCCCGGGATTGTTGGCTGGAAAGACTTCGTCGACCCGTCCCGAGGTGAAAAGAAAGCGATGGTGGACGAATCTGAAAACCGGCACGGAACCGTCATGACACATCTACTCTTCCGAACTATGGGACTCGCAAAGGTCTATATTGGCCGTGTGGTCAAGGCTGATAGAGAAGAAGGCGTCTCAGAGAGGGTTGCTGAGGTTGGTTCAGTTTTCGTTGATCTCTTCGACTCACATCCCGAGAACTATCACATATCAATTATTCAGGGTTCGTTCCCGTCTGAAACCGCATATTCGTGCATTGATTAAAGCACACGGAATCATGATAATCACGACCACATGTACATTTCTCGGCCTCTCCATAACGGGATCGCAATTCAATCATAGCCCGCTTTTGCGGAAGAGTGATGCCACATATCGGCAATACGCAATGTTTGATAGTCACTAATAACCACCACAGGCTATCGAGTGGGCTGCAGACAAATGGAAAGCTGATATAATCAGCATTTCCCTAAGCCTTGAGAACACGACCGAGCAAATCCGCGAGAGGATCGATGCTGTGGGCAAGCGTACCCTGATACTCGCCTCCGCTGGTAACAACCGGCCACCAAAGCGTGATCCGATAGCGTTTCCGGCGTCGTCCCCGAGCGTTATCTGTGTTCATTCGCACAACGGCCATGGCAAACCATCAGAGTTCACGCCTCTCGCGCGTAACCACTCTCCAAATTTCCAAGTGATTGGCCAAGACATCATCATACCTGGTCCTGGAATCGCCGTCCAAACAGTCGAGGGCACGTCCTGTTCGACTCCCATCGCGGCTGGCATTGCCGCCTATGTGCTTGATTTTGCCCGGGCCTGCGGAATCGCCTGGAAAAGAAAGAGGGCCCAACAACAGCGGTCTCAGGCTCCGATCACGGTAGATGAGCTCGCGAAAAAGAAAGACCTAATCCTGGATCGGTGTGAGGACCTCAAGAAGAACCAGCAGGTCATGCAGCGTGTCTTCTATGACTACATGACGGACGTCGGACAGCGCAAGCTAGGCAGATATAACCCGGTCTACCCAAAGATGCTTTTTGACCTTGGAGACGATGACTGGCAGACGACGGCGCTTTTCAAAATTGCGCAGGTCTTAGAAGCCTACAGGGACGGCAAGCAGTTAGATCCTCCCTACCTGTGGTAGCAAAGCTATGTCTCCTTGAGTTATCACTTTATATAAATGTCTCAAGTCAAATACACAAATCCTACTACCGTCTAATCAAAGGAGGAGTTGACTTAGTACTACAGAACTAATCCTAGGAGAGGGAATTCGAGAAGGGAAAGAGGGGGGGAAAAAGGGGTGTCGGCCATGACGACTGACTTGGGATTCGAATGGATGAATCCCCATAAGAGAAGTATAAGTGCTGGGCTCTGGTGAGTTAGTGCAAGCACCACTACCACTGCGCTACGGCTACCCTCAGCAGGTTGACAGGTGATCAAGCTGCTTGACGAGATATCGACTTCGGATTCCAGTATATATGGTAGTGAAGACTGCAGAAATCTCGATAGTGGCCGGATTCGATGGTGCCAGGTCATCGACTGATGCTGCCTTTGTCTCCACGTATTCTCGTTAGTACTAGTATATCATTATTAGACTTTACTTTAGTGAAAAGTCTCGTCACCACCGGCTTGCAAGCGGGCTGCCACTCCACCTAGCTAGACTGTCCTCGCTCTTCTTGCCTCATTATTCCTTTCACTGCCATTTCTGCAAAAGACTGAGGCACCATCTCACCATCGGTTTCCCAGTGCTTCCACGAGGTCCGCCCTCCATAAATCTACAACATTTCTGTGGTTACGCTCTCGACGTTCTTCGTTAGTACAGAGAGTTCATGAATCTAACGATCGACTATTCGTACTGAACAAAACGACTGCCTACTGGTGTTATGACAGCGTATATCCGCGGCTGAAGGCTGCAGGTCGAATGTTTGTGCTTGCTCACCACGAGACGCGTTCTCGACCGGTCTACAGCGACTTATCTCAAGAGCGCGAACAAGCCGTACCTACCGTCTCCTCAAACTTCAGAGTAGAGGATATTTCGGGGACAAACGGTGTGGCCTACCACTTAAAAACTACCTTCAATACGAAACGGGCCACCCACGCCAGAATAAAGGGGCGATACAAAGCGTGATAGGCTGAAGATGTTAAGAGCCATTCCATGTGACAATGATAAAGTAACTTACGAATCTAGCAAAGAAAGACAACTAAATATAGGGAGATCATAACAAAGAGCAAAGGACACTTCCTACTGCACGACGAAGGCTTCTTGTCTGCCGTTCTCCCTATTCCATCCCCCACTCCTCCCGACAGGCTCAGAAGACAAACTTAACATTGTTGCCAGTAAAATTACCAAAGTAAGGTCAGAAGACGGGCCTAACCAACGCTCTCCCGAGTTCCGTCTTCGTAGATGCGGTAGCAAGGCGTCTATGCCAACAGAAATAAAGGATCAGTACTCCCGCTTCAAATCCAAGGGGCGGAAAGAAAGAAAGAAAAATGCTTACCAGATCAACATGGTGAAGATGCCCAAACCTGCAGTCACTGTTCGTGCAGTGCCTGCCGTATCTGCAGTTGTGGCCGTAATAGCAGTCCGGGTCGGTGCAATCGCTCCCATAATTGCAGGCGCCGCTCCGGGCCTTGTGGCGGAGAACGAGGGCCTCCGCCTTGGGGAGAGGTGCCCCGTGGTAGTGGGGGCAGTACTTTGGGTCGCAGTCGCCTCTGAGATAGAACTCGTTGCAGTGGCTGCCGTGTTCGGCCTTTCTGGCCTGGTAGCGCTTCTCGGCGGCGGGGTCGAACCGCGGCAGCTCCTCGTCGACGCGTTCGTTGTCTTTGTTAACGAGGTAGAACTTGCGGGAGGGGGCCTTCTTGGTAGCGATGTTGATTTTAGAGTTAGGGACGGTGCCGTTCTTGCTCATGGCTGCCCAAGTAGTTGGTTTACTGGCAGCGCCGCCGTTGAGAGGAGGGTCTCCGTTTATAGGAGATAAGGGTGTGGATGCCGGCGAAGCTGTTCGGGCAGTGGCCGCAGTTTCCGCAGCAGGCAACGGCCGTGGTTGAGGACCCGGGGCCGGTGTTCGAGATGCCGTCTGTCCATTTGGAAGGGGTTCGGACCGAAAGACAGTAAACTTCGTAAACGGGAGCTTCAACTCTTTGAAGCCCGGTAAGGCAGGTATTGTCTCCACGAGAGTGACTCGCTGTGTGGCGCCAAACGGATCACGCAGAGACTGAAGGGACTGGATATAGCCAGTGTCGTGGCAAGGACCGAAAAATATGTGCTTGCACTGCTTGATGCGGGCCATAAGACGAGCCATCTCCCGGCACTTCCCGTCCGCCCGTTGATTACCCTTCCCAACGTCGATGATAGAGAACAGGGGCTGAGAGTAGTTGAACCCATGTATGAAGTCGGCTAGTTGAGCTTGAGTGTGGATAATCCCAACTTCGACAAGCTTCTTGCCTAATCCGGGCAGGCTCATAGCAATCTGAACGACGATGCTCCAGTCGTCGACATTGGACTTCGGGTAAATATTCTTAAGCTGGTTCTTAACGTTCTTGAAAAGCATATGTGCAGCCTCGACACCACCTTCATGGCCCTTGGCGAGGAGGTCATCCCGGAACACGGCACCGTCGCCATCTAAAATGACGGTGGCAAAAGGACTCGACTCCTGATATATGCTCACGTTAGTCGTAATTTGGGATGAAAAGGCGAGATAATGGAGCTTACAGAGGCGAGTTCGAGCTGCTCGAGCTGTCGCTTGTGCTCTGCTGCCTCCCGATGCCACATGCGTCGGCTTGCAACTTCATTTTCAAAATCTTCACACTTCTGAGTATACTTGTCCGACAGATGTTTGTACATGTTAAGCAAGCCGCGATAGACCTGATCGTATTCCTCATAGGCACGCTGTAGCTCTTGCTGGTAGCATTGAGATGCCTGATAGGCCTCGTCCCGACGAGATTCGGCCTGGGCGAGATATTCCTGGAAAGCCTCGGGTCCGTCCTGCCGTCCCAGCAGGCCGGGAGGTGCAGACATGACTGGGCCGGTCATCGTGTGTTAAACCACATAGATACTAACCAGCAACAGATTACGGTCGGTGCGTTTGAGACGAGCAGTGTAAGATCCAAGGACGATTCTCAGCTGGAGTTTGTTGTTGGGAAGAAAGCATGTTGGTCAGACCACAACGCGTGTCCTCTGGGCCGCCACGCATGTATGGCCAACACACCGCGGCCAGTCAGGCAACGCGGTGGCAACCAGCAACAGCCAGTCACAGAACGGTTTAGTGGGGTCAAAGACATGAACTCTCTTCCATCTTAGATCTGGCATGTTGATGAGGACGGGGGTTAAAATAGCACGCTGGCGTCCAGCACCTTCTATCTATATGACCGGAGATTCTACCTACAGTGCTTCAGTAAGCTGAATCTAGCGGTCAACTTAGACGTGTTGGATGATCACATACCTATCTCACATATGTTTGCCAAAACCCGCAGATGAACCACATCAAAGACTCGAGACCGGTCAGGACAAAGCACTCCCATGTTAGGCGCTGGCTTAAGATTGTGAAACACATACGCCTGAAGGCAGCAGGAAAATGGAGGTTAAGGCGGTCACCGACTGGGTCGGGTCGAATAACAACATGTATGAAACTTTGGTACCAGGACAGGTGCCTTTCTGAGGTAAGGAACTTTGCCAGACCAGGTGGGAGGCAGGATGAAACCATCACAGCAAGGTTGAACACAGATCAGCTACAAAGTTAACCGGGTAGAGGCAGTGTAAGACAACAGCACAGTGGCTGGATCGAGTCAACTTCTCCCGTCCTTGGAAAGATAGAATAGCTGTATTTTTGCTGCACGTGTCTAAATAACGACTTATATCATACCCACCACCAACGGAAGGGTAGTCGTTCCATGACGACATAACGAAATACCCAACGTGGATGAACAGTGAGTACCATCTCAGGTCATGTTTGGCGCCACTTTAGGCTTCCAGGTTGCCCTGAACAAAGACGGGAACCAAGAGCGACACGGAATCACGTGAGAACGCCGCACGGACCAGGCCGACAATGTCATCGACACTACAGATGCCCCTCCATGGATTCTGGTTGATTGGACGACGCCAGTCTGTTTTGGGGCTTTGCTTTCCATTTGCCTCCAAAAAGTCGCGGGGGATCAAAGTCCAGCATTTTCCAGACGAAGTCAAAATAACACCATTTGCAGCCTTGTCCGCAGCTTCTTTCTAGTTGTCGGCTTCTTTGCGCCCTCTTGATACCCTTGCATCTTCGTTTCGTCTAGCCGTCCCTCCTCTTTGTTCTCGCACATTGAAGGTCCGTGTCCGCACACACACATAACATCTCAGACAAAATGGGTGAATCACGGTGCGTACAGCATAGACGATCGCGGGACATGCTCGGGGACACTGTTGTGCGATGTACTAATGGCCATGGACACGCAGACAGGAGCTCATCCAATGGCTTAACAGCCTTCTACAGCTTAACATGACCAAGGTCGAGCAATGCGGAACCGGGTAAGCAACCTAACTCTTCGATCCGACCGACATCGCTGCACAATGCCTACGATGGCCTCAGACTTTCATGTCTACCGTATAGTAACTAACGAGGACTCTTGCTTCCAGCGCGGCACTCTGCCAAGTCTATGACAGTATCTTCATGGACGTGCCCATGTCCCGGGTCAAATTTAACGTCAACACCGAATACGCCTACATACAGAACTTCAAGATCCTGCAGAGTAAGTAGTGTCATTTTTTGCATCGCACGCAATCCTCTGAAAAATCCCGTCATTGACCTTCTTTTCTCCAGATACCTTTACCAAGCACCAGATCGACCGGTCCATCCCCGTCGAGTCGCTCATCAAGTGCAAGATGCAGGACAACCTCGAGTTCCTGCAGTGGACGAAGCGCTTCTGGGACCAATACTACCCGGGAGGCGACTACGACGCCGTGGGCCGGCGGAAAGGCGCCGCCGTCCCGGCCTCCACGGGCCCCGCCCCCCGGGCCGCCGCTACCGGACCGCGCAGGGGCGGCGGCACGACGCCGACGACGGGCCCGCGGCTCGGGGCGAAGGTGGGCGGCGGGCCGGCGACGGCGGCGCTGCAGGCGGAGAACAACACGCTGAAGGAGACGGTCGTCGGGCTGGAGCGCGAGCGGGACTTCTACTTCAGCAAGCTGAGGGATATCGAGCTGCTGATCCAGCAGGCCTGCGAGGAGGACCCGGAGATCGAGAAGCAGGAGGACGGGCTGATCAAGCAGATCCAGACTATCCTGTACTCGACCGAGGAGGGATTCGAGATTCCGGAGGGGGAGCAGCTGGACGACCAGGAGACGTTCTAAGCACTACCTACCCTGCGTGAGTTTACGGGTGGGAGGAAGAGGAGGGGGACTGTTCAGCCTGGTCGTTCATTTGGATGCCATGAACCTATGAGCTGACCAGTGTACGAGGTCAGAAGTGAGTGAGGCATTCGAAAGGAAGGGCTTGTCGGTCTTAGCGGGATGGAAAAGGCCACTGGTTCGCATCAAGTTGAAGCATGATTCTTCATCTGGGTGCTCAGCTAGAGCATACTGCGGGGACGTGCTGATGGGCGTCCGGTTATGGAAGCCTAGGAAATGTGCATATCACGATGATGATAGACTAAAAGACTTCATGTTTCTGTCTTCGTACCGCTTTCTCATGTGGGCTGGGACCCGTCCAAGCATGATTCCAGACTGTCTACCATTTCCAATGTCGTTCATGCTTCAATACATGCTGCCGTTCGCTGATGGACGCGAGATTATAAAGATTGCCGTCTGCCTAGGTTTCGGTAATGCTCAGATTATTTCAGCATCTTTGTGTGAGCACGTTAACCCTGCGAGAATCCAGAGACAGCAAAAGTACACAAGGTCTTTGAGGTCTTGAGGTCCCGAGTGTTGGGTACTTGGGTACGTACCTGGATGGCTGATTCGACCATTTACGTTTGCGCTTTCCCCAACGCGGCAAGATTTGGGGTACGCGGTATGACATCGGTGCAGGGCAGGTGCGACCCTTAATGTCCAGCAACAATCGTCATCTCTCTTCCTTGCATAACATGACGACTTTTTGAAGCAAACCACGTTGAGAATCGCCACTATTCTGCTATAGATTTCCAAATTCCAGAGGAGCTCTACTCCGGAACAACAGATATATTACAAGAACCAGAAGGTTCTCCAATTCCAGCTGCATCGTGGACCGCAGCCTGACAGCACGACACGAGCTGTCACCCATCCTCATCTCCAAACACCAAACGCCCGTGCTACCTCCCACCATGGCACCACCAGCCGAGATATCCATCCCGACAACCTCCCTCACCACCCCAGCAGACGGCGGCAAGCCCTACACCCTCTACAACATCACCCTCCGCCTGCCCCTGCGCTCCTTCGTCGTGCAGAAGCGCTACTCCGACTTCCTCACCCTCCACAACAGTCTAACCTCCCAAGTCGGCTCGCCACCTCCGGCCCCCCTCCCGGGCAAGTCCTGGTTCCGATCGACCGTCTCCTCGCCGGAGCTGACGGAGAACCGCCGCAAGGCCCTGGAGACGTACCTGCGGTCCATAGCCGAGACGCCCGACCGCCGCTGGCGCGACACGACCGCCTGGCGGGCGTTTCTGAACCTGCCGAGCACGGGGGCCGCGGGGAGCGCGGCGTCGGCGAGCGGCGTCACGAGCGGCACGAGGGTCGTGGCGGCGGCGGCGGCGAACGGCATGGTGGCGGCGAGCGATCCCGGGACGTGGCTGGACCTGCACCGCGAGATGAAGGCGGCGCTGCAGGAGGCGCGGATGGCGCTGGCGAGGAGGGATGCGGCGGGGGAGGGGAGCGGGGCGAAGATCGAGGCGGGGGGGCAGGCGAAGAGGGCGTTGGTTAAGGCGGGGAGCCTGATTGTTGGGTTGAGTGATGGGCTGAGGGTGTTGAGGGAGAATGGGCGGCTTGGGGAGGGGGAGTTGAGGAGGAGGAGAGATCTGGTTGCTGCTGCGAGGGCGGAGAGGGACGCGCTGGAGAAGTTGAGCGCCACGCTGGCGAGTTCGGCGACGCTGGGAGGGGCGACGGGCGGGCCGCCGAGTCGGGGCGATAAGGCGGCGCTGTTGGGCGGTGCTGGGGGGGCGGGGAGCTCGAGGACTGGTGGTAGGGTGCTGGGGGCGCCGCTGCCGGAGACGGAGAGTACAAGGGAGCTGGATAATGATGGGGTCTTGCTGCTGCAGAGGAAGATGATGGAGGAGCAGGACCAGGACGTCGATGCGCTGGCACAGATTGTGAGGAGGCAGAAGGAGATGGGCCTGGCGATCAAGGACGAGGTGGACAGGCAGATTGAGTATATGGATCGGATGGATCAGGACGTCGATCGGTTGGGCGGGAAGATCAGGGTTGCGAAGGAGAGGACCAAGAGGCTTGGGGGATGACTATCGGGTCCGAATGAGGCGCATGTCGAGGACGACGATGGGGAAGACAAGTGCGAAGGGCGGGACCTGGAAGCTGACGAAGAGGAGAAGGGTACAGATTGGAAGAGCTGTGATGATACCATTGTGATGCACGAGGAGAGTGATGCTGGGCTGGAAGATGAAGAGAAGGACAGAAGGCAGGGTATTGCTGCTACGGTGATCGACCTGGCGGTGACTACGGACAGCGACGCTGTCATTGGCACGGGCATGATAGACACTATCCTCACGGTCTTAGTCCGCATCGTCTTAGCGAGTGTTTGGATCGCCGTTGGCTTTGGCTGGGTGCTGGAGAGGATCTCAGATGTGCTTGCCCTAGTCATCGAGCTGGGACTGGCTTGGATGATGCCCCGTCGAGACGGGAGATTGTGACAGTACGGACCACCGATACCATTTCCAGGTCGAGTTTTATGTAGTGTACATTTACATGCAGACGGCGAGGCTTAGAGACGGATAGCATAGCAAGCACAATTCGATTTTGCATTTCACTTCTCGACATCGTCGAGAACCAAGATGCCTCAGCATCGGCCTTGGTCACGGGCAATCCCCTTGAGGCTTCAGCAACTGCAAGCCGATACCGGCTGCTCGGTTCGCGTCCGACACGCGTGTTCCTGCGCGATGCTGTGCTCGGACATGCATCATCTGGCGGTGTGACATCTAGATCCGGATATACCGCGTGACCTTTCCGGATTGACTGAACACGGATTTCCACGCAGATCGGCTCCGTGACTTTTACTCTACTGCGTATATCGATAACATTGATCTCGTTCGCAGGTCAATACGTGCCACAATATTCGTACTGCTGCAGTGACCCTTGCACGCGTAGCATCATTCCCAAGTCCAAGTCATCGGTTCTCGTCATATGACGGTCACCTGTCAATGGACTCTGTCTGTGCACTGTGATGACTTTGACAGCGGTTTTCTGACTCTTCAACATACATATTGTGGTATAGTCGCTGCATTCAGCGGTACTCGCCACAGTCTCCGCGTTCTTTGACAGTGTGATAATCCCTCCGCACTCTTTGACAGCAACGTGATGATACCTCTGGGGATGATAGTTGCATTGTTCATGCAGCCGCCAGGTGGCAGTGTGGAGATGTCTTGGCGGCAGGGCTACGTCACCCAGCAGATTGGGCAGCGGCGCAGCCAGAGGGAGTACCCGCTGGCCATGCAGCTAGCGACGTTGCTAGGCAACCCTTTAGTGCAGCCGGTCCAGGCCCGGTTCTGGCTAAGCCCAAGGGTCCAATGCCCGCCGGCCCTCAATAGTATCATCGGTTAGGAGCCGCCGAAACCGCGCAAATGTGTTGGTTGCGGCTAATCCAGAAAAGAATATGGTATACGGGAAGGGGAGGGAGTCTGGAGGCCAGAGTGTGGGCCAACGGATGAAACGGTCAGTATCCGCTGGGTATGGGCTCATCCGCCAGCCTTCCATCCTCCGCTAGACCTGTCGAACGACGCCAAACAGAGGCCAATTGCACCATGCTTCCTCTGAGCAGCCATCGTATGGTTTTGCCAACGGCTGGTCAATTCCGGGGATGTTCTGATACCTTCGCGATTCGCTCTGAAGAGTAAAAAGTCGCTTGGTGCGGGTGGGTCGGCGTGTGCTGAGGAGAGCCTGTCACAGCGACAAGATTGGGGTAATCTCGCGGCATTGGACACTGTCACACGCCCGCCGCTCTGGAGATATGGGGCTCCGACTTCGAACTGTGCCAATGCCACCCGGACTGGTCATGCAGCTTGCTTTGTTTTGCAGCTGTTCTCGTCGATTCGCTGCAATCGAGCAAGTCAAGACGCGTCGAAGAGCGGGGATGAGGGAGTAACTGGCGGGGAGAAGAGTATGAAGAGTAAAGAAAAGAGAGGATCATTGAGCGAGTAGTTGAAAGACTTGGCAAATGGATGTTCGTTCGTAATGATCATCTTCAGAAAATCTTCAGCAGACAGGGATGCATCAAGGCAGCCGTAGCCGCAGCGTTGAGATGCCGCTTTGACAGGGAAGAAGCTCTTCGAAAAGGTTGTGCTTCCATTTCTGGGTACCTCCGCGCTGGCAATCCTGATCAGTCTGCAAATTGACGTCTTCCATCACTGTGTCACACAGAGATCAACGATATTCAGGAGTGATTTGAATAGATTGCGACGGACGTTGAACTAATGTTGCTGCAAGAGTGCAGGTTTTTATTTTCCTCGACTTCGTGTCATTGATGATAATTGTAGCCGTTGTGGAAGGTACGTACCAAATGTGCCATGAGCTCGTTCCCTGAGTTCCCTTCGCTTGTGGGGGAGCCATGCAGCGTCCCGCCCTCCCGGTGTGGGTCCATCAACTCTCCATCAAACCAAGACTTATCCAAATGCCCAGAGTAAACACAACAGACCCCTGTCAGCCAATCCATCAATTTCAAGCATTTCACACCCACCACACCCACGAACCACCAGCGTTTTTCTCGCAAAGACCTGCCCGTTGGAAAACCCCCCAGAAAAGGAGGACGACTTCTGCACCATCCCTGGTGTGCCTCTTTGCTTGCCGCCACATAACTTTTTTCTCCAAAACATCGAATCCGCCATGCTATCTTCATGCTCCAGCCGACAAACAGAGTTGATCCAAGGTCTAATCCAGTAATTACTTGCCTTAGGTTTCTAGCTTTCTCGTCTGCTTCGTTTTCCCCTTCTCTTTCGTGGTGTCTCTGCATTCGGCCGGAGTTCAGGTGTCCTTTTGCTGGCTTGACGTCGCTGTCTTTTGCTGTAAGTAGGACGACAGTAGCCAATTCCCATGTGTATGTGCCAGCAGCTCACCACCGTCTCAGCTTCCTTAACGACTTCATGAACTTCATTGCCTTGCCGAGATACCTCTAGACTTCGCTTCATGGCCACTTGCCGACACTTGCATTCCGAGACACCACAACAGCCACCGACGAAAGAGAGGACCACAAGCAACCAAAGAACAACAACCGTGAGAGTGCCGACAAACACCACCCGCTATGGACCAGGGTCCGCCCCCTCCGCCGCCGCCTCATGGCGAAAATCCAAGAACCACGGCCGGCGTCCACCCGAAATACGAGATCTTCATGATCCCGGAGCATTCTGCTGGCGCCGGCTTCCTCTACCTGCCATCCCTCAAACCAAACATCAACAGCTTCGTCGCAGGGTTTGCCAGTGCCTTGATGTGCGTGGTTGTCATACAGAGCTTGAGGCCGGCTATACAACAGTGGTGGAACGAGTTCCAGGGCATGGGAAACATGGGAATGATGATGCTGGTGGTTGCAGTAGGGTTAGGCGCCTGGGCTTTTGGCAGGCAACAGGCCGATAGCACCAAGGGAGAAGACAGCACACCTGGTCATGACAGGAGGAGAGGACCGTTTACGAGCACCGGAAGTGGCAGCTTCGGGGGAGGACCAGGGGCCTACTCATCTTCACCGCCGCCGCCGCCTCGTAGCGGTCCTCCACCACACCAACATGCACCCCCTCCGCATACTGGTCCGCCTCCGAATCAGCATGCGCCTCCGCCCCAGCAAAATTCCACCGGTGGTCCACCGCCTAGCTATCACCATCAACCACCGCCTCGACCCCCGGAACCGGAGGCTCCTCGCTCTACGCCTCAGTCAGGGACACCCCGAACGGAGACGCCCAGAAATACCTGGGAAAAAGCTAGGGAAGAGACGCGTAAGAGAGAGGAGGAACGCAAGGCGAAGGAAGCCGACCAGAAGAGGAGGGAAGAAGCTGCCCGGCGACTGCGGGAGCTCAGAGAAAAGGAAGCACGTGAGAGGGAACAGAGAGAGAAGGACAGAAAAGAGAGGGAGCAACGAGACAAGGAGGCTAAAGAGCGAGAAGCGAAAGAGAAGGAGAGATTGCTCCAAGAGACCCGGCTAAGAGAACAGCGGGAACAGGAGCTTCGAGACCGGCTAGAACGAGAGCGACAGCTTCGAGAAAAGGTGGAGAGAGAAGCAAGAGAAGCAAAGGAGAGACTAGAAAAGGAACGTAAGGAACGCGAAGCCAAGGAAAAAGAGGGAGAGACCAAGGCTCGCACGGGAAGTACGTATGCCTACTCCTCGGTTGGAGAGAGGACGAGCATGTGGCCCAACGGCCGGCCACCGGCTCCATCGTCTCAGCCAGCCTCCCCTGCAACCCCCAGAGCGCCTCCATCTGCAACGTCCACATCCGCATCTCCTACTAAGAAGCCACCCGCGCCCACAGCCAAGTCGACCGCCGGCACCGAAGACGAATACTCTTACCGACCGTACGACAAACCGAAGCGACCAGCCCACAAGAAGTCCGTCTCCGACTTCTCCGAGACTTCGTGGGCGCCGTCGCAGTCGACCGCACGAACGACGCCACCGCCCTCCATGCGAAGCCCCTACACGACCAAGGATCCCGACAAGATCGTGATCCGCGCCGTCTACTGCTTCCTCAACCAGTTCGCCAAGACGCCGGCCTCGCAGCTCATCTCGGGCCTGGGCACCGTGACGGACGGCCTGATCCTGCGCATCACGACCGAGGGCCTCTTCATCGACGACGACGTGCGCGGCGTGCCGCAGCGCGAATGGGACGTGAAGGCTTGGACGCTCAAGCTCGTCGAGGTATGGTGCCCCACGCACTCCATGTCATCTTCATCCAGTTCGACCTCTTCTTCCGCTCCTGCGAACCACCCGCTCTTCAAGACCATGCCCGGGGCGGCGCGCCGCGCCGACAAGGGAGCGCCCAAGACGCTCGTCGGCGACGACGCCGACGCCTTCCTGGTCGAGATGCTGGGCGCGTGCAGGGGCGGCTGCCGGGTCGGCGAGTCCCCCTTTACCAATGCTGCTGCTGCTTCTGCTTCTGCTTCTGCGAGATCGAGTGCGAATTCCTCCTCTGTGTCGGGCAGTTCTAACTCTCACAAGACGGGCGACTGGAAGGCCAAGGGCCTGCACCTCCTGCGCGCCACCGTGCGCGACCAGGAGGGTAAGAGGTACCTGTTCGTACTCTCCGAGGAGGAGAGCTGGAAGGTCGCTGTCGGGCTGCAGCGGCTCCGCCGCGGTACTCAGGTCAGGGCCCTGGGCGTGTCGAGCATGGGCCAGCTGGAGGTGAAGACCATGTTGGAGACGCTGGGGTGGTGATTGCGATTCGACCTATCTTGCGGCAGACAGGTCACTGTATGTGGCATCCTTTGTGCGCTGAAAGAAAGAGAAAGAGATGGTGCCCCAAAAGTCCCCAGAGCGGCAAGTTGTTTTGAGTCAAGTCGTTTGTTTGGCGACTCGACTTATATACCAGGAGAGCAAGCGGACAATGTGTGTTGAATTTTTGAATGGAATGCCAGGGAAACTGGAATGCATTGTTGGGAATGAGAGATGCCCCCTGTTTACATCACCACACTGCCTAGAGAAAATTGCATGCCTGAATACCCAATACAGCGGTTCCTACATTGTTACATTCCAGAGAGTGCTCTTCCTGTCAATACTTTATGAAACGAATACTTGCATTGCGATAGATAGTCCTTAAGCATACGGGGCGATTGACCAACATCAGTGAAGCCGCTTGTACACTGAGCACGGTGACATAGCCACGTTCATCATTGCATTTATAGCGAGTACAGATTGACATGACAAATAGAGATATGCTCATCATTGCAGCCATCCAAGTCCATTAGTCGTTTTCTATCGACACGGACTACACAAGACCAACATATGTGCAGCACTGAACGACACCGTTGATCCAATTCCAATGCTATCCCAAACGATAAATAACCAAGCTTTCCGTAGGACCACGACCCGATCAAGGCGCAGCTCTCCCCGTTCGCTGCGTAACTGGCTGCTTCGAGGCGTCTACTTCACTTCTCATCTCACTCATCTTCCAAAACCGCCTGCTAGCCCCCTTTCTCATCCGCTCCTTAAATCCCGAGCTCGAAGTGCGTCGACACCTCTAGACTAGAGCTCCCTCTTTCCCAGCGTGCCCGCCAGATTCATGTACATACCCGCATCCTTGGCCCACTCGTCGTCCTCCTCGGCCTGCTGATCCCCGTCACCGCTCTGGTACGACCCTCCTCGCTGATGACCCTGCCGGCTGGGCAGGCTATTCCTGTTATCCACCTGCTGCTGCCCCGCGTGCGCACCAGACCAGTCGTCGAACGCCTCCCGGCCATCCACGCCAGGGAGCCGCACCACGGGGCTCGAGACCGAGAACCCCGTCGCCGCCGTCGGGCTGCCCGGCTTCGGGCCCGGGTTGGGCGGCGCCTCGTCGAGCCCGAAGCCCCCAAAGTCCGGCGCGTCGTAGCTCATCTGCCTCGAGTGCCTGGTCTTGGTGGGCGTCTGCCCGTCCCGGTCCGAGTCCACCGCGCCGCTGCGCGGCCGCGCCTCGTCCGCGGGCATCTCGGCCAGGGGCGTGTCGAGCGGCTGCGGGTGGCCCTGGTAGCCGTAGCCCGTCGCGCCGCCCAGCGCGGCCATGCCTTCCAGCTGCTGCTCGAGCTCTCGCTGCTCCAGGATCTGCGGCGCGTGCTCGACGTTGCGCAGCGAGCTGCTCGCCCCGGCGACGCCGGTGCTCCTGAAACTGCCGAGGCTGCCGCGGTTCAGGCCGCCGCCCTCGTAGGCGAGGGGCGCGTCCGCCTGGCCCGTGACTGCCGTGTCGCTGGATGATGTTCCCGGCGCGCCGAAGGGGCCGAGGTCGCCGCCCTTGATGCTGAACTGGGCGATGGTGCGCATCTTGCGCGACACCCACCCGGCGAGTATCTTGCCGCGCTGTTTCTCTCCCAGACGCGAACGTGGGAAGTCGCCACGGCCGACGAAGGCGACGATGTCGACTATGATTTGGTGCTCGTTTAGGATAGCGTTGACGATTACGGGCACGATGGAGGCGAGGTACGCTTTCCGGCTGACTTCGACGAGGACTACGACTAGTCCGCCTGCTTGGAATACGGCGCTATGGATTCGTTAGTAAGGTAGGCAAGAATGTCGTTTCGAATATGCTTGTGATAACTTACCAGCCACTGGGTATAATGTTGCGGTGGCACCGCTCGACCGAGGCCTCGATGTCCATGGGGAAGTGGCTCAAGCCGTTGATCTCAAAGGTCTCGCCAATGCTGCCCAGGACGAAAAGAACCTGCATGTCCACCTGCGCGCCGCCAGGCCCGATAGGCCTGCTGACGCTGTGCAGGAATCCCAGGTCGCCTGTCCGCACATATCGAATGCTGGGGTCCTCCACAGTCCGACCGTCGAATCGTTCGGCGTCAAATGCATCCTTCGATCCGTAAAATGACTTGACGCAAGCTTCGGAGTCGACCCAGATCTCGCCGTACTCACCATCGCTGCAAAGCATCCGGCTTTCAGGGTTGACGATTGCGATCTGAGTCGAAACAGGCACCATCCCTGAGTCCTGGACCAGCAGCGCCTTGGGATCCGTCTCCGGATCGATCGGCATGACCAGACCCCGGCGTAGCGCCTTGGTGTCCAGCCACAGCTCGATAGGTTCTATGCACATGTACGAGCGGGAGGCTACCATGGGGTTCAAAACGTGTGAGTAGACGGTGTTGATGGCGGTGCGGTCGAGGCCCGTGGCGGCAAAGTGCAGCCGCACCTTCTGGAATACGTCGACGCGTGGACGGCCGTCGGCGGAGATCATCATGTTCTTGAGCTCGTGGAGCGTGAATCCCTTGCCTGCCATGACAGCCATTGCGTGATCCAACATCTGTGGTGTCGCATAGGTGTCCTTAATCTTATATCGGGACAGTATCAAAAATAGCGAGAGAGGATTTTGTGCGAACTCGACCGGTGAGAGGAGATAGGTGGGAGTGCCGATGTAGATACCCATCAAGCAGGTATGGATGAACCCTAGGCCTGTAGTGCTCCGTACACATCCGAGAACCGGTCGTGAACTCGTCATCTGGCACGTTTCCTTCTGAACTTTGCACATCCCCAGTATAGTATCGTGGCCTAGCTGGACAGCAACGCGCCGCTGATCGGGCGTCCAGTAGACCCAAACGATTACCGGATAGCCCGGTTGTACCCAAGCAGGGTCCATCGTGATCCCAAGGTCTCTCAGCCCACTGTTCTGCTTAGGCGGCTTGGAGGTGTTGTAGACACTTGGAACGTGGACTTTGAGTACCTGGGCTGACTGCTTGATGTGCTGAGCCACAGGTTTCATCTTCAGGAGATGGTCGACATCCTGGTTGACTAGGACGGCCTTAACGCCATAGTCTGAGAGTAGGTGCAGGAAGGCCGGCACGTCCTCGCTGAGCCGATTTTGGTCCATTGGCGCTATGGGAATCACGATAGCGCCGAGGTTGATACACGCGTGGACAGCGAACACGAAGTCTTCCGAGTGGGTATACATGAGAATAACATGATCGCCCGGTCGGAGCTTGACCTTGTTCTTCAAGTACACCGCGACGGCAGCGACCTTCATGTCGAACTTCTTCCACGTCACCCCCTTGCCCTCCTTCCCTCGACTATCAATAGTACAGTACGAGAGCTCTTCTGGTTGACGGGCGACGCGCCACTGTATTAGGTCGGTGATGCTTAAAAAGTTGTTGAGCGGGGTGGATGTGCGATCATCAATAACAACTTCCCTTCTATCGATACCAGAGTACTGCTTATCAGCTGGAGCGAGGATATCTGCTCGCGAGCTTGATGAAACCATGGACCATATGCCACCAATAGGATCCACGCCTATTGGGAGGTTCAGCACAGCATGTTCAACGGCGAACTTGACGTGTACACATGGCAGATTGCCCAGATCGAACTCCCTGCGACAGAGCATATTTCCAATCTCTCTGCGTCCGTTCTTTGTCACTCTGGGCAAAGCATTCGGAGCAGTGATCAGAATGCAGTATACGCGCATGTTGTGCTCCTGGACCAGCACTTCCATGCATCTCTCAGCAAGGGCGTCAAGGAGAGGCGTATCAAGTTGTCTTGGTGGGCCGCCTGACGTCGCTGGCGCTGTGGACGCGGCTTGAGACTCCAGCACGACAATTGGCAGATGTTCTTCGTTGACAAAGACGTCAAAGGCTGAGCAGTCGAATATCTTTGGGACGTTGCGCATGATACTTATCACGATGTGCTGGACGAAGAAGTATCGATGCTCAGCAATCTCTGTGCCGTGCTCAACCCACTCCACCTTTTGTCGAATCCGGTCCTCATACAGGCCAAGGACAAAAATCTTGCCCTCAATGACCGTTCCAAGCAGACCGGTCCGCAAGAACTCGGGTTCCACTGGAGTTGGAGTCGGATTGCCAGGATCGAACTTATAAGGCCTTGCATGGAATATCTGCTCCGTGTGTTTGGGCAACGCCCAGAAGCCGCCCGATAGCGAAGGAGAGTCTACCCAGATCTCGCCAACCGAATGTGGCGAAGCCAGGAGACCGGTTTCAGGATCGACAACGGCGAGAGTGGCATCAGGAATTGGGTAGCCGAAAGCACCAACTCTGACCGTCCCCAGCTCACTGCTGGCCTTCTTCCTCGCTTCCTCGCCGATGGCGACAACGACTACTTCGTTTGTTTTGAGAGCTTCCCTGTCAAGGAGTACCTCGCTCAGCTCGTTCTTAGCGCGCTGTTCCGTTGTGGTAGCGGTCCCCCCTCCTAGAAGACTTCCAAAGCCGTTGGAAGCTGCTGGTTTCTCCTCTTTTCCCCTGGCCCTCTCATCGTCCGACTCGGAATCCGATCCCATGTCCAGTTTTAGGGGGCAGCCCATCCTCTCCTCGCCGCCTAGCCAATCCCGTACGCTTATCACCATGCCGCCGTGCTCTGGCAGACACAGCATTGGTGCCACAACCTCTCTGGCCCGGGTATTGCGAAGCGGCCGAAGCCAACGGTCAGCGAGCACCTCGTGGAATTCGCTGTCAACGGTTAAAGTGTCGATCAGACAGAGCTTGACCGTGCCAAAGTTCGGCTCCATGCCTTTTTTGAAGTTTCTTGTCGTCATTGGATCCTGCTGGTAGTTGTAGGCGGCGCGTTTTAAACCAGGATAGTCGGCTACCATGAGGGTGGCCTTGTATTTGGTGATCAAGTGAGCATAGAGCCCGGGGACGTCCACAGCCTTGTTCTCTAGCCACACTGTGGTGTGTCCACCATATACGGTTAGTAGAACTCCGAGGATCATACCGATCCCTTGGCGGGGGTCAAGATACGACAACAATATCTCGCTGCTTGCATGCCCGCCAATCAACCTTCCGTTCTTGTCTCTCAAGGTCGTGCTAAACGTGTCTCCCGGACCGTGTGCGGGAACCGTGGATACTATAGCACTTAGACAAGCCATTTGGTGCATGATAGTACGATGGCTCAGAACGACTCCTCTTAGGTCACCGGTGGGTGCTCGCGAGAACTCGATATATGCCAGATCGGGCACAGAGAGCGGCGGAACGTCATCCTTCTTCTTCGGATGATAGCTACCAAACTCGTTGGTCTTCCACCACTCGACACCCTTCGGCCAATTAAGCTTTTGTGTGGTTATGTCTCGCTGGAAGGCTTTGAGGTTGTTGTCCGTGGTCAAGGCCAGATGTGCCTGGGTCGAGGTAAGGATCATGTTCAACTTCTGATAATCTTGAAGGTCATTGATCGGCACAGCGACGACTCCGGCAATAAAGCACCCCAATAGGGCAATAGCAAAGTCGATGATCTCCGTGTCACGGTATATAAGCGCCACGCGGTCGCCACGGTAGAGGGAACTTTTGTCTCTGATAACTTGGGCAACCTTCTCGGCTCGTGAGGCCAGCTTGTCCCACGTAATCGAGGCTGTCTCCTTCCCACGGTTATCCAAAACCCAGTATGCGGGCAGTTTGGCGGTAGTCCGTCCGCGGTGTCTCAACACGGCTGCTATGTTGTCAAACTTGGACATTGGGGTGTTTTCGTCATGTGGGTCGTATATGGCAGATGGTAGGTCTCTGGGTTCGAGTGGCATCATGTACTCCAGTGCGTCCGCAGGCGGGAGGTCGCTTGCCGTAAGCATCGGAGGCGCCATGGCTGCGGTCGGCGAAAATGCATCGCCAGTGGAATATCTCTGAGGGCCACCATACTCGCCAGGCGCTGCCGGATCATAAGCCTGTTGTTGGCCGGCAAAGTCAGAGAAATATCCCTGCGAATCCAGCAAGGTGCCCGTCCTGCTATCATATGGGTTCTGCGCCTGCTCCATATAGTGGCCGTGCTGCTCAGGGTTGAAAGCGTAGTCGCCCGAAACCATTGTACCAGATCGCGTCGAGGCATCGGCTTGCTGACCAGGAGCTAGGAACAGGGAGTCATTCTGTCGCATCGGCGGCCGGTGATCGGCCATGGGGCCACCTGGCGCCAGTAGAGACGATGGGTCGGATTGCGTGTACGATGACTCTGGACGGTAGTCTGTCGGTGATGCTATCGAGGCAGGGGCGTAGGGGTTGCCCATGTCCGTGGGAGAAGCATTCGCGTTAAGAGCGGCGAGGGCAGCCGTCCGGTGTCCATCGCTAGAAGGGTGCGAGGTGCTGTCGGGAGAGTGGATTCGGAGACCCGATTTGGGCGGTGGTAAAGCGCTGAGGCCGTATACCGAGAGAAGCTGGGTTCGTCTCTTCTGATATCTGCGACGAGGAGAGAATAGGTCAGCAGTCGCGTAAAAAGATCAAGCACAGCGCACATGGGATGAACCGTCTCTCGTTGGAAGTGCTGGAATCTGCTCATACCCTTTCTCTGTGATGTCGCCTTCCTATAAGGAGAACAACAGATCAGTAACGACTCACTCAGGAGCTCAAGATCGATTCAGACGGCGTACCTCCAATTCCTTGTCGAGCTCCTGGAGCTTCTCCTCCAGATCCGGGCTGAGACCAGCCATCGCGGAGTGGACGGCAGGGGAGATCCTCTAGTAAAGATGAAGCCAGATGCCAAAAAAACCAGAAGCCAAAAACCGCAAGCCACCCCGCCTCAACGTGCGTCCGCAATACCAATAGACGACGCAAGGAGCTCGGCAGACACTCCGAGTTTCTGTAACAATAGCAATTGACCAAAATGTGGAGTGTTCGTGTAGACTAGAGACAGGTCTCAAAAGACTTGGTGGTGGCAGATTGGCGCCGGCCTTGGTTGGGTTACTGGTATTACTTGTCCCCGTGACGTAGTGGGAGAGAGCCGCCTGCCCGCTGAGGATTGCGGATGCAGGGGTCGAAGGTTCGGATTTGGGAAGGCGGGGAACGAACAACCTGGAACTTTTTAGTTGAACACCGGCCCGGACGGCAGGCATTGTGTTCCAAGGCTCCTCCAGTCCAGTTCACGCTCCAGTCAGGTACATCACGTGCAATATTCAAACGCACCCATGTTTAGGTACACAGGAGACGGGATATATGGGATGATCATCTTCTGTCGATGTCTCACACTGATTAATCTAGACCTGCACCTATTTCTTCCCCCGTTTCGCTCTTTTCTCCCGGCTAAAGCACGGCGATGGGAAACAGCGACATGCAGAACGTGTACACGTGTAGTTCCACAACCCCTGCAGAAAGACCCCTCTGTGATTCTGGTCTCCCACAAGTATCTAAGTACCTCGGTACTGGTCCGTGCACCTTCCTTTGACCTGGTCCAATGTGGACCCTGAAGATTTTCTATTTCTGTTATTTTATTCCTACCTTATCCTCCATTCTTCTTCCTCTCCCATGATGACCTCGTATTCCTCAACTTGTAGGGATACGAGATCGGCGGCCACTGTCAGGATGCCTGCAAGCGCACTTAGTAGCCTCAGGGCTTGTTACTGTGTTGGTTGAAGCCGAGCAGTTCCTTTCACCAGTTCCAGCGCTGGAGCTCCATTGGTACACTGTCTGGCCTGGCCATTGCCGTCTGCCTTGGATACCACCATGGCTACCTTGGATATCTTTGGCATGTCGTTCTTCCTCATTGCCACCTCGGTATGTTGCATTTCCAGTCTTGTCGCCCTCCCTCTCTATCTTTTATGATGAGAACAATACGCATAATATCACAGACCTGTTCTGAAAATCCATGTTGATAACATGCTTTTACATCTACTGATCTAAAGTCATTTTTAAACCTTTTTTGAGACTCGAAATCTTTTAGTCAGGAGTGCTAATGGCTAGACAGGTAGTTCCGAGTTTGCAAAGAGAATCTATTTTTGTTGCTTGCACTGTCCTCATTGCATATTTTATGCAGAAGGCAGCCGAGACAAAGGAGTTCCAGATAGGAACGGGCCGCTGAAGTTGCGCCGTTTCCTTTTGCCTCGTCTGGGATTGACTGCCAAGGGCGGTTCTTCGAACGCAGAGTCTTTGGTTTGATGGGAGGATAGTCCTGCTATTCGAGGCAGCGCTTCCAATCCCATGTCTACCAGATATCACGTTGATAGCCATTCTTTATCCAGACTTATGCTCTTTCTCGGTCATCGCAGTCTCCTTGTGGCACTTGGTCACCACTCCGCGCCTAGGCGGAGCTACGGTGTAGAACGCTGCGAGATTGGAGTCGAGTCGCACCCAGATACGTCTGTGTCATAACTCATCTATCATTTGCGTAAGCAACCATGTTCGTGGCCATGTGATGTTATCGAGTTCTCTTCGACGGTGGGTTTCATTATGGCCAGGCACAAAGTCTTTGAACAGGTGCCCAAGACGTATTCCCTTTATGCCAAAATTGTCCCAGGTCATTATTCACGTACAAAGACACCCGACACCTGCCTTCTTGCTGCGCCGAGGTCAATGCCTTTGATCTCGGTGCTGGTCGAGTAGAGCATTGCTGCCGCCATTCTATATAAACTCATGATCCCACCCGAACAATATCGTTTGTTTCTCCCGAAGAATCAATCTGCACTATTGCAACTCTCGGCACTCTCCCATAGTTTCTTAACACTTGTGCAAGCAGGTCCCACATGTAGGACAGTGTACTTCCAGTTCCAATCATGTCCGACGACATAGAGAAAGAGATGGAGTATCCCACCCTACATGACGGACCGTCACAAAGCCAAGATCAACCGGTTTTCAATATGGACGAATACATCGACCTGACAGGCGACGACGCAGGTTTGTTCGTATCACCGTCTGAGGTAAAGACAGAGTTTGGTTTCGACTTTGGCTCTACTGAACCAACGGGAAACGACCAAGTCACTCCCGCACAACCTACCACGGGTGCCGAGAAAGCCCTAGGTGAGGGGGCGGCCACCGTGCCGTCCTCGACATCCATGGCATTCTCTTTGACACTTCCACGAGACCCAGTACCGACAGAGAAGCCCGCAGATGGCAACAAGGACCAGACGACGGTGCCAGATACAGCACCAGTTTCCTTGACACTTCCGCAAGGCTCAGCGCCAGCAGAGGAACGCGTCAATGACTCGGATTTCAGTGTATCGGAGTCGGACCTCGCCGTTCTTGACGCGCAACTGGGAGACGATGCCAAGTACCAGCCTCAAATGCTAGGCACGCCCGGCATGGCAGCGTCTGGCGCGTTGGCCTCGTACATGCCCCAACAGCCCTACCAAGCGCAGCCGCAGCCGATGATGCGGCTCCCGAACATGGTGAGCCCACGGCAAACTTGTCCCACTAACACCTACCCCACGCCACTTGCAGGCAATGTCCCACATCCCCGAGATCTAGTTCCCCCACCGTACGGGAGTAACGTCTCCTATCCTGCCCCTCTGACTTACCAATCGTTTCAACAGGCACCTCCCCCTCCGATGCAACCGGGAATTCCCGTTCCTTATGCTCGGCCTCAGCCTAGAGCCTCACCGTTCGCCACCGGTCATCTCCAGCCAGCAGCAAACCTATATCAACCATACGGCGCTGTGACAACGTCAGAGCGGAAGCGAATGGTCGACGAACGTGAGCTCCGTCGCACGAAGAAGATCCGCCACAGGCGCGACGGTAATAGACGGGAGAGCAACAATCCTTCTCACTGGTATCAGCGCCTCCCCATCAAGCCCAAGGACTGGAGCCCGCCTCCCAAGAAGGCCAGCGGCCGGCCCGGGTCGCCCGCACCGAGGACGTACAGGACCCCCCTATTCAAGTACAACGACCAGGGCGAGTGGCTGGGCAACGTGCGCTACTCAAGCCGTGAACTCGAGGCCTTCCTCGTCGGCACGGCCGACGACGGCAGGGCGCCGAGCCGCAACGGCAAGCTGACGATATGGATCCAGTACGCGCCGGCATTCGAGCTGCACCGCTACGGGCCCTTGGCGTCCATCTGCCGGTGGGCCGACTGCCCCGTCAAGAAGAACACGATATGCAAGGGCCAGTTCCGCGTGGCGTTCGACGAGCGGGCCGACACGTCCGGTTCGGCGACGGACCCGTTCCACTGCGCGGGCTACATGCACCTGTACTGCTTCGAGGAGGCCTTCGAGCTGGTCGGGCTGATGTTCGACACGGCGCGGTTCGACGTCCGGCCCGAGACGCGGAGCTTCCGCCACGAGGAGCGAAACCCGATGGCGCTGACGGCGGGCTTGGTCGGCGTGCTCAACGCGTGGGTCCGGTCGCAGGGGGACCTGCTGATGGCGAGCCGCACGGCGGGCGTGCCGGATCCGGTCACGCCGAAGGAGAGGAGGCTGTGGCGTGTCCTGACCGAGGCGTGGACGTCGAGCCCTGGGTATATCCAAGGGTTGGAGAGGCGAAACGACATCCATGTCGGTAAGTACATGGGTGATTTGGAGATGTACCAGCAGATGAAGGACGAGAAGCTGCAGTTGAAGTGGGAGGCCAGAGCCATTATTGAGATTGAGGACGACGACGACCACGACGATGCGGAGGCCTGGGTTGCCAGTCAAGTGACCAGACCCAGAGCCCGACGACCTAGCATCCCTCGTTATGCACCTCCCCCCGCTCGCAAACGTCCATTGGCGGCGGATAACGAGGACGAACCGGCACCCTCTGCCAAGCGGTCGAGGACAGGCGTCCGCGACGAGATAGAAGACGGGATCAGGGCTGCGGTGCGCAAGGAACTTCCCAAGCGGAGCCAGAAGGAGGTCGACCGGGTGAGCCGCGTGCTCGCGGCTATAGCACCGGCCATCGACGAGATGCCGCACTACAAGCGCCTCGAGGTCGAGAGGCTGGTGGCTCGGGAAGCTGACCGTGTGAAGAGCGGTGCGGTGCCCAAATGGGGGTCGCTTCCGGCTGGGCCCGGGTGTAAGAATTAGGTAAGTGGTGTGTGAGGAGGGAGGAGAGACCAGGTGAGTGGGTGGATGGATGTGTTGTGATGTGCGAAGTTGTTACCTAAGGTACCTTACAGTTGGGTTGCAGTATTGATGATCTTTTCCTCTGCACTGTAAGCCCTGTAATATAGCGTGTATTGACATTTCTTTAAGGCTTTCTTGACATTATGACCGCGCTAACATTAAATCATGTCTAGATATTATCTTCCTTTTAATATCACGCAGTGCCATTGTCTTCTTTGTATGTACTATACATATTATTCTAGGTATACAGGTGATAAGTAACGGGAGTCCCCCACCATTCTCTAGCGCAGTCGATGTTCTGGTGATGGCAGGGACAAAGAGAAGAATCGCAAAGAATTAGGAATAGATATGCTGTGTACCTTAGCGGTACGTATTGCTGTTACGTACCGAAGTTGCGGCTGAAACAAAGAAGGAGCAGGCTTGGCAGCCTTAACTCGCAGGACCCAGCAGGAACCAGCAGGCACTCTCGAGGTGCCGACAAGTTTCAGCCCGCAGCGGAACCTTAAAATCAAGTGGGTTGTCGATTCTTGCAACTCTTGACACCAGCAAAAAGCCCTCCCCTCTATCTATCACTACCACTACGGACCATCCGGTCCATAAATATTGTACTTCACGATCGGAAGAGACAATCTGACATATCAACGGCAAATCTCGGCTGCCTGCAGGACGCCAAACCGCCGGTCCGAGAGACGGAGGCAACGGGGGCATTCGTCTCAAAGTGACACATCGCATTCCCGCCATCCCATCATCTCAACCCGGACCTCGGCATCGTGGACCGCCCCATACGTCTCTCCAGACAAGTCCATGGGAGGTGAGAGTGTAAGCGGAGAAGATGCGGCGGCGGCGCTGCAGGTACTCGTCCTTGTGAGTCGCCTTCTTTCAATCGATATGCCCCGTCACCTTTTTGGAATGCATCAAGCGATGTCGTTTATACCTCACGATATTTTGCGTGGACCCCCAGAGGGCAACATGTGCAAGACACCACGACCTCGCTGCAAATCATCAAGCGTCAACGCTGCTGGACACTCTCTGCGCAGCCAGGAGGAACTTTCGAGCAAAGCACGGCTGGGTCAAGTCTATAGCACTCGACCCGCGGCTGCTTGCATACAACCTCTTTGTCCTTCTCGAGTGAGATGAGAACAAAGAGGCATGACGGTGCATCCACCATCTCGCTATGGCAAGGGCTTCGGTCGGTTGTCCCCTGCCAAAGCGCTGCATATTCTGACCCGAGACCGGGCTGTGTGTCTAGTGGAGGAAGTGTTGTAGCCATTCGTATACAGCGTATTCGCGGCGAATGAATGCATCACACGATTCGCACGTGTTCAATAATTACACCTCAGGATGCTCTTCTCCTAATCACCCTGGACTGGCTTAAAAACCATAGACAATCAAGAAATCGTGCTGACTTCTCTCATAGGGATCTGGTGGCGGGCCAGTGGAATCCAACACAACAGCGTTCCTGATCCGTTCACTATCATCAGGATGGAGAAAGGGGTCGATAATAGCTCTTGATGCAGGCGTGCAACTCAGTGCTATAACCCGAATATTAGCTGAGTCTCAGCCGCCGAATCTTGGCCAGACTGACGAACTGGCGCTACCACACACCCTCACCTCAGGTCCATTCGCCGGTCTAGAGGTACCCTTCGCCTCACCAGAAGCAAACGCCGCATACATACACAGAAACCTCATAGACACCTACCTCATCACGCACCCGCACCTTGACCACATATCCGGCTTCGTGATCAACACAGCCGGCCTACCGGGCTCCAGACCAAAGCGTCTAGCAGGGTTACCGAGCACCATCGCCGCCTTCAAGACCCACATCTTCAACAATGTCATCTGGCCGAACCTGAGCGACGAGAACAACGGAGCCGGTCTAGTTACGTACATGCGGCTGGTAGAGGGCGGCTCGCCCGCTCTTGGCGAGGGCGAGGGCAGAGGCTACATGGAGATCAGCGACGACCTGGCCGTCAAGATCTGGGGCGTCAGCCACGGCCACTGCATCGAGAAGCACAGCCACCGCGGCAGCGGCAGCAATACCCGCTACGGCAGTGCGGATGCTGCCTCCACGTCGATGGCTATGGGTCCGATGGGTGTGGGCATGGGCGGCCACATACCGCTGCTCTCGCCCCGCGGCATGGTCCACCACAGCAGCACCAACCTGAGCTTCAGCTCGGTGCTACAGCAGCAACAGCACCGCGATCAGCTGCACCTCGCCAGCACGCCGCAGGGCGTCTTAGCCGGCAGCTCCGCCCCTAGTGGGGGCCAGCGGGCCGGGTCGATCTCCGCCGGGGGCGCTCCGGCGGAGACGGTGTGCGTCTACGACAGCAGCGCGTACTTCATCCGAGACGTGGTCACGGGCCGCGAGATCCTCATGTTCGGCGACGTCGAGCCGGACAGCATCAGCCTCAGCCCGCGCAACCAGCAGATATGGCAGGAGGCGGCGCCCAAGATCGCGACGGGGAAGCTGGCGGCGATATTCATCGAGTGCAGCTACGACGACTCGCAGAGCGTCGACCGCCTGTTCGGCCACCTCGCGCCCCGCTTCGTCATGCAGGAGATGTCCAACCTCGCCGAGGAGGTGCGGGCCGCGCGGCGCCGGCTGAGCATCGCGCAGCAGGAGGCGAGAGACGCCGCCGCCGGCGGCAGCAGTAGCCAAGACAGGGCCTCCGGTCCGGGCGCGGACAAGAGGAAGCGCAAGAGGGAGGGCAGCGAGAGCCACATCCTGACGAGGAGGAGAGCCGCGGCGGCCAAGACGGTCGCCTCGGCTTCTGCCTCCTCCAGCGGCGCGCACTTCACGATGGAGGATCCCGTCTCGCCCAAGACGGTCAAGCCGAGCAGGGATTTTGCGGCCGCCTTTTCCCAGTCGCAGTCGCAGTCGCCATCCGGAGAGCAGCAGCAGCACGGCGGCGGCGGCGGATCCGTGTTCGGCACCCCGCACCTGGCGACGCCGACGGCGGAGCTCAGCCTCCAGGAGCTGGCTGAGCCCTCGGCGCCGGCGACGCCGTCGAGCGTGCCGGCCAGCGCGTCTTCGGGCCCGCCCGTGCCGGTCCCGCTGAGGGGTCTGAAGGTGGTGCTCATACACCTGAAGGAGAAGCTGAACGATGGGCCGCCCGTGGGGGATATCATACTCGGCGAGCTGCAGGAGTACGAGAAGGAGGCGCAGCTGGGGTGCGAGTTTGTCATTGCTCAGTCGGGGGAGAGTATGTACTTTTAGAGCAGGTTTTAATTCTGGGTTTTTGGCTCTCTTTGGTCGGTATAGGCTATGGGTTGTTGCTCGTGGTCGGTCACGGCGTGTTAGCGGCTGTTGGACCATGAATACCCGTACGCGGCAGCATCAAGAGTGTTTTGGAGTTGGGGTGAATTTGTAGTGGACTGAGCACAGGCAAGGCGGCGTCGTTATCGGGCAACACCAAGAGGGCGTTTATCACGTGTATCTATATAAACGGCGCTCTATATTCTAGCAACATCATGTCATGGCCTCTGTTATCCTCACCTGTGTCAAACCTTCGGCAGTCGCGTACTCGCATGGTGCCGACCTTGCATCTAAGCTCACTTGGGGTCTACTGGCTCTCGGTCTCTTTCTTCTTCTGCTTCAGAGCCTCGATGGCTTCCTTGCCACCCATATCCTTCTCGAAATCAGGCCTGGGCAACTCATATGCCTCGGTCGTCCGACCGTACGAGATGCCACCCAACCGACTCACAGGTCGCAGGACCTGTCTCATGTCAGCCACGCATGTCTAAAAGAAAGAAAACATAGAAAGGACAAAGAAATTAATAGACAAAAGAAACAGGACAGTAACAGGAGACTTACCCCCAGATCAACCATACTCCTCTCCTCATTGATAGCGTCCTCGCGGACCCAGAACCTCGTCCCCTCGAGAATAGCCAGCGTGCCGCTCTTCTCCCCGGGCTTACTCCGGCTATCAAACTCCCTGAGCGACTCGAGCTTGGCCTCGACGCTAAACACGGCCTCCTTTACTCGGGCGCACCCCACCGTCGCGCAGTCGTACGCGGGCGTCAGGCCGGCGACGTCCCACTCGGACACGCCGTAGGGGGCGTTGACGCTGGTGGCGTTGGCGGCCTCGACGAAGCGCTCCGAGATTATGTTGATGACGCACTCGCCCGTGGAGGCGAGGTTGCGGAGCGTGTCCTTGGCGCGGTCCGAGGGGGCCAGCGGGGAGGCGAACCCGACTACGAAGGTGGGCGGGTCGTGCGCCACGAGCTGGAAGTAGCTGAAGGGGGCGAGGTTGGTGGTGAGCCCGTCGGCGGACCGGGTGGACACGAAGGCGATGGGCCGGGGGACGATGGCGGAGATGAGGAGCTTGTAGTTGAAGCCTGCCGGACGGCCGGGGGCGAAGGGGTCGATGGAGATGTGGTTCGTGGTTGGGGGAGGGGAGGTGTGGTTGGGGCCCTGGCCGGGGGTCCAGGAGGGGGAGGGGGCCTGGGTGTACTTGAAGGTGGAGGCGGCGTCGAAGGGCGGGCGGGAGGCTTCGACGGCTTTGAAGTCGCCGTGGGGGTTGCGCTTGATCTGGGCTTCCCACTTGGAGGTCTGTTCTGAGGAAGACATCTTGGCGGCCTTGTTGTTGTGGTCGTCCTTGGGATGGGAGAAGGATGGGGTGGAGTGTATGAGGCGTCGGGGTGAGGGTGAGTGTGAGAGTGAGTATGAGGCGTGAAGGTCGTTGATATTGAGACGAGTCCTCTGCTTGGGGGCACAGATGGCTCTTGGGAGTAGAGTAGAAGAGAAGCGGTTTTGGGAAAGTCGACTTCTTATAACAGACATGAGAATTGTTGCTGCATGAGTGAGCTGCCAGGTGAGTTTCTCGTCGGCGATAAGGCCATGACGGTATGTCTGCGGCTTATTCAGAGGTTACCACGGTAAGTGCAGTATCTGCAGGTGCTAGGATGGGGGCACCCCGCTAGAAATACAGGCGCCACAGCAGGGTCTGGATTCCACTTTTCTGCCTCATTAGGAAGCTGTAGTGCTCACTCACAGCTGCAGCATACTGACAGCCATTGACGTATTAGAGCAGAGATGGTGCTGAGGGAGCAGGGGAGGGCATGACAGTCCACTTTTCTGCCCGACCAGGTTAGAGCAATCTTTCTCAGAATAGACTCTCATAGGTACTGGGTGTGTCTGCAACGGGTCACATCATCATAGATCTCGGCCACGTGCTGCCAGGGTTGCATAAACTCACCCACTGCGTTAGACATATCAGGGGGGTTAACAGAACTCTCATGAGCAGCATCAATGTTGTACTGTACACTAAATCTAGCTCACGTCTGACGAATCTAACTAGTATATATAATACATAGGAAGACACACTGCAAGCATAACACAGTATAGCATGCGTGGTATCACACATCCGCCCTCTTCTCCTTAATAACCTTCTCCTCCATCTTCCCCTCCCCATCCCGCCCCTTCCCCTCATCAGCATACAACCTCTGCAGCGCCGGCAGGAACTCCCTCGCGCGCCCAAACTCCCCGAGCCGCACCCTCATAAAGTCAAACGCGAACACCACCACCGGGTCGCTCCCCCCCTCTCCCGTCCCGCCAGACCCAGAGGCAGCCGCGTTGCCCACCTCGGGCAGCTTCGGGTACCGCTGGCTGAAATGCGTGAGCAGCACGTTGCGCGCCCCCATGCGGCGCGCCACCCCCAGCGCCTCCGAGATGGTGCAGTGCTTCTTGGCCACGGCGTCGGCCTGCAGCTCGTCGTCCAGCGTGGCCTCGTGCACGAGAAGGTGCGCGCCGCCGCCCACGGCGCCGGACGCGAAGGCCCGAGAGGGCCGGCAGTCGCCCGAGTAGGCGATCTTGAGGCCCGAAGTCAGCGTCAGCGCGACGGCGCGCGCGTCGTCGCAGTGGTCGACGTTGGCGATGGATACGCGGGTGAGGCCGAAGGGGGAGAGGACGGAGGGGTCAGAGAGGGGCCGGTGCAGGCCGCGGGTGAAGTCGTTAGCGGGGGAGGGGGGGTCGGACGGGGTGTCGTTCGAGAGCTGCGTGACGTGTGTGGTTAGGCCGATGGGCTCGAGCTGCGAGTATTCGGCCAAGAAGTGGTGGTACAGCGGGTGGGCTATCAGGGCCAGGCGCTGCTGGGTCTCGGGGGAGGGTGAGAGCGGGACGACTTCCGAGAAGCGCTTCAGCACGCTGACGGTGCCGAGGTGGTGGTCGGCGTGGCTGTGGCTGATCCAGATGGCTCGGAGGTCGCGGATGACGTCGTCCGCGCCCGCGTAGCCGTACATGCGCCGCAGCTGGCCGAGCGAGTTCTCGCCGCAGTCGAGGAGGTAGCTGCCCACCCCGGGCACGCGGATGAGCGTGCACGAGACGTTGCGCGAGCGCGACGGGAGAGCGGATCCGGTGCCCAAGGGTATCACCTCGGCGTCGCGGTTGGGAAGGTCCGCGGTCGCTTCGGCCATCCGCGCGAGGAAGGCCGGGTCCGAGGTCCGGGCTTTCGCTTCGCTTGCGAGGCGGAGGATCTCCGCGTCGGCTAGGAACTTTTCCATCACTTCTCCTTTCTTGACCGGGCGCACGACGTGGTCTTTGACATCGCGCACTTGGGGTTTTAGTCGCAGCTGGGCACCGGCCAAGCCGATCTCGTAGGGTAGCGTAGGGTCGTCTTGTGGTGCTGACGACGCATTTCCATCTGTGTGCGAAACCGACGGGAAGAGATCACCGTCCACCATATTGAGTCTCGTCGTCTCGACGGCGTTGTTCTGTATCAGACACGGGCTGCCGCCCTCCGTCCTCGAAAGAACTATGTGCTTCAGTGCTGACTTCTCCCGCATGAACGCCTGCACTCTCTCATCGCTCAACACCTCTGTATTCCTGACGATCCAGTACATGGCCGCTATGCCGCCTATAATCTTTTCGTTGCTCCACTCCGGCCGCGCCAGGAGCCCGTCGATATACGACGCGTCCGGCACCTCGACGAGCGCAAGCCCGCTCGGCTCGCCGGCGGGCGACACGACCATCTCTGGAGTGACGGAGGTGCCGTCTTTTCCGGGGACGGTCTGCCCGTCGACCAGGAGCTTGTAGTGGGGCTTCTGGACGCCGAGTTCCACCGCCTTGGCGACGTTAAACTTGCCCTTGCCCGGGTGCACCTTCACGATGTAGCACATGGACATGTGCGCGGGCTCGGCCGGCGGGAGGTGCGGGATGTCACCCGCCCTCCAGTCCTTGCGGACCAGAACCTTAGCATCCGGGTCGTGCGGCCCGTTGTTGGGTCGTATGTCGCCGTTCGGATCCTCTGTAAACGTAGTAGTGCCTTGTTTCGCCTGGCTCCGCTTGACCTCTTGCAGGGCATCGACGGTTCGTGACTGTCGAGGGTTCTTCGCGTTGAACATTTGTTTTACCACGCCAAGACGCATTTCCTGGTCTATCTCATCCTGACTGGGCGTAGATGCAGATTTAGGACTTGATATAGCCTCGGTTTCTGGTTGCGCTGGAGCAGTCTCGCCGTCAGACTCGGACATGTGCTCAGCTTTCCTCTTCTTGGACTTACTCGCCGCCGCCTTCTCGCTCCACACCGGCACGTACCAGACCCTGATGTTATCGTCGATCCAGTCAGGCTCGTCAGAGCCCACGCGCTCCGTTCTGGGATCCGTCCTGATCTCCTGCGGCACCAGGGGAAACGCCTTCCGGAAGACGAAACGCCTGGCCGTGGCGAGCATGTGCGCCAGGTTCTTCGCGGCGTGGATGTTGACGTGGTCGAGCGCCCTCACATTGTCGGGCTTCTTGCCCTTTGCCAATTTTTCCTTGTTGGCCTCCTTGATCGCGGAAGCGATGGTCTCGTGCACGTCGGCGATGGTGAGCAAGAAGCCCAGCAGGCCGCCGGTGGCGTGCCAGTCTACCGGGCCGGTGAGGAAGATGTCCTCCACCTTAGCCATGGACATGCGCTTCGAGGCCATGATGCGCTGCGTGCCCTCTGACACGTTGCCGAAGACATAGTGGCGGTTGTCGAAGTGCAAGCGCAGGCAGGCGCCGGGGGTGTCGACCGTGGGTGTCGAGACGATGTCAACGAAGGCGAGCATGTTCTGTTGGTGTGGGGTCCTGACCTGAGTGGCGGCTGTGGTCTTGTCGTCGTCTGCCTCGTTCGGATGGTTGCTGGCCGCGCGCACAAAGTACTGCAAGACAGACTTGCGAGGGGGTCGAGGATGGTATGGATGCCGCTGGTCTCGAGGACAGTAGATGTCCTCGGCGAGGCGGGGCAGCAGGTAGAGTTTGTTGGGGGCGTCTCTGCGCAAGCGGGCGTTGGACGGTTTTCTAACAAAGCTAAAGACACCGGGCTTGGACTCGCGTATCGAACTGAGCCTGGGTGTAGACAGCTTGGTGCTCGAGGTGAAGTCTGGCTTCTGGTTCGGGTTGCTGGTCCAAGACACGCGCACGGAGGGAGCTGGTGTGATTCGGGAGGCTAGTTCTCGCCGTAGAAGCGGCGAGATGGGCATACTCAAGCCATAAGTAACGGCTGGCGGTCCAGTTTGCCAGTGCGACCCCGAGTGACTTGACCTCTGCCTTTCTGAGTAGTTCGCCGTGTGACTCGTCTTGGTGGGCGCAGTTTCGGGCAATGACGCTCTAAATTTAAGATGATTTTCCAGTAACAAAAAGTTTGGCTTATCTTATCGCCGGAACTGCGTTACAAAGTACAAAGGAGGGCGATACTAAGGGTTAGGGTTAGACGGGAGTACTCCCCTTCACCCCTGTACACCCTACCCATATACCCAAGCTCTTGACTAGGACAATCGACTCACACACCCTTACCTTAGTTGATCGGAAATAGTAATATCACGTAGTCAGTCAGGAGGAGTGCAGTGTCGTAAGTATATCTAACTAGTGCAAAACACGTGTATATCATGTACAGGCACGTCCCATGCCACAGCCCTTCAAACCCAGAAACGCCTCGCCATGTTACAATGATACCTCATCTACAGTTCCCCAACCTATCACCTCCCCTTATCCCCCCTCTTCATCTCCCGCAAAGCCTCCCTAACGATCCCCTCCGCCTCGGCAATGACGTCCTCCCCCCTGCGCCACGTGTACAGCCGCACGCCGATGTGGTCCAGCGTCTCGTGCGCCCTGGCCAGCCGCCGCCGCCACATGTCCACCTTCTTGTTGACCACCGCCGCCGCCGCCGGCGACTGCGTCCCGCCACCGCCAGAGACAGACTGCTGGTAGGTGGGGCCGGGGAGGGGGTCGAAGTCGACGTCCGAATTGGCCGTCGACCTGCGCGCGCCGAGGCGCGGGCTGGGGTTGCGGAGGCTGCTTGCACCGGTGCCCTTGCGGCGGGGGAGGGGAGGCGGCGGCGGGGCTTGCTTAGAGCTCGTGCTGCTTGGGTTGGAGGAGGAGGATGGCGTTGAGCCGGGTTTGTCGGGGAGGGTTGAGGTGGTCGGTATGTGTTGGTCTGAGAGGGTCTGCATTTGGGCCAGGGGGTGGGCGGGGGGAAAGGATTGTGGGCCCGAGGGCTTGCGAGATCGTGGACTTGGGAGTGGGGAAGAGTCGCCTTTAGCGTTCTTGTTTGCTGTGTTGCCTGAGCCCGTCTCTGAGGGTGTGCTTCGCAGAGCTGGAGGCTTTGCAGGCCGCGGTGGTGGCTTCCGGGCGAGAAGATCCAAGGCGCTGACGCTGGTCCTGAGCTTGGCCATGTCCTTGATATCAGCCAGTTTCTGGCTCTCGCTTGGCGCCATTTCTTCCGGCTCATCTGAGAGGTCGATTAGGTTCTCCTCCGGTTTCGACGGTGCTGTTGCAAGCCGTGGGGGTAGTGCTGGCCTGGCGGCAGGTTCATCGCTGTCTGGATTGCACGGGTCGAGCCGTGGCCGCGACGTCTGGCTCCTACTCATCCTCGCCTTAGGGCCACCCGCACCAAACGACTCCTCAAAGAACTTTGCAGGGTCGGGGCTGGTCACGTCTCTGATAAACACCGCCAGGATCCGGCCGGGGTTGGCGACGGCAAGTTCTGTATAGACTTCCAGGTCTGCTTCGCCGCTATCTCCTACGAGCAGGAACTTGCGCTCCGGGAAGTCGCGCAGGATTTTCTCGAGCGTGCCCTTCTTCCTCTCAGCCACCGGCTCGAAAATACCCTGTAGCATACCGCTGTACTGTTTCAGGTGTATCGAACCTGGTGGCAGGCCAGCGAGGTGGAAGAAAGAGGCGATGACAGGGAACAGCTGCCACGGACTGTTGGAGCAGTAGTGAATGCTGACGCCCATGTCGTGCAAACTGTTGTACCACTCTTTCACACCCTCTACAGTCAGGTCTCCCAAGTCCCGGATGAAGGTATTCCTGAAAATCTCCCTGGCACCCAGAGATATGCTGGAACGCTTGATAGTGTCGTCAATGTCGCTGATCAAGCTGACACCCGTGTTCTCAATAAGCTTGACCGGCTCGGTGACAGACAGAGAGCTCTCGGCGGCCAAGACCCGTACATGGGTGGGCACAAAGTCGAGCGCGACGCGAGTTACGAAATGACCAGAGTCGTTTGTCATGACAGTCCGCGACTGTGACTGCGTGTCGTTGTAAAAGAACAGCGTGACCGGTGATTGCACCAGAGGCAGCGTCATGAAAGGCCCAAGTCGAGCCATCATGTTGGCGTTGGCCATGGCCAGCTCTGCCTCAGTCAGCTCGCCAGTCTGCGACGAGGAGGTCTTGGCTGCCAGGACTGGCGAGGAGGGGACGGATAGGGGTGACTGCGTTCCACTCCGTGTCCTAGAGAGATAGATGGACTCAGTCTCGGCGTCCGAGTCTTCCCTTGGGGTCTCGCTGTAGGTCCCCTTGCTGGCAGCCTCCTTCTCGCGCTGTCCCTTCTTTTCGATGTCCCTAGCCTCTTTCGCAATCTTTTCTTCTTCCCTCTTAAGTTCATGCTCCTCGTGCCTAGACGTAAGAGACGGCGGCTGCTGCTGGTTGTTAACCGTCGGCGGCGGGATGCCACTCAGCCTCCTGGCCAGGCCTATCAAGACCCGATTGCGTCTAGTCATCGGTCCCGTCTGGGGATTATACACCCAGCCCCTGACATCGACGTCAACAACAGCTTTCTCGTCCTCCATCCTCGCCCATTCCTGCTTCCAGTAGTCCTCGTCGTCCATGCTTGCCTGGGAAGCCGACCGTGCCATCCCGGGTTGCGGCTGCCTCGGCTTGCCAAACTGCTTGATGTGTCTTTTCGCGTAGGACGGAAACAATACCATCTGCTCGTTGCCTTTGGTCACAATTGCGACATTCGGAAACGACCCTGGTATGGTGACCTTCTGCGCATCCCAGGGCTCGACGCCCCTGATGCGCGTGTTGCCGTACTGCTCCTTCAGCTCCGACGCCGCGGCCGCACCGGCGCGGTACACGCTCCCAGCCAGCGCCGCAAGCTTCCTTCGCCGCGACCCCGGCTCCCGCGGGGGTTCGTCGCCCAGGCCGGCAGGGCCAAAGCCTCCGGCCGAGGCCCCTGCGCTCCTGTACCCATAGTCGTATCTCGACGTCATGTTCGTCTCTTCTTCTTGAATCTGTCCTGCATCCACGGACCCGCCACTCGCATCCTTGACCCCGCGTCGACGACCAGCAGTGGCGGCGGCAGCTCTGAGAAGCCGGCTAGCACCACCCCTCGGCTCCGGCCCGAGCAGCAGCCGGCGGCTCTGCCGAGCGACGACGTCGACGAGCCGAGAGCCTTCTTGGCGCTTGCGCTCGCGGTTGACTAGCCACCGGTAGATGCGGCTCTGGAGGCTGTGCTTGTAGTACGGGAGTGTATCGAGGTGGAAGTCGAGCAGGCGCTCGCGGTATCGCTCGCGCACAGCCGGAGGGAAAAGGTAACGGAGGAGAGTCGAGCGGTTGTGTGGTTGCGGTCGAGGTCGCAGTGAGCGGAGGAAACCGAAGCGTTTGAAGGGAGCCAGCTTTGACCGGTTGGGGGAACCGAGCTGGACCCTATTATAGCGAGAATAAATAGGTTATGGGCCTAGGTATGCTGGGATAGGCGTGTCGTGGTCGACTGTCATCCAGAGTCGGCACGTGAAGAGTTCAATGGACTCGTGGTAACGGCAGGTGAACGTTTTGTTTCCTCTTTTTGAGACGGCGGGGTTTTCAGGCAGCAAGGGTGCTGTGCAGAAGACCGGAATTGATGATCATAGGGATTCCATGGGTGATTCTATGTGCCGCAGCAGGTTCGTTATCCTGAGAAAGTCTTCAGTCCTGCAGAGTGGATTAGGACTCGAGTAGAGATAGCTTTGGTCGACGACGTAGGACGACGGGAGCTACAGCGATTGCCAAGACTGTCCCTCGACGCTAGCTTGGTGCCAAATGCTCGGGTGTCCCGCCTTACGTCACCGAGATCGTCGAGAGGGAGAATGTTCGAGCCCCTCCAGCTTAGGATGGCGGATGATTGGTGCACCTTTTTATCCATACAGGTACACATTTGCATGCATTTTACAGAGCATGTACTTGTGGTATAGTAGGTAAAGTAGATAGTCATCACTTCTAGTAGGAGGTATGTCTTGTTATGCAAGTATCCAATACGCTTCGCTCTCTATACACCAGACCCAACGAGCCTCAAAGCTATCTAGCTTCATCTTCTCTTGCCCTTGGACTTCATCCCCTTACTAGGTCCCGCCGCTCTCTTCACCTTGTGCGCCTTCTTGGCCTTCTTGGCCGCCTCTACCGCACCCTTGCCGTCTCTCTCCGCCCTGCCCTTCTTCCACGCCCGACCCTCGCTCATGGCCGCCTTGGCATCCAGCTTCTTCTTGTCCTTGTTGCTCAGCTGGCCGTTGCCCTTCTTCTTCAGCTTCTCGCGGACCCCGTTCAGCTCCGCCTTGCCCGCGAGCCTGGCCTCCTTCTTGTCCTTCTCCGTCTCGAACCATGTCCGTTTCGGCCGCGCCTTGATCTCTTCCTCGTGCCTGATCATGTTCTCGCCCTTCTTCACCTGCATCTCGACGTGCGCGATCTCCTTCTCCTGCTTCTCCTCCTCCATGATCTCCTCAATCTCATCCTCCATCTCGTCGATCTGATCCTGCAGCTTGTCCGCTTCGGCCGCCTCGATCACTCTGCTGGCGATCTTCGCGCCTGAGGACTTGCCTGCCTTGACGGCGGCCTTGACCACCTTTCGGTCTGGCTCGGCTGCTAGTGTGACGGCCGTACCGGAGCGGCCAGCACGAGCCGTTCTTCCGACACGATGAACATATATATCTAGTGACTGAGGTGCTTCGTAGTTGATGACTGTGTCGACTCCCTTGATATCCAGACCACGTGAAGCGAGATCGGTGGCTAGCAGGAACGAGACTTTGCCGTCTCGGAAATTCTCAACACTTTCAATACGCTGATGCACTGTTAGCATCGGGCTCTTCCATGCGTCACAAACCACAAAAAGTACATACCTGTGTCTGGTTCATGCTGCCATGCAGTTCCGCGCACGACAGTCCGAGCAGTCCAAAGATGATACGTGCCCTATGAGCATGCCTCTTCTGCCTGAAGAAGATGATGACGCGCTCAGTGTACAGGTTCTTGCAGAGGTAAACAAGATAACCCATCCGCTTCTCCTCCCGACCCGGCCGGAGACGAACAAACTCTTGCACCAGCGTGTTGACCGTCTTACTCTGCGAGTCGACCATTATCCGGACCGGCTTGTTCATTCCAACGCGGACAAGGCGGTCGACCGACGATGTCATGGTTGCCGAGAACAGCATGGTCTGGCGCGATTTCGGCATTGTCGTCAGGATCTCGTTCAGCTCGTCCGCGAAACCATCCTCGAGCATTCTGTCGGCTTCGTCGAGGACCAGGATCTCGACCGTGTCGATGGTAAAGCTCGGCGAGTTGCGCATATGATCGATGAAACGGCCGGGTGTGGCGATGACCACATCGGGCCGCAGGCGCAGCTCAGCTTCCTGAACCTTCAGACTCAGTCCACCGACGGCCAAACAGAACTTGATATCAGTGAAGCTCGCAAGCTTGGTTGCGACGGCGTGGCATTGGATGGCCAGCTCACGTGTCGGAAGCAGGATAACCACGCGGGTGGTGGCAATCTTTTTCGGTCGGTACAGGAGACGCTCGATAATAGGGACCATGAACGCGCCAGTCTTTCCGGAACCAGTCGCTGCGCCACCCACGACGTCCTTGCCCATCAGCGCAATCGGTATCGCCTTGGCTTGAATTGGCGTGGGCTTCGTGAAACCAACGTTGGCCAGACCCCTGAGAATTGGGCGCGAGAGAGACATGCCTTGGAAGGTGGACAGGCTGGTCTTCTTGCCCGGTTTCTCCTTCTCCTCGGGCGCGAAGAAGGCTTCTCGTTTTGCTGCTTCCTCCGGGTCCTCGTCTTCCTCGCTGTCTGACCGCCCTTCGTCTTCAGGATGGTCGACAGGAGTAGCCACAGAGTCGTCGTCGGAGGCAGGCTCGTCGCCATCCTCGAGTTCCTCGTCGTCCTCCTCCTCGTCGTCGTCATCCTGCTCCTTGTCATCATCCTCTTCGACATCGGACCCGACTCCCATACCAAAGCCGTCTTCGGCGAGGACACCGTCCTCGTCGTCGTCCATGTCGAGGTCCGCTTCGGCCGCCTCCTCCTCGTCGGAGACATCACCATTGGCTTCCTCAATAGCTTGAGCAGCGCCTGTATTGCCCTCCTTCTTCTCCCGACGTCTCCTGATAATCTCATCAAGGTCAACGCCCTTGTTCTCGAGTGTGTTCATGCCCTTCTTGGCGCCGTCGAAGCCCCATCCTTCGAAATCGTCACCTTCGAGCTCGTTCGCTCCGTCGTCGGCAATGAACTCGAATTCCGAGTCCATAGCCCCGTCGTCCTCATCCTTCTGGCCCCATATGCTCTCGGCCGGCTCGTCTACGGGAGCCTCGTCCTCTGCTGCTTGCTTGTTCTTCTTCGACTTCTTGTTGTCCTTCTTGGCCTTTTTTTTGGGAGGAGCGGCAGGTTCGACGACCTCTTCAGTGGCAATATCTGCCTCATTATCGGATATTGTGAAAACGAAGTCGTCGTCGACAGCTTTTCTCTTCTGTGAGGGCGCCATGGCGGATGAGAATTGTGATGGGCGTTGGCGTTACTTTTGCAGCGAGTATGCGATAGTGGGGTCTCCAGCTTTGGCGATAAATTTTTGGCGGTTTGGATCCCCTAACTTTTTCTGCCGGGCGGTGAGGTACGAGCTGCAGGGATGCAGTTACTTCGCATCTATACGTACCACCTATCTCAGCTACATAGAAGGGACCTTACCTTACCTTACCTCCCTACTATGGTGTAGTACTACAGTAACAGTAAACGACAGAACATGACAAGGCAGTATCAGTCATCAATATTAGGTACATCATATTTCATTTCTCCAATTCCAGTCTTTGCAGGTAGCTTGCTTCGATTATCTGTCGTGGCTCGTCCGGACAGTCGGAAACTTGTGAAGTGCACTCCAGGTACCCATTAAATTGCTGTTTTGCTGAGCCTCCGTCTTAGGATGTCCAGCTCTGTGCCGTCCCAGGGTTGACTCGCAGTAGCGAAAGCTTGCGGCTGGTGAGTTGCTACCAGAGCATGCCTCCGGGCACCTCTATCGTTTCGTCTTTGGTGTTTTGTTCACAGGCTTCCGAACAAGTTGCATCTGACAGGTCATTAGCCTTATGATTCAGCAGCCACCCACGAAGCACCTTCGCGAAAGTTGAACCAGGTGGGGTGTTTTCAGCCGTTGCACTCGTTGACTCTTCTCGAGCAGGGAGAGCACTGCGTACTGGGTAGGGCTGGCTGAATCCGTTGTCAGATCCTTAAAAAATAAGCCAATGGGAGCATGTGGACAGCTGTCCCGGTGCTGACTGGGAGTTGGCTGCAAAGCATGCACAACACTGCCTGTTGGTACGGGTGATCATCAACATCAGACCTGGCTAGGGTCCACGAGTTCTCTTCGTTGCGACTGTGTCCTTACTTGCACTTCACAAGTCTAAACTGGCAGGCTTCGTTAGTCTATCATCACCTCAACAGGTCACCAGTGGTGGCTCCAAAGAGCTGGATGCAAGTCTGCGGGGGACTTATGCCATCGTTCATCCGTTGAACAAGCGGCGCCGAAGGATGCGAACCCCGGTTTCAACCACCGGCTTGCACGCTTAGTCGAGCGAATCACAGAGCGGTATAGACGCTTGTGCCACGGGCTAGCCTGTGTTTCCGTCAAACCCACTGGGGCACTGCGGACAGAGCCCGGGGCGGAGCAGATCGCTGGAAAGCTAGCAGGGCCATTTGCCGGCTTCTCAATCGGTCTCGAAGCCAGGCAAAGAAGCTGTCCCAGATTAGTCTGTCCCCAAGTCTGTTCTGCCACTCTTTCTTCTGGTTGAGTTCCCTCCAAAAGGCGGTATTACACGCTTTTATAGGTACTACCTGCGCCGTAGCCACCATCGGGGGGCCAACTTTGGCCGTGCATGAATTGTCACCGGCGGTCGGCTGCGACTTGAAGCCCCTGCAAGCCAAGGCCGACTGTTTCTGAGGGCTGATGGGCTTCCCCTCCCCCTGTTCCATCCACGACCACCTCACTTCCATCCACTGCCTTGCCGCAACACCTCCGTCTACATTCGATAATCCCTCTCGCACTCGCACTCGTTCGGGCCTGACTTTCCGTTTTTGTCCCTGTCGTTTCCAAATCGTCGATTTTCCAGTGTCGCTCTTGTCATCATCAGTCTATACAGTACCATCCATGCCTTTGTAGTACGGCGTCCACCACCCCTTCGTTCAGCCACGGGCGGGCGATGGCGACAAGGACGAAGACAGTAACCACGAGGAGGATGACCATATCAAGAATAGCGAGGTCGCCAACACCACAGATTCACAGCTGTTCGCTCCTCATATATTGTTTGATTCTTGCGACCTGGCTCCCATTCGCGACGGCTAACTGCGGCGTCAATTTCTTATACCCGCAGCCCGGCTTGACATTCCACTTTCTCGACACAATAAACGTCACATACACCTCAAACTTCTCGAATCCGACATTGGTCGCATGGTGCGGAGAGGGGTCGCCGACGCAAAGTGAGTAGTTACCTGTCGCGATTATCATATCCCCAGCCGCTGACCTTGTCCGGCATTCCGCCAGAATTTGAAACCCGCGCTCCTAGTTTCGACGCCTTCGTGCTCGTCCTCCTAGACTTCTCGTCCTCGACCCCTTGTTGGTTCGATCTCAAACCCGATACTCCGGCGTGCGGCGACAATAGTCCGGCTTTCGCCATACTCCCTAACCAGCGAGCTCAGACAACCCTCGGGCTCCAGTCCTCGGCGTCGCCTGGCTCGACACCATCACAAACTGGGGCGTCCGACCGCCCTCACGGCCCCCCTGACACCAGCGGAGGAACACTAAGCACAGGCGCCAAAGCCGGTATCGCCATAGCTGTGGTAGGCGCGAGCCTTGTGGTCATCGGAATGGCTGCGTGTTTCTTTTTCAGACGACGGAAACGGCTGCAAGAGGCTGTTCTAGCAGGCCACATCATGGACCATGAACAGCGGAGGAGAAAAGGCCGCGAGAAGACCCCGCTAGCAGGAGGCTCGGCACATTCAAATGGATCGATGGAACCATTACAGGTGCAACCTGTGTACGACGGGTTTCCGGGATCGTCAGGGTATGACGACATACGGTCGCAGGAGTCGAGCACATATCTAAACTCACCACAGTCGCCTAGCTCGTCAGCTGGAGGCTTCTTTCCGCCGGCGGCCAATACCTCGTCTGAGAGGCACTTTTTGTCAGAGAGAGAGGAACTCGAAGCAGCACGCCTACATTCAGCGTCCGTTAGTTCTGGGGTTGTCTCATATGGCCCAAATCCGGTGACGCCGAATATCACACCGCGGCCCAGTACCAGGTTTCACGAGAATCCCAGTACCTCAGGCCCCGGCGAAAGGCATGACGAGCACTACGCAACGTCGACGCACAGCATATCACCACAGCCCCAGACGCAGTACCCCGTGAAGACCTCACCACCGCTGGTTGTTTCATATGGCCCCAACAAGATAACGCCGACGCCAGTCATCGCCACCGCTGCGATAAACCCCGACGAGTCGGTCATGAAACGCCCGCCCGATCTCCCCGAATTTCCTGTGATGGGCTTCCCGTCACATCCATTTCCATCGCATGAGCCACAAACTCCATATGACACGGCGAGAGACACGGCCGACGACCTAGTAAGATACGACCTGACCGACGAGCCAGTGAGCGCAATCGCACCACTACCCCCATACGCATCGACAGCCGACTATTACGCCATGGAGAAGGGCGCCATCCGTAAGATGCAGGAGCCGGCAGCGCAAGCAGAGTTACCGCCGACTAAGGACGGTTATTACCACTTTGGCGACCACGGGAACGAATACGAGCTCCAAGGCGCGGCGCCGCAGAACGAACAGCAACACCCGCATCAACCGTACAGAAATCAAGCTCTTGGTCTGGGGCGGGACAGGCAGGTAGACGAGCAGAAGTTCCTCCTGTCGGATGTAGAGATGGCGCAGCTGAAGCAGCAGAAGGCGAAGATCAAGGCTGCGCAACAGGCGCAACGACCCCAACAAGGTGGCGAGTCTTATGAGATGCAGCCTGGAATGGCGTCTGGAAGTGGGAGTCGGAGCCAGGATCAGAACCAAACTTAAGCATTGAGGCGACATTGGCCAAGACGCAACGATGATGAATCGCTCCGTGTCAGCGATTAGACAACGACATGGGCCACCGGGGGAACAACAGATGACAGTGAGCGTGTGGATTTAAAACGGGAGGAGCATTGATACCACTGGGTAGGCGTTCGGTTAGATTTCACATAGGGAGGAAACAGCATGCTCAGGTTTGGATAAGGAGGCAGCGACACCTATTTCTCCTTGGACCTAGGTACGATATTTTGGCCACTGCGGGACCAGCGAGACCGCATCTAGGGATTGTAGCTGATGACCTCGACATTGCGGATCTGATACAGAGTATCTACACTCTCGTCAGCAAAAATGGAACATATACCACTTTCACAAAGCATCCGTGACACACCTCGACTAGGCCCGGGCGAGCCAGACGACCCTTCCATCTGCAAATTGACGACCCTAACACCCCCATAACTGTCAGCTCTATGCTCCCTGAAAAACCACACATATCGCGACTGCGCCAAAACTCACAGATACATAGCCTTCCCAACATACCCCCTCCCGACCTGGGTAGTAACCAACTTCCCATCCAGATAGAACTTAACCACGACATCACTCCCCCGCGCCCTCAGCTCCGCCTTCACGGCATGCCACGCCCCCGGATCCGGGTACGCCACGTCCAGCGCCGCGACCTGGCTGCTGGTGTTGAACGTGTTGAAGCTGATCTTGCCGCTGCCCTTCCACTCCGCCACGTCCACCTCGGGCGGCCAGCCGTCCACGTACGTCAGCCAAAAGGCGGGCCACGCTCCCTTCGACACCGGCGCGACGAACTCGCCGCTGAAGTCGAACCCGCCTCCGCCGGAGGAGGCCGCGACCGCGAAGTGCTCCCGCGCGTGGATCGCGCCCGACAGGTAGTGGATCGGGATGGACTGCCCGCCGTGCGAGGCGGGCTTCTGGCCCGTGGTCGGGGAGGCGGTCAGCGTTACGGTGTTGTTGGAGGGGGAGAGGCGCACTTGGGAGGGGGACATGCGCGCGCCGCCGTTGTGGTCTGTTCCCCAGGGGTAGTTGTAGTCCCACGACTGGTTGAAGGCTGAGGGGGAGGAGAAGCTGTTGGAGGGGATGATGATGCGGGAGGCGGAGGACGTGGGCGGGAGAGCCGCGAGGAGGAGAAGGGCTAGGGAGGGGAGTGAGAGGGATGACATTGTTGTGGTTGCAGAGGGGGAAAGGGGTGTTGTTTGATGGGTCACCTTGGCTGTGGCCGCTGGCTGGCGAGGGGGAGAGAGGTCGTAAGGTTTAAGAAGGCGTCTGGATCTATACCAGGAAATTGTACGGCACCGTGATGCCACCATGGAAAACCCTCATATAGCGGAGACAACTAGCACAACCGAGGCAATCTATTTGTTATACTCGATGTCGCTTTTGCTACATCCTCCGCACCCCGTCCCCTCACCCTGGGGCTGGATAATAGCCGGGACATCGCTGCCGGCACGGATGGCGATCATTTCTCCTCCAACCATGGATAACCCGGAATCAAAAGCTACGATTCCTTGCTGGCATCTCTATTGCGCGCGCTGTGAACAGGTTTTCATCATGCTGTGAGACTCGCTTTTGAAGAAAGAAGATTGAGAGGAGGGCTGACTACCATACATATCTCCAGTCTTCGTAGTCTTCTCCCTACACGATTGTAGGATCTGACCAGCGCGCGGTCTGACAATTATGATGCTTCCTTCCATTCGCACTAACTTGGCTTATACCTGCCCTCTGTGCAATTCGATCCATCACCTTCACCTGAAAATCAGGGCTGACATCGATTCCTTCCGCATTAGTTCCCAACAAGTCGGATGATCTCGAAAGACCAAATGACAAACTGCTTATCGCTTGGCCACAAAGGCGTGAAAAAGGAAAATACCGCTCAAAGACGACAAGGGCCTCACCTCAATGCAAAGAAAGCTTCGCCGAATACCAAGTGACCCTTAACGCCCTCGCTTGCAATCTTCTCGGTATCATACAATACACCACATCCTTCTCAGCCAAACTGCGCATTCTCGAGCAATGCTTTGTGTTTCAGAGAATCTGGGTAAATCCGAGGCCCTCCTGGCACATGTGCTCAAACATGACGGTGTCCAGCCAGATAGGAGCCGGCTGGTATGTGCGACGGCTACGGTGAGAAGCCTCAAGGCGGGCCACATTCCAGAATCCATATTGTGACGACAGGAGTCGCTCGAACCACTTCAGGTTCGTTTCGTCGGGCATAAACCTGGCCGACGGATCGTCGCGGGTCCTGGGGACGAAGTACTCGACAAAGACCGAATAGATCTTGCGGTCGTGCTGCCAAGGGTATTTATAGGTTGGATTGTCGTCGGCATTGACAAAGTCGTAGCCGAGCTTGGTAGAGTATCGTGTTGAGACTGTAGACAGCAGTTTGTCGATGCAAATGTGGCCGAGCTTCTTGCGGCGATACTCATGATGGACAAAGACGTGAGCCTTGGCCGACATGCGACTGGTTCCTTTGAAAGATCCAGCTAAGCCCGGCTGACGAATTGTGAGAAACCCAAAGGCAAGTACTTTACCAGCATGGTCATCCTCGGAATTCGGCTTGATGGTGTCAGCTTGGGACGACTTGCCCCCAAACTGGCACGGCCCGCGTATAACAACGATGAAAGGGAGCTTCTCGTCTTGAGTCTTCTTCAGAATACCTTCCCAGTCAGCCAGAGAAAGTGTCTCAGTATCCAATGCCTGGATCCCATTGAGCACCTCCCAGTTGTATATGGTTCGGACACCTTCCATGTCCTCCACCGTGGCGGGGCGAACGTGGCATGGCACGCGAGGAGAAAACGGGTCAACGTCCGAGTCGGCCTTGGATCGTTCAAGAGGTCGAGTCTGCTTCAGAGGCAGCGGCTCGGGAGTGGTAATGCTCAGCGGTGCCGGGGTATCGACCCAGCCTGGAGGGGGGCGAGGTGGACCGCTTTTATTCGTGTTGTTCCTGACGTTCGTCTTGATGGTCTTCCGCTGTACGTACAAGCTTGCAGTACGTGTCATCTGACGATCGACAGAGTCGCTGTTCATGTAATCCGGCACAGTGTACTCGTGCTGGTAAGGTTTCAGTAACTCTCCGGAGAAGGTATTAACGTCGCAATGGCAATGAACGATGGGGTCAACCTCATAGAGGAAGTTAGCACGTACATCGTAGTCAGTCTGGTGCTCAACGAAGTCCTCGATCCAGGGATTTGCATATACGGGGTCGAGGAAGATCTCTTCGTGTTTGCGAGACTTTTCCGCCCAGATGTCGGTGTTGATGAGCTTGCCTCCAGACATGTGCAGATTGTGCTTGAGACCTATCCTGCTACGGATATCGCTGTGTTTCGCAGGGGATTGCTCGGGAGAGATGTCACCGCGCGCATTATCGGGCTCATCAAGCGATAAGACCGAGACCATGCTTCGCACCGAAGCAACATAATTGCGATTCGGGCGGGGGATCCGAATCTCCCTGAGGTCAGGTGAGCGCATGGGTGCAGGAGCGACAGCCTCGGAGTCTTTGTCGGACCGGACTGGCTGTTGATTCTTCTCGCCCGGACAATGCGTTGCCGAAGGCTCCAGCTTTGCTGCATTCTGGTGATGGAGGCCCGCGGTGCCAGCGTCATTCTCAGATTGGGAAGGAATATTACTCTTTCCATGCTGCTCGTCATCGATCCGGAGTCCAAGATCCTTCACGTGCATCTTGTCAGGTTCCGGAGCCCTGTCGGACTCGGCACCCTCTTGGTTTTTCCACTGGCCTTCATGAACAACCCGGGGCCCAGGGTTCCTCACGTAGACCCTCTCGCGCTCTGGCGCCTTCTCAGATTGGTGTTGCTTGTGGCCTTGTTCAATTTCATCGTGGGCGACCTGTACGCAAGGAGCTGTGACATGATGCTGCACCGAGCCAGACTCAAAATCTTTCTGTGACTGTGGACTGATGTTCCGGGACTCGTTTTCGGCCGCAAATTCGCGCCAGGCTCGCACAGATTCAAGATTCCTCGTATGGGGAGGCCGGTACAATGCAGTCTCAGGCCGCCGCTGTTCAGGCTGATCATGCACTTTCGAAGGCTGAGGCGTCACGGATCGAGAAAAATGGTTTTCCTGACGAATCCCAGAGCTGACTGTGAACTGCTCAGGGACCAGTACATCAGGCTCAGAAGTGGGCTCACTCTGGACTCCCGCAACAGCCTCGTGCGGGTAAAGGAGGCGACCACCAAGCTCAACGGCTTCTCCCACCTTTGGGGCGGCACCTGGACCTTGTGTCAGTGGAATAACACGCCTTCGAAGATTGATAAGCTTACGCAAAGGGACTTCATAGCCCTTGGGCATCAGGCGATGCAGTCTCGCAGGGTCACTGGCGGTTGTCTGCCACTGCTTGATGTCCACCTTGGTGGTCTTAGGCTTCTTGGAGTCATCGGCTCCGCGCGTGTCCACACTCTCCGTCTTGATCTTAATGCTCTTCTCGTAGGAAGGCATGTTTTCTTGGTTCGTCTGTTCTCCGTTTGAGGGCTGATGCTTGTGCCACTCGTGTGGTAGGATGCCGGGAACTGGGACGATCTTTCTAGGCATAATGACAGAAGCTAATAATAAGACTCAAAATGAGCGGTATGGTCCACCCTGTAGAATTGAGTCAGCTATTGATCGGATCCCTATGTAGCCAAAGTTTAAGACCACTGAATATGTCTTTGCATCGCAGCTCCTTCCTGTTCACGATGTCTTTTTCAAGAATACAATATGATGTCCAGGTAGGTACTTACCAATCCGACCAGATGATCTGATCAAGGCGTAGTGACGGTTGAGAGCTCGAAATAGAGTAAGGTAGACAGCCTTGTAGACAGGCAGACAGACGGATTCAAGACTTCCAATCTGAACCAGCCTGTCAATCTGTTCTTTCCTAGCCAGGCAAAGAGAAATATAGGAGCGAAGACCGAGGATAAATGAGCCCGAGAAGAGAGGTGCTTCGTTAGGGGGCTTGAGAACGCGGGTTGAATGAGGAATGAGGAAGTAAGGTAGGATTGAGGGTAGGAAGGTAGGAATGGGAGCGGAGGTGGGAGATGAAGAAATGGAGATGAGCGATGGAGAGATCAAGGGAAGTGATTGAAGATGAAGAGAAAAGTATCAAGATGGATGGAGAGCCCGCATTAGCTTCGCGGACTTTAATTTCAGCAGGTGCGACCAACTCGAGCGGAGCTGAGAGGAGGAAGGAGGGAGTGAAGCAGGAAAGAACGACTTACACCCGCAGCAGATAACTTCACCGAACTTCACCGCAGGGGTGGATTACGCGATGGATACGTCAGAGCCTGAAAACTCAGACCCTCAGACGCGTCTCGTGAATGACTTCCTCGTTCACGGGGTAGTAGAGTGAATTGCGAGCTTCGGCACAAAGCCCCTTGTTTACTTGGGCGAGTGGTGAGCCGACAGTGAACCGACAGTGAAGGTCGACCGACTCATCTACGACCAAAGACCCAACGGCCCTTGACGAGCGTCTCGATGTTCCTGACGATGGATATCACCACCTGCGCTCAATCTTCCACATTCATTACCTAGCAAAAGTGAAGTCCATTCGTCCCTGCAGTACCTTGTCGAAGCTACCTCCCTTACTCCCCTTGAGCTTCACAACACTCACCCTCATCTGCCAATTTTATGCCTTAAGCTTCACTTCAACTGCCACGAGTAACACAGATATCACGGCTGTACCTCAAAAACATAGAGCAAGGTCCTCTTACTCAAGAAGGCTTCATAACTAGCAATGGACTTTGTCCATGAGCTTCTGACAAAGAGACGCCTTTCAACCACTCGCCACAAAGACCTCGATGAAAAAAAGACTGTATCTCTGGCTCTGTAGACACTTGAGAGTGTACCTGAGGTAGTGAGATCCGGTATTGCTCTCCACTTCTCCGAGAGTTGATGGTATTGGGAACTGTATGGACCCTTTCTGGATATTATTGCCTTATCCTCCGACCATCAGCTTCACATGAGAGCTTCAGCAATGGGCTGGAGAGGGTCACAGCCTTGGGAACTATCATCATACATCAGAGACATGCACGATACATAGAAGAAAATAACTGCAAAGCGCGGTACGTAATTCATGACAATCTCGATAGTCTTCGTCAACCGTGACCCTGCAGTCATCCTTGGTCGAGGATCGGTCGAGGAGGGAGCGTATCTGCATCTTGCACCTTCACAGCAGAAGATAGCAATTTTGTAGCACTTTAGTGCCTGCTCAGCTCAGCTCAGCTCAGAGGCAGAGCCGGCCATAACAGTGCAAAAACGAAGATATCACGAACCAAAAGCCCGCGGGCCAAATATTACCCCAGGAATCTACGCCAAGAAAGTGGGGCTGCACCGACAGTAGTACGCAGTGGATCTCCCGTATCTAATCTATCTGTCGCCAGACACTGATGATGACCTCGATTGGCTCTCGCTGCAGAGCAAACTACAGTTTTCTTTCTAAGGTTGAAGTTGAGGACCAGACCATACATATATTTCTCCAGATCTTGATGGGAAGTCAGACTTGACATGACTCGGACCTCGAGAAGACAATGGAAGCCCCAGAAGCCCCCCGACAAGCGGGCGTATCCCGACTACATCCCTTGAGATGCATTCCTCTTCGAAGCCTTTCTCAATGTGAATGTTCGCCTTGTGAACGCATTCAAGCTCCGCCGCAGACATGTGGCCAGGATGTTACTTCAGATGAGAGCATGCCTGGTCTAGGATCTGAGGTCGCAAAATCCGGGATGGTGCAGGTCACGGAGCTAAGACCGCCGAATCGTTTTGGGAGAAGTGACGGCTCGGCGGGAGGCTTCGGCCACGAACCCCGGGACAATGCAGGCGATGCACGCCTCTTCGAGCGCGGAGCCGCCGCCACGGGCTCGACAACGAAAGTCCTTTGCTGCCCAATCAGCCAGCCATGATTCGCTCCCAAGTGGGAGTTTGGTTGCATCCAGATACCTCGTGCGTCCAATCTCACGGAGCATGTATCCGTGACCCTCCAAAATTGGCTACTTGTCAAGTGCACTTCGACGTTGTGAGCAAAACCGGGTTCAGTCCAGACATGCTCCCTCGGCATCCCCCTGACCAGCCTTGCCAAAATTAACCCATATTGTGCCCTGCGTTTACTGGTACTTTACATGACCGAGACGTCTTCTACATTCAGCTATACTGTTTGGTGATGGTTGAGCAACATCGAACGGAACATGGCCTGGAACTTCTCGCTCTGAAGAAGAATGAACCAGGCTTTTGTGGCAGTGGAGTTGGCGTTATAGACGCTTCCTCCCCATCATGACAACCAAACCTGGCCAAGTGGAACTCACCCATCTCACTCCTCTACCCCGGATGCTCCCTCACCGTTACATCTAGACAGGGGCAAACAGACATGGCGGATAGGCGTGTCCGAGTTCCGCCCCCATCGGGGATTTTTCTCCAAAGATGTAGGCTGGCCGAGTGGTCTTGCTGGACTTCTTCGATGCCTTACTCGAAGACTACACTACCCCATACGCTAGGTGATCCGCTTGCCGCCTTGCCGTAGCGATGGCGGCGATGAGATTGTGGGGAAGCGAGAATAGCGAACGGAAGCGAACGCCTCTTCATAAAGGTGGCGGCTCCTCGTCTCTCTTGCTCCCGTCCGCTTCGTACCCCCGCAAGTCGAGCTCTTGTGGCTTCGTGAGATAGCAACGTAGTCGAAGCCATCATGAGGTCCCTCACTTCAGTGGTCGCTTCCCTAGCGGCCCTCCTGCCGTGTAAGTCGGCTGTCAAGCTTGCGATATGCCGATGGATCACTAACGATGGATGATTAAGTCTTGCCGTCTGCCTCCGCACAAAGCGGCACACCCGTCAAGCTCACGGACCCGGGCACAGGCATCGTCTTCGACACATGGCCAGTTCCCAGTGCTGCCTCGGCGGGTGGCATGACATTCGGTGTCGCCCTCCCGTCTAATGCGTTGACGGTTGATGCGAACGAGTTTATCGGCTACCTGGTGAGACTGTCCAACGGACAGACAGACGGTCTTGGCTAACTGTGCACCAGCAATGCGCGTCCAAGGATGCTACAAACACCGGATGGTGCGGTGTCTCGCTCGGAGGACCTATGACAAACTCACTTCTGCTTATGGCCTACCCGTATAACGGCGATATCCTCACTTCATTCCGCTATGCCACCGGATACGACATGCCAGACGTCTACACCGGCAACGCTACCCTAACCCAGATATCCTCGACCATCACCGCGTCAACCTACACTCTCATCTTCCGATGCCAGAACTGTCTCAGCTGGAGCCAGGGTGGCCAGAGCGGAGCCGCCTCAACTAGCAATGGCCTCCTCGTCCTCGGTTGGTCCCAGGCGGTCGCTGCCCCCGGTAATCCGGCCTGTCCATCGCAGGTCACGCTCGTGCAGCATGACACGCAAGGCATCTTCGGCGCCCAGCTAGACAGCAACGCGGTCAATCCGTCATACACGGCGTGGGCGGCCAAGGCCACCAAGACGGTCACCGGTACCTGTGGCTCGGCGACAGCGACTTCGATCTCGTCTGTCCCTGTTCCCACTGGCGCCACGTATGACTACGTGGTCGTCGGTGGTGGTGCGGGAGGAATTCCGATTGCCGACAAGTTGAGCGAGGCCGGTAAGAAGGTACTGCTTATTGAGAAGGGTCCTCCGTCGTCGGGCCGTTGGGGTGGTACCATGAAGCCATCGTGGCTGACCGGGACCAACCTTACCCGCTTTGACGTTCCGGGCCTTTGCAACCAGATCTGGGTCGACTCTGCTGGTATCGCTTGCACTGATACTGACCAGATGGCCGGTTGCGTTCTGGGCGGAGGTACGGCCGTGAACGCCGGTCTCTGGTGGAAGGTGAGCACAACCTCGAGGACTACCCTGGATTTGCTATAACTGACTTGACGACAGCCCTACACCCTTGACTGGGACTACAACTTCCCTTCAGGATGGCAATCCGGTGACATGGCTGCCGCGACCTCGCGCGTCTTCTCCCGTATTCCCGGCACAGATACACCTTCATTGGACGGGAAGCTCTACTTGCAGCAGGGGTTCAATGTCCTCTCCGGAGGCCTCAAGCAAGGAGGCTGGACATCTGTCACGGCGAACAACTCTCCCAACCAGAAGAATCGCACGTACTCGCACACGCCATACATGTTCTCCCATGGAGAACGTGGAGGGCCGATGGCTACATACCTCGTCTCGGCGAGCGCACGGAGCAACTTCAAGCTATGGACAGGTACCTCGGTCAAGCGAGTCATCCGCTCTGGCGGCCATGTCACTGGTGTGGAAGTAGAGGCTTTTGCCAATGGTGGATACGCCGGTATCGTCAACCTCACACCCAACACCGGCCGGGTGATCCTGTCGGCCGGTACTTTCGGGACCGCGAAAATCCTCATGAGGAGCGGTATTGGCCCTGCGGACCAGCTTGCTATTGTTCAGAGTTCGACAGATGGTCCGACCATGATCAGCAACTCGTCGTGGATCAACCTCCCTGTCGGCTCTAACTTGATGGACCACCTCAACACCGACACCGTTATTGAACATCCCGATGTCGTCTTTTACGACTTCTATGCGGCATGGACCGACCCCAACGTGACAGACAAGAACTTGTATCTCAACAACAGGTACGGCATCCTTGCCCAGGCAGCGCCAAATATTGGCCCCATGTTCTGGGACGAGATCAAGGGTGCCGACGGTGTCGTCCGCCAGCTTCAGTGGACCGCCAGAGTCGAGGGCAGTGACGGAACGCCCAACGGAAAGGCGATGACCATGAGCCAGTACCTGGGCCGCGGCGCTAAGTCTCGGGGAAAGATGTCTATCACACCCGCGCTCACCACCGTCGTGTCCGACCTGCCGTATCTCAAGGACGCGAACGACAAGGCGGCCGTGATCCAAGGCATCGTCAACCTGCAGAATGCTCTCAAGAACGTCAAGAACCTGACGTGGACGTACCCCAACTCCACCACCAGCGCAGCCGACCATGTCAACAACGTAAGTCTCCATTTAGCCATTCCCTACTCTCGCAATAGAAGCTAACGCAATCGCCCAGATGATCGTCTCCTACTCCAACCGGCGCTCAAACCACTGGATGGGCACGGCCAAGCTCGGCACCGACGACGGCCGGCAGGGCGGCACGGCCGTGGTGGACCTCAACACCAAGGTGTACGGGACGGACAACCTGTTCGTGGTGGACGCGTCCATCTTCCCGGGCATGCCGACGACGAACCCCTCGGCCTACATTGTCATCGCGGCCGAGAAGGCGAGCGAGAGGATCCTGGCTCTGGCGCCGCCGGCTCCCAATGCGAGGTACGGCCAGTGCGGCGGCGTGCAGTGGACGGGCAGTTTTGCCTGTGCTGCGCCATACACGTGTCAGTTCCAGAATCCTTACTACTCGCAGTGTCTGTAAGCTGGGCGGAGGTGAGATGAGTAGTATGGGTCCGTTCGTTCTCTTGTATATACTTGGTCCTCGTCGTACATATATATGTCATTGTTATCAGGAATAGGATACACGTGCAGTGGACCGTCCATCTAAGACTACTTAACCTGCTGGGCACCTACCTATGTGTTCCTACTCCAGGCATCTCAGCCCTCCAGCTATGAGACGATGGCATGAACTGATGGACTGGGTTTGTAGCAACTGACTTCACACTGACCGACATTCAAAAACATGACAAGTTATCAAAGCTCTCCTGTATTGCTATGGAGACAGACGGATATCAAGCTACCTCAGCTATTCCGTCCCAAAGCCCAATCAATCAATGTTAGCAATCCAACAAAAGGAAATACTCGCCATCCTGAATACCAGGAAATCCAAACAATCAAAGGAGAAAACAAAGAGAAAGAAAAACAACAAAAAAGGAAAAAAGGACTCACCGGTCCCGAACAACATTCCTAAACTTTCCACCACCTAACGCACTCCGCCGCGAAGCAGACGCGCCACCCGTTACCGAACGTCGACCAGGCGCCACACCGCCAACCACGCTGGCACTATCGTCGGGCCCGACCTCGCTCTCAGACACTCCAACGCCCACCGAACTGGGAGCGTACGCGGACCGGCGCGACTGGCCACCACCACCACCACCGCCGGCCGTCCGGAAATCGCGCCTCACGCCCGCCGCCGCCGACGGCCGCGGCGTGAACTCGCCCGCCGCCTCGTCGATGGTCGACAGCGCCCCGAAGCCGTCGATCACGTCGTCCACCATGCGGCCTATGCCGGAGACGGTGGGTCGGCCTCTACCACGGGCCGGGGCGGGAGGGCCGCCGTCGAGACAGGCGTTGCAGTGCGCGTTGCGCTGCTCGGGCGACAGACCCGCCAGGTCGCGCTGGCAGATGGGACAGGGCTCCGTCGCGGAGGGGGAGTCGGGCGGTTGGCGGCCCCAGTTCGCCCTGGCGGGGACGTATTGCTCTACTTCTTCTTCTTCTTCTTCTTCATCCTCATCGTGGTCATCGTCAGCACCGTCTTCGGGGTCGGAAGACGGACAGCAGATCTCGTCGTAGCCGTCCGGCTCGAGCGGGACGTCGTCTTCTCCCAGCTCTAGACCCTCGATGACGGCCGCTAGCGGCTTGCGCACGGCGTAGCCGTTGCCCGTGGCCCGGAAGCCGTCGTCGCCTGCTCGCAGCCCGTTGTCGTCTGTCGAGTAGATGCTGCTGGTCCAAGAGGAGCGGTCCGCGTCGGGTCCCAGGTGGCTGCTGCGGGGGCCGGTGCTGGGGCGGATGGTCTTTCCGCTGGCTGTGGATTCGGGCCGATGTCGGTCTTGGGATAGGGACTGTCGGTAGGGGTTTCTGCTGTAACTGGAGCCGGGACTGGCTTCGCTCTCTTCGTAGGCCGGGGGCGGGCGGGAGGATTCAACTCGTGGTTCGAATCTGCTGCCGCGTAAGGTGGCGGTGTCGGAAACATCTTCCACGTGGGGAGGAACGTAGGAAGAGCTGGGTGGGTTGTAGCCTTCCTCGTCGTATCCAGTTTGGCTGGCACAACCGTCGTCCCAGGACTGAATCCGCGAGAGAGACGACGCCGGACGAGAGCAATGCTTGTCGACGTACTCTGACTGGGGCCGACTCCTTGACTCCGGACGGCTCGACTGGCTGTAACTGCTTCCCACTCTAGTGATTGAGTCGCGATGCCTCGAAGTCTCGTGATGAGCAGACGAGCCACGATGGCTAGAGGAATCCGTGTGGCTGGACAAGCCGCGATGACTGGACGAGCGGTGGTGACTACCACTGCTGCTGCTGCCGTGCCGCTTCTTTTTATCCCCAAAGGTGAATCCAAAGAACTCGGCAACCGCCCTCCTCACGCTCACTCTCTCCCGCCTCTTCCGCCTCCTCCGCCGATGTCGTTCTCCATCGCCCGGCCCTCTCTCATTATATCCCTGCTCACGGCTCAGCTCCGCAATCCGCGTCCTAAACCCCCTCAACTCCTCGGCAATCTCCTCGCTCTCGCGCCGCATGTCCAGCGCGCCGGAGGGGAACTCGTCCATCCACGCCTCGACCAGACACAGCAGGCGGGGCGTCTTGCGCTTCCGCCTCGCCAGCATGCTCGCCCGCAGGTCGACCAGCATCTGCGCCCGCGCGCCGACGACGGCCAGCACGCACGCCGCGCACCCGCCTGCCACGCGCGGGTACCGCTCGTGGTCCGGGAGGGCACGTCGGCCGTACTCGTCGTCGAAGTCGCCCCGGCGCAGATAGAGCGTCGCCACGGACGTCACGCGGTCGATGTAGTCGCCCAGCTCGCCCGCGCACTCGGCGGGGAACTGTTTCCGATAACGCCTGTACCGGTCTAGGTGCGTAGATACCTCCTCGTTGAGCTGCGCGTAGCACCAGAAGACCAGCTCGGGGCGTAGATCCCAGTGGTAGCGGCAGAGACGGCCGGAGACCGAGTCGTCGATGCTGAAGAAGGTCGCTAGCGAGACGGTGCGGTGCAGTCGTAGGTGGCGTGGCGTGTCGCGGATGCGCGTCTTCTGCTGGGCGAGCCATTCTCTCGATGGCTGGGTGTCGCCGTCCGGGGTCGGGGAGCAGAGCGTCGAGGCAAAGGTCCGGAGGGCCGAGGGCGGGAGGTGGTGTAGGGGGTCGGCCCGCTTATCGGCGCGGGACGCCCCCATGGTGGGCGGTTAGTTGTTGTTCGTATAGGTGCGAGAAACGAGTCTTGCCTCTTGTGTCGAAGGTTAGAGCCCTGGTAGGGGAATAAACCTGTTATGTATCAGTGCTCCGATAATCGAAACCAGGAGAAGGGGATAACTTGTCCTTTTCACTTCCGTTGATTAAAACTGAGATATCTGCACTTGTTGGTGACGATGTGTCCGGAACATATATAGTGAACCCTTGACACGCAGAATAACTCAACCGCCTTGTTGGTTGAGACAGCGAGAGACATAGAGCCTTTGTGGTAGGTGTGAATAATCAAGCATCTGTTATGACAGCCTGTTCACAAAAAGGTTATGTATGAAACACCTTTGTTCGCCCATCAGCCACCAGACCGAGGGTACACTCGAGTCTCTTCTCGAGTGATCCGGGATAATAGCATTGTGGACATAACAAAGGGAGGTGAGATGGAAGCTGACTGCCGCGTGAGGCCAAACACAGCTCAAAGAGAAGGTTCTCAGCAAACAAAGGCGATTCGCGTACTCGTAGAACGTAGATGACTTCCTAAGATCAGATGCCAGTTGCTGCAAGTCGAACCGCCCCATAACTTAGATCAATATTATGTCGAATGAGTATACCAGTTCCGCCGTCAGTAGTTCCATGGTCACAAAGATCGCCGAAAGGAGATGACAGGGGGCGTGGGTATCGCTTCGTTCCGCTATCGACTATCGTGCATTCATACCACAAACTGGTGCTGAAAACGTATGTACCAAGACCGGTTAACCGATACCGATACCAAGTCATGTCAAACAGTCCCGAGAGTTGAGCACTCCGAACCGCAAGATATATGCTATTCGATCATTATGCCTCCGAATACGTGGAGGCGGGATTGCTGCCGAGCCTAAACTCCTAAAAAAAACTCGCCTTCTCTGACCGAGAGACGTAGTCAGAAACCGAAACGCCGACGCCGACGGCGCTATGAACAGTTGATCCTCCGGGCCAGCAAATGTTGGTATCATCACAAATCGGGACCGCGTTCCCCTGCAAATACATCGCACGTAAAGTCCTGTCTCCCCAAAGGTGGCTGCTCCGTTAACATCAGATGTGGAGGGGTCCCAAGCGTTGACTCTGGTCCCTCTTCATCCGGTCAAGGCGGATCTTGGCTGCCTCGCTGCCGTCGTCTGGAAGGGGCACCATCTTGAACCAAGGGTGCTTCAGCGCCTCCTTGGCCGTAATGCGGCGAGATGGCTCGTATACGAAGATCTTGTGGAGGAGGTCCAGGAACTGCTCCAAGAACGGAGTACTCTTGGGTATTATGTCCTGTATAGGGGTCAGCGGTAGCCCAGGTCGGTGTGCGTATGGTTCACTTACGTCCAAGCGCTTCATTGCCTTGACAAATCTTCTCGATGCTCGACTGGTGTCTGCTTGCGGATAATCCAACTTCAGACGTTTGAAGTATCTGCACGCCATGTTAGCAGCTTCCAAATCAGTTGTCGTAAGCAGGGATACATACTTCGAGGCAGGGTTGCCCCCATTCCTCGTCATGCGGTTGACCTGCGTGACGAGTTGCGTGTCGATCCTGGAGTTGACAACCGCCTCCATCATGGCAAGGTGTTCCAGATTTTCATGAGTCTGAAACAATGCGTCGCCCGTGAAGAATTCCACCAAGATGCATCCAATACTCCAGATATCGCAAGGATACGACCAGCCTAGTCCTAGGATGATCTCGGGAGCACGGTAATGTCTAGTTGACACGACTGACGAGTGGTATTCATCTTGGAAGGTGGCGGATCCGAAATCGATCAGACGGATTTCCGTGTCTAGAAGAACACGCCGCTGATTTGCCTGACGAGAGACTGTTGTAGACGATGATGGAATCTTTCGATTGTACGTGAACGTCTGGTAGTCGTTGTGACAGAGAAGAATATTTTCCGGTTTCAAATCCGTATGGATGAGGTTGAGATCGTGGAGGACTATCACGTATTAGTACGGCCACGCGTGCTGTTAAATGCACCATCCAAGGAGGACTTACAAGCAACGCTGGTGAATAGCTGCCGGGCAAAATTTTGTATCTGGCTGTTAGGGAAAGGTACAAAGTTGTTGCCCTTCAAAAAGTCGAAGACGCTCTGGCCCAGTAGATCCATGACGATGCAGATATGTCCACGGTAGTCGAAGCAGTCTCGAAGATGTATGCACCGATTGCGGTTCTTCTCGTCGTTTGCTTGCAGTGTACGCAAGACCCGGAGCTCGATCTTACTAGCATCGCGGTATTTCTGGACGGAGCGGATGATTTTGATGGCAACGCATTCGTTTCCTCGCCTCCGGTCAACAGCCTTGACAACCTTGCCAAAGGTGCCTTGCCCTAGAAGTTTGTCCATTTGGTCTATCTACCGGTCAGCAAAATGTATGTAAAATCAAAGGTCAATAGGGCAAAAGACGTACATCTGTCTGTGAGGTCGGCGCCGGGTACCACGATATAATGGCCGTCGTCATCGTCATACCTGCCGCCCTGATTGAATGAAGCCTGCAGACACGGTTAGTAAATGTTCGGCTAGAATGCGAGGAAGTTATTGCTTCTTACATCATGAATGAGCTTAACAGGGACATCCGACGCCTTCTTGTGCGGATACGGCGGCGGTTGGTAAGTGAGAAGAGCATCGCTAGCCTCGGCCTCGCGGCGTCTGGCCTCGGTGGCAATCTGCTGCCGCGTCGTCCGCTTTCTCTTCTGGCCGGCATGGACGCTGTGATAGTCCTGAGTATTGCTGGTAGTTGAAGACAGCGAGTCTAAAGACGTGGCCGCTGTCGTATGAACGGCCGAAGTTGTCCGATCGCTGGAGACAGTCGACTTGGTCGGTATGCCATGACCGTGAGGAGTCTGGGTGTGAGAGCCGACGTAGGTGTTGTGATAGACAGGGTCGTAGTGGGCTGGCTCGTTGTCTCTCTTCCGTTTTTTGGCGACGTGTCGGGCAGAACCAGCGGCGGCTGCATCGTGACCGACTGTCGAGCCGGAGCTGATGCTGATTGGGGCTGGTAGCACCTGGAGCCTCTCTTGAGCGACTGATCTGACGGGTTCGGGTTGGGGCTCGGGAGAATCATCAATAACAATTATCTCCTTGGGCAGGCCGTTTTTGTAGAAGTCATTCCAGTCCGGCTCTCTTGACCGACGGCGCTTCCGAGAGGGCTGGCTGTCTTGTGCGGACGAATGTGCAGATGTTCGCATTGGCGGCATGGCTGAGCCACTCATTCCAGTTCGTGCCGGAGACGGTGAATCGTCGTTGAGCAGGCGTGGAGCAGTGTATGAGGGCGAGTTTACTCCATTTGACGCAGTGCCGGCGGTCGAGGACGCGAAATAGCCCGAAGGCGGATAGGCCAAGGGCCTGTGGGAAGAGAGGGTCGGGTTGTTGACTCGGTAAGACACGGTGCTGGTGTCCTGGTAAGACTGGTGATGGGAAGACAGGTAGTGATGCGAATTGTATGGATTATAGTGTGGGAGGGTGGCTGTTGCCGTCGTTGGAGTCGACATTATCCTGTTCCTCTCTCGCTGAGATGGAGAGAAGGGATGGAAGTGACTTCAATGAGTGAGGGCAGCAGCGTTGTGGGAGAAGGAGCCCGTCCGGGGGCGGCCACTGAGTGCCAAGCGGGTGGAGGTAGGCCGATTCCTGAGGCACAAAAAGCCCTGTCGAATGCTTTCGCTGCAGCGAAAGTTTCGCGTTTCGTGAAGTCAAAGCCAAACTCTTCTCACAGCATCGAGAATATGGCAATTCCAACGTCGAAGAAAAGAGAAAAGAGGCAAGAGATTCCTCTGAGAGTCGTCGAGTGAAGTCGGGTCGAGCGGTCTGGTGTGTGGGATTAGCGGTCGTCCGGGCACTGTACTACTGCGGTACTAAAGTGCATACCGCTGCCGCTGTAAGGGTCGTGCTGTGGGCGGCGTTCCGAAGTAGGATGGGAGGATGGGGGGAGGATGGAGGACGTCGTGCCGTTAGCGTCGTAACAAGTGGATTGCCAAATTGATTACGCAGTTATATTTCCGTGTATTGGGCAGTTATTTTGAAGAAGAAACCAGCAGCGCCGCGAGATATGAGAACCTGTTTCAATGTAGGTTTGAAGAGAGACTGCACAAAGTAGTCGCGGGTTTAGGTTTGCCTCGTGTTTCGTGAAGGTTTGCTTGAACCAGGTCCCTTGAAGTCAGTCCCCCAGGAATTGGATGCTGTCTTGGGAGGCAACACCATGCCACTTGGGGACAACTTGGATCAGCACAGTGCCGACGTCAGAGCCCGCCTGGAGGAAATAGACAACCACCCCTAAGAATCAGCTGGTGGGAATGCTGTGCCACTATTGCTGACGAGTAGCGCTGAAACCGGATTACTGTTAGGGCTCTACCGGGGAATAACACAGTGCGAGTGTTCATTTCATACTCGCTCCCTTCCCCTCACTCTTTTGTTGGCTTACCACAAATACTTTCCAGCTTCGGACACTCCTCTGTCTACGGTATCGTCTAATGTCTACGACCCTCAACCCAGACGGCAGGTGCAGCCCCCGGTTGCTGGTGGAGCCAAGGCATTTCGTTGGCCGGGATTTATACGACCGGGCTCGTCTCGGATCAAATCGTTGGCAGAAACCCCATTTGTTCCATTTATTGTTCTTGGTCTATTCCACAGGTCATTGTTCTTTGGGTTGGCATGGCGAGCTTCGACAAGGCCAAGGTTAATCTAATGTACATGTTGGCATACCAACCTGCCTCAATCACTGCCCTTCTGCGTCGAAAGGTGATGTGATGGGGAACGCTTTATGTTAGGGTTAGTGTCTCGCTGGTGGCGGTTTGACGTCAAACTACGGCAGATGAAAGGGAATCCTGAGTTTCCACTCCTCGGTCCGCTCTCCTCAGCAGCCCTCCTCACGTTATCCGTTTAGCTCCGATGACCACTGTCCAGAGAGGGACTCGCTCTTCACGTTATTAGTGACAGCAAGAAAGCGTCTGTTTCGAGGCACTCTGCTCTACGAATTACAAGTGCATGCATACTTGTGGGTATAGGGTAGGTAGGCTGACCGAATGAGGATGCAATGCGGATTCACGACTTCCAAGGGTCCCTGTCCACCACAACACACCACCAGCTAGGAGTCGTCAGACCTGGTTGGCCGGTCAAATTCGACCTTTCGTTCACAGGAAGGCACACCGTCGCCAAAGAGTGCTAACTCAAACCTGATCAATCTCTGTCACTCGGGAGCAGTTTGCTACATCTCGAACGAGGTCGTCCAACAAGCGTTGCGTTCCAGGACAAGGACATGACCCTGTGATCATCACAGTATTGGATGTTATCAGTCACCTTCGCGCAGTTCACCACAGCACCCACCATTTCGCGCCTCCGAAAGTGCCGCATACCGCATGGCGTGTTGGGTATGAATGTCCGTTCCAATCCCAGGCCGTGCAATTTGTCGGCAACAGTTGCGGAGGAATGTCACGAGCAGTACAGCGACCACACAAATCACACGTCCGCTATTGATGCCGGCCAGAAGCGACCCTCATGTACTCAAGCGCCATGAGCAGCCTTGGTGGCCACACTACTGTAGTATTTGATCCGCCTTGCCGCTCTTTTCCTGTGTGATGGAGACCATGGGCCACCCACCACAACGTGGCCCTCTAGCGAACCGCAGGCCGAGCCGATGTTTCCTGTTGCGACTTGGCGATGTGCCCTTTACAGTATGGCAGCGTCCGTCTTTGCCACCTGGACCACCACAGTATACCGATCAGAATGATAGGTAATGTCCCTCATGTCACTGCCTCCAACTCGCGTGTTTCAAGCACAAGAATCCACTCATCAGGCAGGATCACCTCTGCTGCCCCCCAGGGGCTTACACAGTATAACTAAATTTAAGTGTCCGACATGCGTAATCGGCCAACTCAAACGGCGGGCCATTCCAACAGCCCCATCAGTTTCTGCCTCATATCTGACTTTAGCATCCGAGCAACCGACATATAAAATGGTCTACCGGTTCCTAGCCTGCCTGACCTTACTCAGACTGCCGGCCCCGGCGTTGCCATAGCCCGCTGCTGACCCGAGCCTTGGTCGAATCGCTAAGGGACCGTGGCTCCCTTCGTCACTCCTCGCTCTCCACTCCTTAGTGTCCTCAGCCTTCGGCGGTGTCGAAAGGGTCGCAGTGCCATCGCCGGAGGATTAACATTCGGTGTCTTACCTCAGTAATCGAAGGCTTTGTCTTTTGGATCGAATCCCGCAAACCCACGTGTGTCGCTGGTGCCAAAAGTAACCGTGTCCCGCCCGCCTGACGACGGGACCTATGAGATACTACATCTGCCCTGCGTGCACAAATGTGTACAACTGACACACAGCTCTGTATCTTCCCTTGAGAATAGTGCAGTATCGCGCCCCATGATTTCGACGCAGCAGCTGAACATGTGAATCTGGGGATCTCCAGCAGAAACACCCATGCTGTGCGACTTGTTCTGCTGTAAAGAGCAGAGCGAGATTGCATGAAACATTATCGATCTCGCCCTCTAAAACGCACCCAAACCGGTTTACAGGTTTCCGCTCCCGTTAATCGCGAGTAGATCGCACACAAACCTCTTACAGGGACCAGAGATCGTACCTGCGGCAATCGTGGAGGATCCTCGGCCGGCTGGTCGATCTTCCTTTTTATCAGCGCGAGACGGGACATTTTGTGCCATGCTCGTTCCACAGGAAACAATTGAGACGGAGAAAACGTATATTTTCGGGCCCAGAATCCGACGCCCCTTTTTCTGTAACAGCACCGGATCCACCTCCGTCCGTCTATTCCTCAAGATATCAAACGGTATATTGGTATTTCCTGCCGTTGTATCGAGTAACAATGCCCGAAAGGTAATCTCTACGCCGCCGTAAATGCGAACAATCATAGCCAGTCCACAGCACTAAAAAGAACCATGCTCTATTGACAAGCATTTCCCTCTATAAAAGCAAAGCATACTCACTGCCCTCGTCCCGAAGATCAAATCCCCCTATTAAACACAACCATGCCCCCATCCCCTCCGCGCCCGTGAAACTCCTCCTCCAGACTCTCGGCACTAACCCTCTGGCGCTGCGGGAAGGCCGCCAGCGCGAGCGGCAGCACGGCGTAGCTCGTGACCAGGATCAACCCCAGGTTCACCGGCGTCGTCAGCCTGGGGTTTCGCCTCAGCCACTCGGTGCGCTGCAGGCGGACCAGGACCAGCGGCGGGATGACCATGATGGGCGAGCTGTTGAGCACGCGCGACACTGCCGTCTCGGCCACGGCCAGGGTGGCGGCCTTCCTGCTCTTGCCGAGGCTGGGCACGTCGCCCTCGGCCTTGCCCTCGGCGGCGAGCCGGGCCTTGTCGGCGGGCGACAGCACGGGGAAGACGTCGATGCCCGTGCGCATCTCCTCGCCGCGCATGAGGAAGACGTTGAGGAAGCCGGCGCTCGCGACGGCGGCGAAGGGGACCAGGCGGCCCAGCACGAGCTTCGTCGAGGGCGAGACGCGTTTCAGTCGCGGGACGAGAGAGTTGAGGCCTACGGCTACGGAGCAGGAGGCGCCGACGGCGAGGAGGTAGGACTGGGCGATCTTGGAGTAGGAGAGCGGGGTGGACTTGTTGGAGTTGGAGTAGTTGATTGCCACGTTTAGGGACTGGTTGACGACTTGCCAGGCGATTGTGCCCGTGGTCTAGAGTGTGGGAGAGGTTATGTAAGGGCAAGGATGCGAAGTCAGAGAGGGGGGCACCACATACGCCGAGACCAGGGGTGAGCATGCCGGCTGTCACGACGAGGTTGGACAGCACGAAGCAGGACATTCGGAAGGGGAGGAGCACCGGCTCGCCGGTGTCTGTGGGGTTCGTGATGTCAGATATGGTTCCTATACGTCGGCGGTGAGGGCTCAGTAGGAACGAACCAGGGTGTATTGTCGAGTCGACAATCTTCTTCGCCTTCCACAGCTCGGGCGTCATGGAGCTGATCTTGCCCTCCTTGTAGGCCCTGATGGCTTGCTTGGCCTGGTCGAGGCCGGTCTTGCCGACTAGCAGCGTGCTAGACAGGAGGATAGCGAGTCAATACCGGAGCAGTCATTGAGGAAGACAGCGACAAGGGGCGTGGACAGCTGCGACCTGGAGTCCAGCAAACACCCGTACAACCCGGTGCTTATACCCCAAGAGTCATTGTGTGCTCACCTTGGATCCGTGATGCTAGCAGTATGCCTGACACGTCCCCAGTACGTGCTCAGATCATACTGCGACTCGGGGAGCTCCCGATTGCCCGGTATGGAAGCCGACATTCTCGTTTCTTTCCTGGGTTAACTGTGTGTGCCGTTCGTCGCAAATCGCCGGGTTTTTGACGGTGGGAGTCAGTCTGACCGGTGGAAGACGGGTGTCGTAACGTGGCTTGGCCTCCGATCAAAGGGAGTTATGGTTGATGAAATCACCACGGAAGAGCTTCCCGTCCTCTCTGAGCCCAAAATTGTCCCGCCCGAATAAGCAGAAGTCGCCGGAAAATACAAGAGCGGTGAATTGGCTATCGCGAGTCGCGACTTCCCGATGATACCCTTTATCCGATTTTCGGTTGGCCGATAAGATGCCCCGCTGCAATCAATGGCTGTTTCACCGTCTTTCACCGTGAATTGTGGGGCGCCGATGTGAGACTGGACCGATGACATAGCTAGCAACAGGCGATTGGCCGTAAACTTAAACAAGCTCGACGCGGGACTGTGATGCTTCGTCACTCCCTTCGATGAACCGTTTTTTAGTTTTATTTCTTGCGCAGAGACAACAAGTGTAATGGGTGTTTTATGAGCTACACCATGTGATTGTGCAGCAACTTGCCTCTATTCCATTCCGGAAGTCTACACAACAGACAACTTTGTTGTTGCCCTTGTAAACACCATCACGGTCAACCAATGGCCCTCCCTCGATTCCTCCCCTTCTCCTCCTCCACCTCCCCTCTCCAGGCCACCACCTACCTCCTCGGCATCTCTCTGTTCTCCATATCCTTCCTCGTCTTCCTGAACAGCAGCATATCCTTCGTCATCACCGATTTGATCGGCGTCAAGCATGGCGTAGGCGACATTGTCGGTACCCTCGGCTTCGTCGACGAGATCGTCGCCTTAATAGCCTGTCCGATATGGGGGCTCGTGTCTGACCGCTTGGGCGTGCGAACGGTGGCGGTAATTGGGTATTCCGTCATTGGAGTCTCGTTGTTCCTCTTTGTCCAGGCTCGCAACGTCTACCCTCAGCTGCTGCTGGCCAGGATCTTCTTTGCCGTTGGAGCCACGGCTGCGTAAGTCTCGTCATTATCCTCTGGTTTTCTCAAGGCATATCACTAATTGGATATACTACAGAGCCACCATGGTGACCGCAATCCTGCCTTCCCTAACCGACGAGAGCTCGCCGCCAGCACCCATCGACGATCCCCGGAAGGCGACGCATAACCCCCGAGACAGCGTCGCCCTGTCCATGGAATCCGAGGTCACAATCACTCCCGAACGGTACCATGGCCGCTCGAGCCACAGCTCCTCCCACGACAGCCAGACGAGCGTCGGAGAGGCTGAAGCCGAGGGCTTCGCAGAAGGCAAGCACAAGCCTTCGGCGCTCGCCGGTTACGTCGGTCTTTTTACCGGGTGCGGCGCACTCGTAGCTCTGAGCCTGTTCCTGCCGCTGCCGGCACGGTTCGGTCGCCTGGAGGGCGTCACGATGGGACAGGCTGTCACCTACAGTTTCTACGTGGTAGGCGCTATCGCCCTGTGGGTCGCCGTCTTCGTGGCCTACGGGCTGCGGAACCTCAAGGGCGAGGAAGGCAAGGGATGGCGGCTGCTCCTCAGCCTGCGGAAAACGAACCCGGACGGAACTGGCTCTAGCAGCGAGGCGCGACCCAAGAAGGTATGCCGTAACATCTCCCTAATAATACATGAGTCCATCTGACTGACAAATACTCTAGAAACTCGCGCCGTACTGGCACCTCCTCAAAGAATCAATCCACCTCGGCTTCGTGGACTCGGAAGTCGCAATCGGCTACCTGGGCGGCTTCGTCGCCCGCGCCTCGACCGTGGCCATCTCGCTCTTCATCCCCCTGTTCGTCAACGCCTTCTTCATCCGCAACGGCTACTGCCAGGGCTCGCCGAACGACCCGTCGCCCGACCTGAAGAAGGAATGCGAGCAGGCCTACAAACTGGCCGCCGCCCTGACGGGCGTCGCGCAGCTCGTCGGCCTGATCTGCGCCCCGCTGTTCGGCTACCTGTCCAGCCGGGCGGGGAGCGTCAACCTTCCCCTCGTGGCGGCCACGACGTTCGGCATCGTGGGCTACGTCGCGTTCCCGCAGCTGCAGAGCCCCGAGTTCAAGGACAAGGACGGCCGCGGAGGGAGTCCCGTCGTTTTCGTCCTGGCGGCGCTGATCGGCGTCAGCCAGATCGGCGCCATTGTGTGCAGCCTCGGCTCGCTGGGCCGGGGCGTGCTCAAGGTCGACATGGTCAACGTGCTCGTCTCGCCCGACGGGGACGAGGAGGTCGTGCTCGAGAGGCCCGACGGGGAGGACGAGGTCGCGCCGCTGCTGGAGAACCCGAGGGCGCTGCCCGAGGATACGGTGTCGCGGGTGAGGCTGAAGGGGTCCGTCGCGGGTGTCTATTCGTGGTGCGGAGGCGCGGCGATCCTGCTGCTTACGAAGTTAGGCGGGTGGCTATTTGATGTGTGGACGACGGGCGCGCCGTTCTACATGATGGCCGTCTTCAACGGTTTGCTGTTGGTTGCGGTGTTGGGCATCGATATCAGGCGCGCTGCGAAGAAGAGATCACGGAGCAGTGAGGGGGTCATTCCGGAGAGGAGGTTGTGAGAACCGTTTCGTGGAAAAGTCTTATGAGTTTTATGTGTTTACCAGTCTATCAGCCTTGTACAGCAATCTATCTTTCCAATTATTCACCTCTCACATATACGATACTGTACTACCCTTACGTTCCCGGGGCATTTTCTTCCCGCTCCAAAACAGACTCTCTCTCAATGTCCACTCCAAGCCCACTCAGTCCAAGCACCGGTGTCCCGCTGCGCCCTCCTCCAAGCCTCGAGGCCGCCCACCCCCCGCGCCCGCAGAGCGTCCTGGAACCGCTGCCGCCGCCGCCGTACGACGGCCCACCTGTCCCGCACGGCGGCGAGGAAGCGCTCGCGCTCCCTCAGCCCGCGGTCCGACTCGCGCACCGAGAGGCGTGTTGCGTCCGTACGGCGATCGTGGCGCGGCCGTAGCTCCTGGTACCTGGACTGGGAATTATGGGTGCTGCTCGTGCGCGGCGTGGCGGGGGTGATCATTATGGATGGGAGATTGTCGTCTGGGAGGAATGGGGATGGGTTAGTGGGTGTGAACAGGATGCTATGGTGGATTGGGTGGACGTTACCAAGCTCGCCTGCGAAGCGTAGTGGCTTGTTAGAGAAGGCGACGCGGGGGAAATGACCGTGGGCGGGATCAAACGGTGGAAAGGGGGTTAGGGACGAGGTAGGTGAGGAAGGAAGACTGTTCAGGGGGCTGAAAGGGTTGTCGGAAATAGCTGTGCGGGAGAGCAGGAGGTATTGAAAGTCACGGCGGTCGATGTTCTGGTCGAGCGACGATATGTCGCCAAGGTGATCCGATCCGGACGAGGTATCGTCGATACTGTCTGCAGAAGAGGTGTCGTCGATGCTTGCTTCAGGGGGCAGGACTTCCTGGGCATCATACCACTCGTCCTCATCCTCAGCATCGAAGTCTAGAAGCGAATTAGTTACCGACTCTTCTTGAGCTCTCAGTCCGCACTCACGATGCAGGCTGAGCGAGTCTCGGTGCTCCAGGTGGGGGATGGCGTCGTACTCTTCGCTATCACTTGCGGAGATAATGTTGGAGGAGTTCTCCGCGCCGATACTGTCCTTGTCGTCCGTCTGCTCACCGTTGTCAGCACCGTTTAATGTTGGTCCGTCCAAACTCAGCCATGACATATTGGAGGCTGGCGAAGCCGTTCTGCTCATCCAGTCAAAAATACGTCCGTCCAGTTCCGATCGAGATTCAGCCTTTTTCGGCTTTGCGTTGTCGGATGAGTCTAGAGAGGCCTTGACAGACGAGCAGACGTCTCGTGTATCGTCGAGTGATGCTTCCTTCGACCGGCCGCCTTGCCAGCATTGTTCCGCTGTCCGGTTTGCGTGTTTCGCATCGGGGAGAGAGCACATGAATGTGAAAGAACATGATGGCGGGACGATGCTTGCTGGAGGAGGGACGGGAGTGGTCAGTCGAGCTGGCTCTTCATCATCATTTCCTCCGGCTTCTACAATAGAAGACGCCCTGCCTTCTGATGGGGAAGGAAAGGCACTGGGGTTGAGCTTCCGCAACTTTCTTGGAGGGACTTCGTCCAGGTCTTCGTCGGAGATGCGAACCCTGGAAATGGCGGTTAGGACGTCGGAAGTGTCCTGTGCCGTCATCGACTCCTGCTCCCGCATACCGTGCTTGCACATAAGAAAGATAAAACAGTGGCGCAATGCGTGTCTATCAATAGAGCAAGCTGGTTAAACGAGGAGCAAGGAGAAGGCTCAGGAAAGGCAAGGCCATCTGCCTCGTTATATAATGTCTCCAAGGTTCTCGCTGACAGCAGCTTTGTTGTCGAGACAAGTCGCACCAGGAAGGGGGTAGGGGTTCACCACAAAGGATTGTTCTTCGACAGAGCGTTGTTACAAACGACCGTATGTGTTCTGCAACACATTGTGATGATGAGACTGATCTTCTGCCTTTCATCCGGAAATGATATTGTGAGACGATGAGACGTGTAGCATACAGACAGACAATACGCTGCACCTGAGAGGTGGCAAGAAAAGGCCTCCGACAACGTTTTCAGGGGGCTCGGCAATCCGACCTCCTTCACTCACAAAAGATGATATCGAGCAAAAGACAATAAACACCAGAAGAAAGGACCGGGTAGCATGTGAATAGAGTTAATTAGGAAGCAGGATCGATTTTACAGTACAGAGATGCATTAAATGAAAGGGCCACCGCGTAACAGCCAAGAGCAACCGGTATGCTCTTCGACTGCCGACCGTTTTCCTCACTACAATGCTCAAGCAAACAACAGGGAGAGAAAGCCAGGTTTCAGGAAACTGTGTGTCGGGGAACTAGTTTTGTATGTAGAAAACCGGCCTGTGCATTTTTTTTGTCCACAGGATCCAAAAGCAGAACCGCCGAGATGACTTTTTCCCCTCCCAAGCAAAAAAAGAAAATATCAAACCATGGTTATACGATCCAGGCCCTACCCCCGATACCTTGCAAACTGCCGCCAATCGGTTCAGTATTCTCTTCGACTATGAAAGGACGTCTTGGCACCGGAGCGTCCAAGTATGTCTAGTCGTTCAATTTGTGATGTGTGGGACGAGCCATTTAGCTTCCCAGGCTAGGGAAAGCAGACTGGTCGTTGGGGTTGACGGGAGCAGCGCCGCCGCCACGGGGAGCGCCACGGCCGCCACGGAAGTCACCACGGGCACCGCCACGAGGGCCACCACGTCCACGACCCTCTCCACGACCACGGCCGCCCTCGCCGCGACCACGGCCGGAGAACTCGCCACGGGCACCGCCACGACCGCCACGACGGTCACCACCATCGCGAGGGGGCTCAATGAAGCGGTTCTCGAGCTCGACGAACTGCTTCTGCTTGCGCTCACGCTCGCGCTTGGCCTTGCCGCCGGCGCCGGCAAAGAGAACCTCGTCCTCCTCCGACTTGACGAGCTCCTTGGCGTTGGCCCACTTCTTGTCGGCCTTGGTTCCCTCGTTGGCCTTGCGAACCTTGAGGGCGTTCTCGTGCTCAAGGGCGAGCTTCTTCTCAGCCTGCTGGGCGAGATAGTCGGCATACGAGATGGTCTTGTCCTCCTCCTCAGCGGGAGTCTCGTCGGCAGCGGTAGCATCCTCGGTGACAGCCTCCTTCTGGTCGGCCTGAGCGATCTGCTCGCCAACCTGTTCATCCTTCAGCTCGGCCTCACCCTCAGTGGCGCCCCAAGAGAGAGCAGCCTGCTTGTCGGAACCACCGCTATCGAATAGTCAGAACATGAAACTGAACAAGATAGATCGACCAATCTTACCTCGGGACGGACCGGCTGTGCCGTTCATCGCCGGTTGGGGGACGTCTTGCGCCGCGGCCTAAAGCGCTTTGTCAGCATAACCATAGAAAGACATGATATAAATTGCGAAGATTGAATGAATCTCACCACCACGGACGCGAGCACCACGGCCACCGCGCGTAGGCTGGTCAACATCGTTGCGGGAACGGGTGTTGTTAAAGGCATTGCCGGACTGCCTGTCACGGAAACCTGATGGAGGGATGTATGGTTAGCGATCTGGTCGTAAGGATGACGTGACAGCGAACCGCGAAGCACGGTCCGGTTGGACTTGGTACATACCATCGCCACGAGCGTTGACAACAGCCTTAGCGGCAGGAGCTACGCCGTCGGCATTGCGCTTGACGGTGTGGGTAGATGTCTTCTCGACAATCTTGGTGGGCACCTTGGGAGCGGCATCGGGGTCCTCGATGTCGTTACCTGAGAGCGTAGTCGATTAGTAAGCTGTTCCTCCTGGCTTGATAGCAGAAGTAGCTATAGGAGTCCACGTTCGTGGAGGACGGGCATCGTACCGAGCAGGTCGAACAGGTTCTAGATGAGAGAGGTACGTCAGTGATTGATTCGTTTCCTGGCGATGACGAGTCGTGGAAGAACAGCTGCCGAGAGCTGCCATTTGGACATTGGACGACGACAGAGTCGAAGGGCAATTGACCCGAACGGAGCAGACCAGGCGGCAGCGAGGTAGCATAACGGCGGCATTGACGGTGGGATGGCATTGGCATCGGCATTGCTCGACATACCTTGGAAGCGACCGACATCTTGTCGCCGAAATTTTTCGCCTTGCGGGAAGGCGGACCTTAAGGACGACAAATCAAGGTAGAGGGATTGGGAGAGACGGCCAACGAAGGTCGATGGCGTGGAAGGTTTGGGTAGGAAGTTCTAGGGTGAAGAGAAAAAAAGGACCTAGCAGGACATGTCACAGCTTCGGCCTCAGGTTGTCTCTCTCTCGTAATTCCTAAAAGGAAATAATCAAAGAGATTTAGGCGGCGCTGGGATGGTGACGCTCCAAGGATTTGGGGAGGTTTCAGCACGACTGGAGAGCTCTCATCACCCACTAAACCTAATTCTACGCCCTGTCACTTGGCCTGCACGGACCAAATGCATTCGGTGGGAAAGACGACACGGCCGGAGCGGGTTAGACCATTCCAGCTGGGAGCCCCACGTCACGCGTTATGGCTGGTCTCGCTTAGACTTTTAGCTGGCGCCAAATTGAAATGGAATTTGAGAATTTCGTGCATTCTGCTTAGGGCTTCAGGTGGCTCTGGGTCGGGATTTGCCGCTTGTCCCTATTTGGTAGTATCCAGTCGATTCGTGACGCAACTCTCACGCAAGCTGTTGGATTCTCGTCTAAGCCAAACGGTACCTGTACCTTATGTAGCTCTCATCGATTCAGAGATGGGTGGGGGTCAATTAACCACAGGCGTGCGTAACGGGAGCCATCTGAAGCCATTTGGCGTCTAACCCGAGGATTCCAACGACGCATGACAGAGCGGATGAGACTCTCTCGTACTGCAGTCCGTCCTACCACCTACCGTGTAGCAAGAGTCTGCCTGTCCTTAGTGAGGAACATTCCCTTGTGAGGCAGGTATATCACTGAAGATAGATTATATGGCACAGCCTCTTACGACGACATTGGAGTCGATTGTCCGATAGGACGATGTACTTCGGGTTGGCCTCATGCCGCTGCTGCGCTCTACGAATGTGGCCCATCGCGCCCCAGATGTGTCCCGATCTAGGCGATCTTCAGCGTGAAATAGCACTTGATAAGCTATTGGTCTTTGAAACGCACTCACTCTGCAGTCGCCGCGTCATCGACACCAAGCAACCTCTCGTGCTCTTCCAACGTCGGCCTCAGAACCTCTTCACCCTCATCCGCATACCCTTGGAGTACACATAGCAGCGAACGTGATAGATATGGGTACGTGCCACTGAACTGAGGAGCGTCGTCGACGCTTTTAAAGGCCGCCAAGCTCTTCCGAAAGCTGTTCATGGCATCCTCGATTTGCTCCTTGCCGACGAGGCAGATTCCCACCTGGTTGTAACCGGTAGCTAGCGCCAACTTGTCTGGCTGTTGGTTATATTTCTTGATGCGGTCATGTAGGATACCTAGCCAGATGTTTGCATCTTCCACGCCGTCCGACGACGCAGTAAGGCAGGCCGATAGTGACGAAGTATGATGAGCCTCGCATAACCAATGGCTGATTTTGCTCTTCCTGGGCCGGCTCTTACTTCATAGCCTTCTCCAGAATTCTTCGCGCGAGGTTCACAAAAACCTCCTCCTGACTGGGGATATCACGCTTCGAGATATACCTGCAAGATACCAATATAGTCCACCTCGCTGCCGCAAACGGAGCTAGTTTGAACGAAAGAAGACGAGCAAGATGTACACATCAACTTACCACGCGTAGCTACTAAAGACGTAGTCAATCGTCGCTGTACCACTCCATTCATCCTCTCGTATCTCATCCTTGATGAGTTGCGCGATCTGACAAATATGCGGTGTATATCTTTCCGCTATGGAATTGCGTGATACTTGATTTCGGGTTGGCTCCGTGCCAGAGACCCAAGGCCATACGGCAGATGTCAGGATAGCGACCGTTGCAAAGACTTCGCGCACTCTGGCCTCGCCCATTTCGACTAGTCTGACGATATCTTGCACCAGGCGATGTATGCGCAGCTCGTTTGCCGCCAGGTTTCTCGTGATCATGGATGTATGCACCAGTTCGGCTCGTGTCGGCCCGTCCATAGAATCTCGGATTTCTGTAGATCCGGTATGATAGAAGGACATTTTCACACTCTCAGTCTCATATTCTGGAGTAGAGTCGACTACAGATGGTGGAGCGAGCCTAGCTTCTTGCGATAACGCTCCTTGGGCTTGTGCGACGAGCTCGCTGGATCCAGTTCCAGGCGTATGAAGCTTCGTTCCAAAAGTGTTAGAGGAGGTTTCGGAAAAGGTGTCGAGGCTACTTTTATTTCTCAGGGTCAACCTCTCCAACTAGTCCTGTGCGATAGGGCGAAAGGTGTATTGCACGTTCTCCGGCGCATAGCGGACGAACATGGCAAACAGTTGAACCAATCGAGTATAAATGGGATCTATTTGTGCAATGTCGACGAGATCGACATGTGTCTTATCGACTGTGAACATAGTTTCCAGCGCGTGTTGATCTGAACCATAGGCTGGGACATAAGCTGTCGGACGTGTCAATGCCCGGAACGCACTGTGGCTAGTGTGTGATGGAACTTACCATCTCCGAGAGACTGCTCTTATAGCGCTGGAATATATTCTCCTTTATCTTTGTGCCTCGCGTTTCGTAAACGGAAATGATAGGGATAGTAAGCTGGAGATCTTCAAATTGGCGAGACGTTGCGACGATGGCGCCCTTTTCAGGATCGGTCATGTTTTGCTTGGATATGTCCTTCCTGTTTCCATTCATGAGCATCAGAAGGATGCCCCAGCCCTCCGAATCATCAGACACTAAATGCGGACTACCGAGAAATATGATTGCGGATGTGATGTCCTGGTAGGCTTGGCGCGATCTCACTCCGAGCGTCCAGGCCTGAAATTATTTAGCACGACACACAAGAGATAGCGGCGGCGAAGGGAGGTGCGCGTATCCAGAGACCAGTCTGATCCTCACCTTCTTCAGAATGAGGCCACCGAGACTGTGGCAGATAAAGAGGCCTTAGATGTTGCTATTCTAGTCTCAGCCCCCGTCCACTAACGGAAAGATTGGCGCAGTCAATCAAGTGGTCGTCTAAGCCTGAGAACAGCGCATAGCTATGGCTGAGCAGTTGATGTCACAGTGAGGAGCCATCAACTTTCAGCTAGTAACTGAAAAAGGAAACGCGGGTGTTGCTGGTCGTGGATGCTGCAAGACGTCGGACCCAAGAACAACTGCCTCTCATCCTGCCCGGCGAGTTCTCATTCTATACTCCAGGGATTACGATGAAACTATTTAGAATGTGAGTTCGGTTTCTGAGATTCACTTCCTTTCAGAATTGAGCAGCGCATCCTTGCCATTCACATATACCCATCCTTCCTTTCTAGTGCGCAGATACAAGCGGTTATAATGATGGAATCTCTTATTCATATTGACTCAAGGTGTTAGTCTGCCGAGGCGCTACAATCCGAGGACGAACGTTAATCCCATTTCAGGCCGCGCCTCTTGGCAGCATGACGACGGACTTTGGAGGCACAAGCGCATCGTGTATGTCCGCGTGTATACTTTACTAATGACCTCTATTTCAAGCTACAGAACGCCTGTAAGCGACGAGTGACGTAACTATATACATACACACTGTGTATGAAAACCCAGACCTTCCTACCAGAAGAGCCAAAAGAAAATACTTACCTATCGCCTGACGCTCCTTTGCATGTCGCTATATGGCTGAGCGGAGAAACGTATCCTGGCTATATACAGGGTCGTCGACCTTTAAGCGGCTGTGTAATGGCACTGAACCAGATAGCCTCATCACACCTCCGGGTTCCCGCCGCGTTCTCGGAAACAGTACTCAAGGACGAAGGAGATCCAACATGCAGCGACATCAACCATGTGGTGACCCAAATAAGCTCTCAACGAGGTACAGGGCGGTCCCTCGGGGTGGTATTAAATTTTCAAATCAAGAGAGAACATGATGACACCGTCCAGGCCTGGGTAGGGACGAACCCGACTTAACATGATGGCCCTGCATAAATATCAACCTCCTAGCCGGCAAGGCAGACCGGCAGCCGGACTGGACCTCGCGTACCCCGTCAGCGTGCACAACGCCCTATTCGTCGCTGATGCAGAGTCCCACATCTATGCTGAAATAATGATAGGAGAATCGTTCAGCGTATCCGTGCCTGTCCCTGACATGAAACCCTGTTCTCGAGGCAAGACTGTTGAGATGTGGTTGTTCTTGCTGGTCGAACAGGCGTACCGGGGGCCAGCCTTCTGCCGGCCCCCTCATGTACGACCTGCGGACTTGTCGATAAGCAATAACTTTTCCCCCAAACCACCTTTCCAAGACATTCATGTCGTTAAATCCCCAACGCCGAAAGTATACAAGTCAAGAACCGAAATCAGTCTCAGAGTGGCCGCCCCGTGATCTGTTATGGGTATATCCACCAGGAGGAAAGAAGCCGGAACCCAAGAAAAGGCTCCTGTAGGCTTGTCGATTCGACCAGAAAAAGAGAAGGTGCCGCCGCATGCTGCTCAACTAAACAATAGTCCTGTTGTCCAATATTGTCGCAATTGCAAAGCTGTTCCACGAACTAGCCCAGAATTCATTCTTCGTATGCGAACAAGGAAAGCGGGGCTATTAGACGACCCAGGACTGCACAGATATTTGACCAACTTAATCCGATGCAAGAAGTACCATGTTAGTTTCCAGCATGAATTGCGGTCGATCGATGAGTCGGTTTGTTGTCCGTAGATTGCCGGTTCTGCCAATCATCTCATGTTGCTAGTATCAAATGAGAACTGGGCTGGAAAGGCCATACTGGCGCTCAAGCCAAAGGGGTCCCAATCCAGAGCAGGGTCGAGTAACTGAGTCATGGAAGGGTATCCACCTCCCTGCTGTTGTTGTTGCTGCTGCTGGTGTTGCTGCTGTTGCTGGTGTTGTTGTTGTTGCTGCTGATGCTGCTGTTGTTGTTGCTGGTGAAGATTTCCGTGGTGGTGCTGCTGGTGTTGGACGCCATCCATCGGGGATGGGCCGACCATGTGCTGGTTCGTCGGGGGCATTGTCGTCACCGGCGACGGCAAGGAGATAGGCTGAGGTTCTCCGCCGTACTGGGCGCCGGGATACGGGCCGGGGCCGCTCGGTGTATCGGGAGGGTCGGTGGGATCGTCCATCATATCGGCTGCGGCGTCGTACTCCTGTTCTGAAACACGGGATGAATCTAGGACGACAGAGTTCTCTCTAAGGGGAAGGGGAGGGGAAAAGAAAGGGGTCAGCTTGCCCAGTTGCTCAATATGATTTTGGTACGCTTGTGTAGCGTAGAATGGTGCTGCGCTGACACCGCCGGGTACCTGCGGCGCGCCTGCCGTTTGCTGCGCTCTAGCCATGTGCATCTGTCGGGCCGCAGCGGCAGCGGCAGCACCGGCTGCTGCCAGGCCACCCACCGGTACTGGTGGCGCCTTCATCGAGTTCGTCGGAGGGTGCTGGTGTCGTACCTGACCATTCATGTGATCGGAGCCTGAGGTTGCAGGCGATGCTCCGTGCTGCGAGCTATACGAGGTTGCGGAGGGCGATGCCGTGTGGGACGGTGGTGTAGGACGGTTCTTAGGAGATGCAACAGTTGCTAAAGAGTGAGGAGACTGCAAGGGTGGTGGCAATGGCCCAGGAACAACTCCTGGTTCGAGCTTGGGAGCAATGCTGGAGTTCGATCTGCGAGCATGGTGTCTGTTTAGGAGGGCACGTTGGATTGGCGGCGGTTGAACCATATTCTGTGGCATATGAGTTGGACCAAGTGTTGGACTGCCCGTTTTGGCGCGAAGCTCAGCCTGAACATCAATCCCTTTCTCAAGGAGGATGCGCTCCAGGAGAGAGTTCTTGTAGCGCAGCATCAGACATTCATCCGCAGCATGGCGGTGGGCTGTCTGCAGGTTGTGCAGATTCTGTTCATGTACACGGATTGTCTCTTCAAGTTGCTTGATGTACTCTGTCCGCCGTTCGCGGAAAGCCGCTTGTGCCTGGCGATTGCGTTGTTTTCGCTCTTCCGAGGTTGCATAGATCTACGAGGTATATTAGTGAATGCAACTATACCCAATGCAAAAAGCATAAATAAGAGACAGCAATACGCCTCAACCCCCAAAGGGTGATTGATGTCTGCAATGATCACGCGACGAGATGGGGGATACATACTGGCTTGCGTCCGCCTTTTCTCTTTGGTTGCTGGTTCTCTTGAGGCGCATTATTATTGTTTTGCTGAGATTCAGCTTCAGGACTCGAGCCAGTGGACTCGTCACCGCTGTCGTCCTTGGACAAATCTTTCTTCTCGATAGACATCTTATCTGCCATATCCCCTTTACGGGATTGAGACGGTTGCCACGGGCGGCAAGAGCCTCAGCCTACACAAAAGAGGAAAGCGGATACAATCCTGCCTAGGATTGCTGTCACAGCAAAGTCATATGCAGTGCGACTGACACTAGGACAGCGAAGCACCGACTGTCTCACTCAAGCCTTCGGTGTCAGCCAGGTTGCACCACAAAGCTTCAAGCTCTTGCTAAGCTCAAGCGCGCCTGTCAACGGTAAACGGTGACGTGCTGTAGCGGGGCGCAGTATCCGCCGACAAGGAAAAAAAAAAAAAAATGTTCCGAACAAGATGGCGGCCGTTATGCTGGAGGGGGTTTCAGAAGCACGCAAAAAGAGGCGGGCGTAAATCAGCGCTGCATCTGTCTTCTGGGGTAAGATGGGGGAATGGATCCGACAGTCTGGGTCGGGATCTGTCGTTTGACGAGTTAATCGAGGTTCCCGAGATAAGGTGGTCTGAAGCGCGATGTTGAGCCCAGATTTCGATGTAAGTTCGGCAGCCTTGAGATAAGCTGTAGGTCGATGACAGGTTGTAAATGAGTAAAGAAACGAGAAGTCTGGAAGGGTTTTATGTAATGTTAATGTAAGACCGAGTGGGAGGGGGCTTGCAAGGCCAAGGGCAAATGAACTAATTCGCTCCGCAATCGACTGGCTTTTCTGGGGGACGGTGTCTGACTTGATGGGGGCGGACAGGTCAGCTGCGTTTTTTGCTCATTTTTGGAGTGGAAGTGCGATCCTGGCGATGCAGCAGATAGTACCCGGGGCTAGAGCAAGTGCGTTCATAGTGCATCCAGGAGGGGTCGGCTAAGGGGCCATGGGGTGTGTGAGGAACCGAAGGAGAGGGGTTTCGCAGAATTTTGTGGCTGCTGCACGCCGTCGTCGGCCACCCTCCTCGTCGACCAGGTTCTGCTCCGTCTAGCGTCTCCACTTGCATCTTAGGACTTTTTCCTCCCAAGACAAAACGACGAGACACAGCATGGACGATACAATGGTTATAAGAAGCGGCTGCGTACCTATTGCCGTGGTGTATACCTGCAAGGCATGAGCATCCGGAACACAGCTAAGACTTCTCTCTCCTCAGCCCGTTCGCATGCAAGCCGAATCCCCTGCTTCCGACAAGTTGTTGCCTTGCCGCCAATTATGGTTACCACAGCGGTACCAGTTGATATCTGGCAGTTGGAGTAAGGCAGACGCAAGTTTTCGTTCTCGTCGTAGAATGTAATGCAATCAGTCCCAATACCGACGGAATATTTCCCGGTGGAACACTTAAAGCAATCGGCGATCTGCTGGGACACGCCCACTGCACAGGGCTGGGACAAGAGGTTAGTGACCTATATTTGCCCTACTATGCCCTTCGATCCAGGGCATGTACCACTGGGAGCCAGCAGACCCAAGACATGCACTGGAAACCAGCCTACCGGTGCTCGAGCCCAGCAAAGACAGTTGCGTTGATAGGATCTGAGCTTCCCAAATCTCAACTTTGAAGCGAAACAGATTAAGTGTTAAACCAAACCAAACCATCCAAGGCGAGCCTAACGAGCTACCATGTCATTGATGAGCCAGCCATATCAAGATCGACAAGGAACGCTACTGGAACCGCACTTGCCGCACTACATGGATCCCCTAACAGCTGGAACTCCTTGTGCGAAGTCGGCCTGGCCGTGGCAGAGAGGGGGGATAACTCAAGCGGAGCGCTGAAGTCAGATTCAAGTTTGCCAAACAGCCAATAGTACCGTGGGACGCACTCGTGCACTTTCCCTTCCCGCTGAACCAATGCCGAGCATTCGGCAAAAGGCCTGGAAGCATCTTCACATCACCTGAGCTCTGGCCCAGGCGGAATCATTTCCTTGAGATCCAGTTTGTCCAACAACTCTCAACGAGTGCAGCATCTGCGCTAGCGCAGATCATTGGCCGTGCGCCCAGCTTTAATAGCTGCCAAGCCTTGGGCTCTTCAGGCAGTCAATGTACGGAGTATTGTAAGGACTGGGAGTGGCAGAAGGCTACCAGGTAATTTACGCAGTGACAGACATCAGCAAGATATGGCCGACTGCGACGCGGGTCCTACAGTAGTGAGAAACTTAAGATCAGCATCAAAATCTGATAACAAGAAGTGCAGAGATGTGCGCCAATCAATTGACCTGTGCGCCGTGGAATTGCTTCTGATGCATCCCGGTCACGGTGGAAGCGGGGCCCGCGGGCGTCAAGAAAACCAACAAATTTTGCATCTCCGAGGAACTGGACTGGGCTTTCTCCGTCGGAAGTCGCCTATGTTTCTCCAATGGGAAAGTGCATGCGAGCTCCATCCAATGACGAAGGGAAACACCCCGCTTAAATGACATGGCAAGAGTCACGTGCTAGTTCGCAGCAGATTACTTGCGTACCTTAAGGTACCTTAGGTAGGTATGTACGCAGTACAAGTTGTCGTACACGAATTCCAGTTGTTTCTAGCACTCATCTCCATCACAATGAGCAGTGACTGTAAGATATAACAAGGTACCTTACTCGCTGCCGCTTGGAATGGAATTTGCATTTTGCCCGTATACCGTTACTATGCCGTTTGGACGACGTCACTGCAATATTTCCGTGCCATACGGCTACTAAGGTAGATGATATCTCTCTCCATGCCCTTCTTGGACAACAGGAAGCATCTATGTCATCACGAACATAGGTGTGCCAATATCCAGGCAGCTGCCAGGCACCTCATCAATCGTGACAGTCCGGCGTTTGATGGCATTTGAGGTCCGATATCTTCGCCGATGGAAGGATGGGAAATTTGACACCTTCTGGAAAAGCTTCTAGCGTCCTTCTAGCTCAGCGAGCTGTCACAATGATAAAATACGCTTAACCAAACTGGCTTTAGCGTTGCTCTGCACGTCAAGAGCAAGGAGTGCTCCAACCCTGGCTCTCACCGTGGCTCCCGCTCCAAAGTGGTGATGGCCTTATTCCTTTCCAGTGACCGACCGGTCAGCTTATCGTAAATATGGGCATATCCACTGTTACGAGGGATCCCTTTGCGTAAGTGTCATGCGCCGCGTCATTCGATCGGATGCCAGTCTTCCAGTTCATAACTACCACAGTATACCTGAATGCGCCTTTGGATGCTAGCCTGCTGTTTCGAGGAAAGCAACTGATTGTAATCCGAGGAGCTGTTGTTCTGGACCCTCCGTGTAGACTCAACAGACGACTCGGTGTTCAGCAGAATGGACCCACCATTTCTGACAAGCATTGACTTCCACACTGCATCTTACGTGTACAGTAGAACGACTTGTGTCATTCGATCTTTTTTAGGGTAACGGTTCTCATGTGCTCATTGACGTTGACACTGTATTCCTGTTACATTAGCTCCCGTGTTGATCATCAACATTGCTGTCAAAGCATAGGACCACCTTCCACCTGCTTAACTTAACGCCACATACAAGGCACTCATCCTAGCACTTTGTGTGGAAGGAGTTCCTCAAGGACATCCCATGGTATTCCAGGTCTTCTGAGCCCGCTTAATGCGGGCCGCGCGTCGAATAGAGACGCCAAACCCTACAGAGACGCTTCTGACGCTACTAGCAGTTATCCTTATCACATCTTCCTGTGAAGCTTGAAACACGAGTCCTGGCCACGGCCATCTTCGCACGTCAGCACCCGTATCCCCTGGAAACAGGCGTCCTCTCCCTGCTGTGTGCGGACGGCTTCGTCAAACATGGATAAGAATAAGAAGGCTGGGTGATTTTTGTCCCATCCGAGACTTTCCAGATCCGCTACCTCGCGGTACGTTATCCCGACCCCATGGAACACGTCAGGCTGCCTATCGCTAGAAATCGGACCTAGGCGATTCGCCGAGTACTGTTGTCCTTCTGCCTGATCCTTCGCACGGCTTGTCTCTAGCCGGTCTTTCCGACACGCCTGGCACTGGCAGGCACCTTGGTCAACAAGATATAGCACTTCGAGGTTCTGTTGTATGCAGCAGCTGAGAAAAGCCACTTCTTGAAAGATGTAGTCCTTGACATCAACGGCGAACACCGTCTCGGCGACGTCGATGGCGATCCGCCGAGCGTTGCGCAGTGTCTCGGACAGCTCCACGCTCCAGTTGTCGCTGAGCAGATCGGATATGCCGCTGTCGAAAGCTCGATAGTTGGCCTCGTCGTCGCTGGGCATGTCCAGCGCCGATCGAGCGGCACCGAACCGCAGGAAGAGAACGTCCGTTGCGTTGTCGTACTGGATCCAAGTGTTCTTGCCTGGAAGGAAGACCGAGTTCACACTGCTGTCGAAGATGGAACTTTGAGTCCCTCTACCCAGAAATCTTCCATTGCTGGAAAGGGGCGAAACGCTGCTGGCAGCCTCAAAGCATGACGCGCGAATGGCGCTGTCGACTATGTACATGGACGGATCTGCCGTAAAGGGATGCTTGACGAGCCCGGGCGAAACGCGGGGAGTTTGAGTGAGGCTCGAGGGTTGAGCTACCTCGAACGAGTCGAGAAAGATGCTCTTTCTGAACTTATCAAAGCGCGCCCTGTGTATCTCGGTGTCGTCGTTGGTCGACGAGAATGCCCGTGCCGACCGGCTATCATCCTGGACGGAAGGTAGGCAGACGTCGAAGAAATGAATGCCTGGCCGAGGACTGGCCTCCCGCCACACCATCGCCCGCAGTTCTGGCGGGAGACGACCGAACTGGTGAAAGTATCTCTGGAGAGGCGCCATGACGTGGATGAGTAGGACCACAAGGGCTACAGAAACTGGACAGGCTCGGGGTCTACGTGATACTTGAGAGCTAATTCTACATATATGGGAAATGCACCAGGCAGAAGACTTCGACCGCGCGGTAAAAGACCCAATCTGACTCTAGAAATGCGGGTTTCATCTCACCAATGCTGAAAGACTCTTGCCAAGAGTAGTGCTTATTCTCCTTCCCCGTCAGGAGTCCTATAGAACCCCCCACATCGCAAGTAAGGATTATCAGTTGGTCAGCATCAGCCCTGTTTCTAAACTTGAACGTCGTTTTATTAGAGAGTTTAATAAGCATCAGTCTTCCCACCACGGTTTTGGCATGATAATGACCAAGACTGGACATACTGGGGCGAAGCCGTGATAGTCCATGTCCAACATCATCTTTGCCGGGGCGCGGCGCTGATTGCGGGGAAACTAGGCGAGCGTCAGATGGAAGGCTTTGCTTCCATATCTCGATATACATCTCTCATCAAGTAGCGCAATATGAGGACGTTATCCCCGAGTATGATCGGGGAATAACTCGATGGACCTGGCAGTCGACGAAGCTTGGACCAGCCGGTTTCTTATTCTAGACCCACTTTGGCCAGATCTTGAAGTCAGCTCATCCTGTGGCGTGATTGGACCGTTTGAGGAGATGTAAACAAATGGAACCCTCCGAATTCAACAAACACCACCCCCACGCGTCTCAACTGACATCATCTTGTCCCCCTGTTCTGAACCCATAAACATTCCGGCCAGGACTGCAACCTCGTCAGAACGTGGACCACATCTTGAAATCATCAAATTCGAGATCACGGGCATCTTCGTAGCGAAAGACTCAACTTCCTTCGACCATCACGAACACAATGGCTCGTCGTCGGTCTGCACGACTGGCAAGCGCCACCAAGGTAAGCGACAAGAAGGAGCATCCAAACATCAAGAGCTGCATTCTAACGGCAAATCTCCTCACAGTCACCGGCACCGAAGCCGGAACCAGTTTTATCGTCTCTCACTGAAGGAGACGAGAGTATCTATGAGGATGCTGTACCCAGCATCGACGCGATTGTCTCTTCGCCAGCACCCAAGACACCTGGGCAGTCGTCCCCGATCAAACCACCCATGTCCGAAATGCACCCTAGCAAAGCTCATCACAGCATGGCTCCTCCTTCCTCTGGCCTCCGCCTCGGCTTCACCGATATCAAACCGACCACCGGACCTTCACATCTGCCCGCGGTCGCACAGTCCACGCCCACCAAGGTTGGATCTGGGCTTCCGTCCTCCGACTTTACCTTCCGTTTCGCTCGCGAGGTAGCATCCGGTCTCAAGCTCGGCCCCGAGGCACAGCGTATGATGGCCGATCTTCGTGAGGAGACTGCAAGAATCAAGGCAGACCTGAAAGCGAAGGCCGAGGCTGAGAAGCAGGCCGAAGGCGAGACGAACGGCCGCAAGATTGCGAAGGCCAAGGGCAAAGCGGGACGCTTCAGTGCTGCTCACATGGCTGAATTTAAGAAGATGGATTCTATTGAGAACCATCCGTCAGCCTTCCGTGCCCAGCTTGGACGTTTCACGCCGTCGACCGGCCTCAAGCGAACACAGTCCAAGGCCAACCTCAATGATTCTGAAACACCTCGCTCTAAGGTCAAGACAGCTATAGCCAAACCAGCAGCCAAGCCACACGAAGAGCCAGAGTCGCCAGTGAAGCGGGCCCGTCAGCGCCTCGAGGATGACACATCCAGCAGTCGGCCCGTCTCCCGCGACGGCAGTTTTATCCCCAGACCGAAGTCTTCGGGCAACGATGTGTCTGGCATCACTCGCTCCAAGTCAGTTGCATCACTCATGACACCGACAAAGTCCTCTCTGGCCCGAGCAGCAGCAGCGAAAACACCTGCTGGGTCCAAGATCAAGTCTCCAAGCATGCTCAGCGGACTCAAGCGGTCAGCAACCACCAGGACCCCGGGCACAGGAATTTCCAGGATCGTCAGTCCAAATATCACGATCCGCAGTCCTAGCGGTAGCCGTACGTTCGCCAAGGTCAGGTCGATGTTCCGGAGCGACAAGACATTGCCCGAGAAGACCAAAAGCTCGATCCCCGTTATGCCGGGCAGCACCACGTCCTTGGCACTCGATAAGCCTCTTCCTGCGCTACCGACCGGAACGCCGGCAAAGACTGCCAAGCATGTGGTCTTCACGCCCCAGACCAAGCGTGTACTTGAGACAACTCAGGCGTCCCCTTCTCCCATCAAGTCTGGTATCCCGAAATCGAAGGTCCGCCAGCCCCTGGGAGAGGTCCACTATCCCACTCTCGACACCGTCATGACCGGAGAAGACACGACAGACAATGTCTCGTACCCGGATCTGTCTGGCCACAGGGCTCTTCCGGAGCCGCCAGTGAGCGCGGCTAAGCCCACTGCCGCTCCGCCCGCCATCCCCGGCACATTCACCTTCCGAAGCGACAAGACCATCAGCTTCGGCCCCACCTCGCCCAAAGGCTTCGGTGCCTCGCCGGGCCAATCCAGCGTGCGTCAAGTGCGGCCGTCGCTCGCGCCCCGGCCCGCCATGCCCGGCAGCTTCCCGTCGTCGACGAACACCGTCGTGACCTCGAGCTCGAGCTCGAGCCCGAACAAGGAGAACGAGGCTCCGCCGGCGCCGTCCAACGTCCCGGCCGTGTTCAAGGCCCTGCCGCACGGCATGATCAACAAGAAGCGCCACCGCGTCAGCTCGGACGAGGAGGAGGCCGAGCAGGCGGAGGCCGAGCGGGCGGCCAAGAAGCGCAGGGCCGAGACCGTGCCCGAGGGCGAGGCGCTGCTGGCCCCGCGGCTGCTGGCCAGCGGCATGAAGCCGATGCCGCCGCCGTTCAGTCCCGCCAAGAGGTTCGGCACGCCGAGCAGTGTTGTCGCCAGCCCGAGTCCGCGCAAGAAGGGCGGGATGAGCTTGAGTCGGCTGAATATGCTGGCGAGGCCTAAGAATCGGAAGTGAGGGGCCCGTTCAGGGGGGGGCTCGACTTTGAGATACAGGGAAAAGTGAAGGAGCACAGTGATTAGAGGATGTCTCGTGCCAGCAGCTGTGGGAGTTTAATGATGCTCTTCCACATCTGGGAAAGCGACCAGGGGGGACTTGTGAAGAAAGAGAGGCTTTCGGGGAACTACTAGGGCTTTGTACCATGATGATGAGCTCTCCAGATCTCGACAGATTGCGCATTCAGAGATCCGGATTGGCCGTCATTGCAGCTTTGTGGCAAGCTCGTGGCGAGACCATGGAAGAACAGCCCGGGACATTACATGATACCGGGAATATGGGCGTCTAATGGGTTTTGTTTTATTGTCTTGTACGATACTTTTGACAAGGAGTTTGGACGAGGTGTTGACATGGATCGGGGAATAGGAAACGGAAAGGCTACTGGAAAATGGCGGCGTTGTCGATGTCGGAGTACCTTACGTCGTTTGCTTTTGCTCTTTTAGGAACAAGTAATAAAAGGACAAAGTTCTGCAAGATTTAGCTTCAAGATCAGCTGTAGTGTCATATGCTCGTCGCCCGATGTTCGTCCGTTGGTGTTTACCACCAATCGAGGAAGGTACGATGTGCTGGCTCGGAAATACTTCAGAGTCTCCCTTTTCCGCTTGGGACTGGCTCTTTCCTCTTTGCATTCGAAAAACGAAGCTTGACCCCCGTTCAATCAAGGGAACAAGACGTCATGCTTGCTAGGTACCTGGGGCAAGGTACCTGTGGATCAACCCGGTCCCATGGACGCGGTACTTGGACGCTCTTTCCTTCCTTTCCCAGATCGAGGCCTGCTTCTTCTCCCACGGGCATCTACGTCCAACGAGGGCCTCCTTGATTGGACATGGCTTCGTGCCATGGCCAGCCAGAGACACTTGGGCTTCGGTTCATGGGGGGCTATCTGCTTGGTCCGCCACCGTCAACTTCTCCAGTAGCAGCACCACGAGTATCACAGTCGTTTCATATACAAACAAATACCCTTTACGCCCAATCCTTCTTCCAGTCAGCCAGTCTACATGGACTAGATATCACTCTTTCTCTTGTCCGTAGCATCTGATATTTCTATCGTTCTTCCAAGGCCGGAGCTACTTCGACGATGACGGCTCTTGAAACCGGGGCCGGTCCGGTCATGCCCCAACTCGGGAGCCTGGCGTTCACCTGTACCTTCTGCTGGCACGTCTCATCGACCATGCCTCACGTGGTCGGCCGCTCCGCCAGACTCGCCTGTGAGTCGTGTTACAATACCTTGCTAGACCTGTCCATCTGCTGGGTGTGTGGAGAGGTCGTGCTCCGGGGGGACGATTGTGTCAGTTTAGGTTGGTGCTTCTGGCATAAATCCTGTTACGGATGTCTGATATGTGGAAATCGGAGGGTGGTGTACGGTGTAACGGTAAAAGAGGTATTTGCGGATGAGGTTGGCCGCGAGGATGGCATGGACGGCGGTGATTCTGCTATATGTACGGGCCGAGCAAAGGAGATTGATGAGATACCACTCTGTGCTCATTGTTATGTCGAAGTCGGGGCTGAGGAGATGGACTCGCGGACTGTGGTGAACGGAGCACTGCGTCGAATGGACTACCGCGATGGTGGACTGATCCGGAAGCGATACGAGGACAGTCGTCATATCCAGCCAAACGGAGTAAGATCTGGGCGGCGCAAAGAAGTCAGCAACGGAGTATGTCCTGCGCCGCTACAGTCCACTATCTATGTCTCGATTCGAGACCCAACAGCACCAGCATTCAAGCCCAGCCCAACCAAGCCAATACCCAGAAGCATGGTGCCTACAAAGGCCGAAGGCAACGACACAAAAGACGGCGGACTGAAGGTTGAATCGAAGGCTAACGAGCATCTACAACATCTCTCTCACGCAGAGCTATCCCTGCAGCGAAGGCTTTCCTCTTATACACCGTCATCCGATCGCACAGCCAGACCTCACACTCCGACGCAGGAATCAGTGCGGCTAAGTACGCCGGAAGCCATGCCGCGGCTCACCAGTCCGGTGATAGCGATTTCTCAACCTACTCCCATCAGTCCTGTGAATATCATAAAGACATTTCGGTACAGCCGGGCCGGAATCATTGACTCTGAATCACTCAAGCGGCCCTCCTCCAGACTCGACCGCATCAGAGAGGAGTCCAGCCATGTCGACTCACGGACGCCATCTCCTTACCTGACCCCGCCCGAATGGCCAGTCTCACTGTACGGTGGTAAAAGGGGCTCGCCTGAACTTGAGAGCCGGAATGAGGGCCCAATAGTACAAGAGCTTGGGACAAAGTACAACACCTACTCGGAAATCTCGTCGCAAAGTCTCTCTTCCGTGCTATCGCCGACGCAGGCACCAATACTGAGCTGGCTGCCACGATTGTCGATATCGTCTGAGCCCGCAGGGATCCCCCAACATCCACGGTTGCCAAGAAAATCTACGACGCTCAGGGCAAAGATCGCGGCACATCATCCCCCAACAGGCCATACCGCAATCCCCATGTCATCGGAGTTTGTGGAGAGATACGGCTTGGTCAAAGGAAGAGAGGCTCCCAAGCCATCAGCCCTGCTAAAGAAGACTCCGCCATCCAGCCGCCGGTCGAGCCACGAGCCGCAGCCTATCCTCACGCGGCTGACGAAGAATAGCAGGTCAGGTCCTACGACGGGTCTTGTGGACGAGACTACGGTGGTCACAGAGACAGAGCGCTCGGCGGCGCCGAAGCAATTCTCCTTCGACAGCACGACGGGGTCGATTGCTCTGGTTGACGGTCCAGCGTTCGACACAGAGCAAGTGGAGAGGCGACACAGCTTGCAGGCCGAGTTGCAAAGGCTGTTCCGGGGACATTGGGAATGAGTTATGAGACGGGGGCTCAGGATTGCATGGTTGCTGTTTAAAACGAAGTATCGCACTACACGCATAGATAGTACCTAGCTCACAACCTAAGTCAAGTTCGCTTAATGCGTGAATCAGAAGCACAGCACAACTAAAAGCCCACAAGCTTGAGAGCCCCATATTTCCGAATGGGGTCCACTACAGCTACCCCACCCTCTGTAGCCTCAGCTTTCAGCCTTATGGGACATCAATAACTTCCACTCAACATCCTCGTCTTTACTACGTAGTAACTTTTGCAACGCTAATCCCAATTCCCAGAGTTGCTCACACTCCCGGATCCTAGAACACGTCTTCACAGCACCAAGAAAAATCACAACCGCAATCATGGCGCCAATAGACAAACCAGACCACAACCTAGTGGAACGTAAATCGCCCCCCTCCCCTCGCCCATTACCCTCCCACCATCTAACCCGGCCGTGGTCCCAGAACAAATAAAAGACGTAATCCAAGACCTCTTCCAGGTAATGGTCCAAGTATCCACCTACGACCAAGCCGGCAAGCCCTCCCGCGAGGTCCTCTCCTCCGAGCTATCCACGCTATCCAACTCCCTCCGCGCCGTGCACCGCACCGCCACCGCCGCCTCCTCCAACGACGGCGCCGGCCCAGCCTCCTCCCTACCGCTCATCCCGGACCCGCTGATCGAGTACGTCGAGGCCGGGCGCAACCCGGACGTGTACACGCGCGAGTTCGTCGAGCTGGTGCGGCGCATGAACCAGCTCGCGCGCGGCAAGGAGATGGCGTTCGTGCAGTTCCGCGACGTGCTGGCCGGCGAGATGGAGAGGGCCATGCCCGAGGTGGCGGCCGACGTGGAGAGGGTCATCGAGGCTACGGGCGGGAGGGAGCCCATCCGCCCGGTGGTGAGCGAGGGGGCGAGGGGAAGGGGTGAGGGGGAGGGCGGTGCTGGTGCTGGTGCTGGGGGGAGTGCTGGGGAGGGGGAGAAGAAGTGAGATACTGCGGCTGCTCACGAACAGATTTTTAGTGCAGCGCTGCTGGAGTCGGAATACACGTTACGGAGATGATAACTACGAACGATGGAAGACGACCATGAGCGCTGGGCTGGGATATCAGGTAAGGTAGTGCTGTGTTTGTGTGTTGTGCGGAACACTGGAGGCTGACATTTGCAGGCCTACGCTCACACGATGAACCTTTCTGTCCTCTCGGTCCACCCTGACGTCCGACAGGGTATTTTGGTCGTCTTAGTCAATGTGATCGGGACGACATGCGGACAAATCACGAGCAGGGGAAGATTGACGGAATGCTAGCCGATATCACTTGGCCAAGAGATGTGCATGCGAGAAACCATGCCATGACACGGGACTCGGTGGTCCTACCAAGTCACTAGCAGATTTTTGGCGACGACTGCCGGGGCGCGCCTCGAATAAGGTTGATAGGTGACGGAGTTGCAAAGACTTGACTTTGCGCGAAGTGTTAGATCGCGATTGCGTCAAACGAACGCAGAATTAACAAATGACTCTGTCCATTGCAATGAGCAAGATGATACGCTGCCCGAATCCTTTCACTAGAACGATGCAAATGGCCCTCGCCACACCCTATCCTCTCATGCCCCTGGCCCGGATATATGGGATGCTTGCGCTAAAGATATGTACAAAAGTTTAATAGAAACCTGCCCCCTACGCCACCAACCATGATAAAATGAGTCTCTCAAAGGGTTCAAAAAGCGCCTACACGTCCAATCACTCCCTCAGCGCCTGCAAGGCCTGGTTCAGCGGCACGACCCGCAGACTCCTCCCCCGCTTGAGGGGCGACGACGACGACCCCGGGGGCGCCGAAGAAGGGTTCATGACGGTCGGGCTGGCGCCGTCGCACCACTTGCGGAAGACGCTCTTGAGGTCGCGCGGGATGCCCTCGAGGACGACGGTCGAGACGGGCACGAAGGGGCGGTCCTCCATGCCGGAGGCCAGGATGGCGTACTCCTGCGCGAACTCGAGCGCGTTGTGGAAGGCGGCGTACTGGTGCTGCGCCTGCGCGCCCACGATGATGTACATCTCGAAGAAGGCGTCGAGGATGTAGATGTTTGTCGGCAGGAGGTCGGCCTGGCTGAAGGGGGAGAGCTCGATGATCTGGTGGGCGTGTGTTAGGTCGGCGTTGGAGTCATGTATGGAAGGGCAGTTATAGTGTGCACTCACCTGCTTGCGATCGGCTGCGTCCGATTTGAACAGCCGTCCGCAGTACTTGTCATAGTTGGGCTTCAGTCGCCAGTGGTCCGCTGAGCCGAGCCTCGAGCCTCCGTCGAAGATCTTCCAAAACCCGTCTGGCTCATTGCCGTCCTCTACCTCCTCGAGCTCGCCCATTAGTGCGAGGTCCATGCCTATCAGACGCGCACAGCTGAGTTCGTCGACGTCGCTTCCCTTGCCCTTCCAGAGGAAACATTTTCCCTGCTGCGTAATCAGGTACGGAAAACCGGAGCACAGGCTTGAAGGCGAGAAGTCGACCTCGTCAAAGGCAATTTGGCCGTGGTAGCGGCGGCCGCAGAGCATGTTCGGCGCTAGTGAGTCGTACTTGTTGCTCGAGCCGCGCCGAACAATGACAATACCGCCTAGTGCTTGAATGAACTCTGGCGTCTCCTTGCCCTGGGTGAGCTTGACGAGCTTCCCGCCGAAGGACCGAGCTTCCCGCTGGAGGAAGACCTGAGCATCTTCCACCTCCGATTCGGGTACCTCGTCGCCAGCCCAGAAATAGACCTCGACCGCCTTCTTCCCCGCCTCATTCAAAAATGTATGGGGACACAGATACATCTCTCGCTCAAACAGCACGCGCTCATTATGCGCTGGTACTGGCCGCTTCTTCCCGTCGCCGGAGACCTGGAACAGCTGAGCCTGCTGGGTCTTTACCCGCGCACCGGATGCCGGCCGCTTCATCAGTATCTCAGCCGCATCAACATTGTAGCTTCGCTTAGGCCGTTCTGCCCCAAAGAAGCTCGTAAGAACCGCAGATACCTCCCTGTTGTACTTGGTCATGGGTGACATGGGCGGTGACACGACCGCGGCTTCTGGGGGCGGCGGCAAAGCGCGTGAAGCCGTCTTCGGAGGCGTTGTTGGCCGTCGAGACTCAAATGCGGGTTTTGGACTAGTTACCACCGGTTTTGAGCGTGCCGGTTCGGGGGACTTGACGGGCGCAGCACCGAAGAGGTTCTTAGCGTTCTTTACGGACACGACAGGCTCCGAGTCCACCTTTTCATCTAACTTGTGGTCCCGAGAAGCGGATGCTGCCGGCTGAGGAAGAGGTCTTGGCTTATTAGTCGAAGAAGGAGGCAGAGCCCTCGAATGATCAGGAGAGGCAGCCGTCTCGAATGCGAACCGCCCCAGCTTGGTCGGAGACGGAGTACGAGCCTTCGGCGTATCAGAAGCAGCGTCAACCTGAACCGGTTCATCCATAAACTTCGAAATGCGCTTAACATTCAGTTTTCTCGGCGACGGCGGTTGGGAGGCGCTCTCGTCTGCGTCGGCTGCGGGCTTAGGCGCGGGTTGAGTCTGGGCGACCAAGGCAGCGACCTTTTCGTGGATCGACCGCGGCCGTGCTTTGACTCCGGCGGGTTCTCCGAAAGAGATCGGCTGCCCGCTAGGTTTGGGTTCTTCCTCAGCCGGCTTCCTTTTTGAAGAATCCACGAGAGATATGACCTGTGGGACGGAGGTCGAGCTGTCCTTTGGGGGAAGAGTCTTAGATGAGTCTACAAGCGACACGACTTGAGGCTTGGGTGCGAGAGCAGGTTTGCCCTGCTTCGGTTGCTCTGCTGCTTTAGGTGCCTCCGTCTTGAGTCCAAATCTCTCCGATTGCGTCGAAGTTGGCGTCTTAAGAGCTGGCGCTGGAGCTGCTGCTTCAGTGTTCTCGGTCGTCTTCGCGACGGCTGAAGGAGCCTTCCTCCTAGGACCGCGAGCTCGGTTCTTCGTCATGTGCGTCAACTGAGGACCGGGGCCAGAACCAGCTTGTGGCCCGGCCTCTTCAGAAGCAGACTGTGAAGACGAACCGGCAGAAGCCTTTGGAGCCCCGGATCCTACCCCTGGAGGCCCCCGAGCAAGGATTCCCGCCAGTGCTGGGTTGAACCGTCCGGCTAGGCCACTCGCCGCAGCACGGCCCTGGAGGCGACCTGGTGCGCTAACCTCCTTATGCAAGGTCGGCATGCTGGCAGGTGGCTCATTCTCTGACGAAACCGAGGGCTTACGGGCGGAAAGCTGCGAGGAGTCTGCTTTGGATATGGAAGATATGGTGCTAGATCGGTTGGAATCGTTGATTCCGCTCGGAGTTTCTGGTGGAACGTCAGAGGCTGCCGAGTCTCGCTTGGAAATGGTAGCAGACCGCTTGATCTCCATCGTCTTGAGCAGTCCCTCCGGGATAGGCTTTTCATCCGCAGATTTCGGGGCGTTGGTGACGCTCCGACCCTCCTGCTGAGCCTTCTTGAACTCCTCCTTCTTCTTCAGAATCGCTTCCTTGAACTCGTCTTTCCTGTCTGACGGCTTTGGACCTCCCGTGACATTCAAAGCAGCCTTACCTCTGAGGATATTATTCTTCAGCTCATCCGGCGCTTTATAGTTCTGGGTTTGGGTCCTACGTAGTTTGCCGAAGACGTTTTTGAGTTCGTCGGGAGCATCTGATGTATTTGCACCAGACGGAGCCTGGCGCGGCTTCAGATTCCCTCGGAAATCTAGATCCTTCTTTGGAGGCGTCTGCGGCTTTGTCTTTGTGGAACCGACGGATGGTGCGGACAAGTCTTGATCAGTCTTGTCCGAGACACGCCGGGTGAGGTTGCTACGCAGGCTGCCGACTGCTGGTCCATCGCCGGATGGAAGTCGAGGAGACGGGGTACCTGACCCTATTGCGGCTGGTTTCACGCCAGCGCCCATGGGGGTGGACTTCATAAGTCCCCCAGTCTTCACCTCGTGCCTCCTGCTTATCGGTGAGGTGCCACCGATGTCAGGACTACCAGCATTTGATTTCTGCGCTTTTGCCTTGTTCAGTTCGACCATCCAGGCCGGTTGCTGCGACGAAGGGGGTGTGGGCTTTGGCTTTGGCGATTCAGGTTTGTTCAGCGCTGCGTCGAGCCAACTTGACTTTGTCGGGCTCCATCTTCGAGGGTCCATGGTCTTCGACGGACTGACAGGTAAAGGCTGTTCCACCTGATCTTCCTTAGCCTCAGTTGGCGGTTTCTCATCATTAATGCTGCTTTTGCCATGCGTATCTTGCTGTTGGTCGTGGCTTGACATGGGTCTGGACGTAGGAGTTGTGGTGCCCCTCGACGTAGGCCGAGACGATCGCGTGGGAGTTACGGATCCATCGCGGAGCGAGCTGTTTGTTCGCGAGTGGGATATCGTGGTACTGGTCCGGTGCGTGTTGTCGATACTGGTCCGGTTTGAGACGACAGAATCGGCGCGTTGTAGGCCTGCGGGTGAGTTCACACTCCAGCGCTTGACACTATCAGACCTCTTCATCATTGCACTCTGAACAAAGCCGCCCATTCCCTTGGTAGGTGACAGCGGTCTGGTAGGTGATGTCCGACCGCCGGTCGCGATATCTCTCTGGCTGGTAGCCTCCGGCGTGGGCGGTTCGAGCCTCTGTGCGGGGCTGAGGATCAAGGGAGAACCAAGCTTTGCACGAATCCCGGGCGAAGCCGGCTGGATTTCCGCTGCCTCCCGGAGAGGCTCACTAGGATCCTCGCGCGACATTCCAGGAAGTTGTGCGCGTAGTGATGACATGTCAAGGGTATCTGGATCCTCTACCTGGTTTCGTCGAAATGCGGCTGATCCTTGCCCGCGATCAGCTGTCTGTCGGAACCAAGTTGGATCCTTTCCGGCCAATGCTTGCGCAATCTGATCTCGCGACGGGTTCTGCTCCGATGAAGTCTGCTCTACAGGGGTAGAGGTGCGGGAGGCCGCGTTCTCAGCGGCCACAACTGAGAGCGGCCGACTTTTTGGCCGGTCTGAGGCCTGGGACTGGGGCCGTCTCTGCCAAGAGAGAGGACCCCGAGCCGCGCCGCCAATCGAGGAAGACGTCATGCCGGAGCTCGATTGCTTGTTATCGGCGTCGAATGGCGAGTCGTTCTCCTTTGTGTTGTCTCGCGACCCGTCCATGATGGCGGAAGACGGAGGCGCACGCGCGACAGGACTGCCAGAACTCTCGAAGCGCGGAGATGACGCGTATATTCCTAAGCCATTCGAATTATGGGCAGGAGTGCCGTCTCGAGATGGTGGAGGCGGGGTGTTCGCAGGCGATGATTTCTGAGGAGAGATGGACCTGGCGCGTTCTGAAAGCACGAGGTAACGTTGATTAGCTTGGTGCTTTCTGCAGTGGAATTTCGCAATCGATTGGATACAGGTATGTAGCTGAAGGTGTTGTGGCTGCCAGTGGCAGGATAGAAGATGTTGATGTCGGGCAAAGCAGACAGACCAAAGTAGATAGAGAATTAAAGAATGTTATCACTCACCTGCACGCCGTGCTTGTCTTTCTGATCTTTCTCTTAGGAACTTCTCCTCCAGTTCTCGGGAGCGCGCTTCGTCTTCCTGTTCGCGGCGTTCTTTGAGCTCCTCTACCGACCGCAGGAAGTCGGAGACCTCGTCCGACATGATAGGTCGAATGTGTTGACTGCGCGAAGTTTAGAAAAACCCAGCGGAGGGGGAAATAACCAGGCCACGGACTCAGGAACAGCAACGGCCACTAGAATCACGGAAGCTTTTCTGCCCAACTCGGCGTGTTCCACACAACCAACATGGATATGCACACATGCAAGGAACCAAGCCCAAATTGCAAACCCTAATTGTCCAACCCTCCGGGATGAAGATCGGTAGCGTCTCGCTCGGGGGGGGGATATAGTCGACTAATTACCCAGGTGTGTGATGCCAATGATGACGGGATTCGGCGGTGCTAGAGTTTCTCAATGTTTTTGTTTATGATGGAGAACTTGAAGGCGCCGGCCGTGGAGCAACTATCGGGAATGTTAGACACTACGGGCCACCAGTTCGCGATCCCTCCCGTCATCAAGCCGGAACATGCCAGGCCAGGAAAGCCGCGACTCCACACCATCCCACTTTGATCCCAGGGGTGATGACTGCCCTGCACTAGTGCACGGTGCAGCACGGAATCCGGAGACGAGGAAGGGTTCATTTAAGCAAAATACATATGTTTCAACTCATGGCAATCATCGTGGGGTCACAGACAATATCTCCCCCTTCCTCTTCATGCAAGACATCAGTTCCACATTGCCAACACTCCAGATTCCGTGCGCTGCCTTGTGGAAGCATGCAGAATAGCGACTATTCCCCGTCCCGCTCGAGGGCCGTAAACCATCTATCTTGGAGCTCAGTCTGGTAGACTCCTGCTGACTGTTCCTCCTGCCCAGCAGTCCAAATCAACGTGTATCACTAAGAGGGCTCGCCAACATTATACCCAGTTTCTATGCCTTATTCTCTGGTGCCTGTTGATTGGATCCGGGCCGGCACTGATGGTTTATGTCGGTCATCCTTCCATCGTCAGCCGTGCCACGGACAGCCTGAGCAATTCCTCGAGCCTGTATGGTTACGGAGCGACGTCAATAGAGAAAAAGCCTCGCCTTCGCATCCTCTACTACCCAAGCAAGCCCCTGCTCCAGGTTCTGTCCTGTCATGGCGCTGCACTGGAGGATGTTCCAGCGGTGCGTCTTGATGTCCTTCAGCTGCAGAGCCTGCAATATCTCTTCGCCGCTCATACATCCCGAGACGTCCGACTTGTTGGCAAACACGAGTAGGCTTGCTCCTGAGAGGCGCTGTGCTTCTGTCAGCATTCCATCAGATGTAGAGTTGGGTCCTAGAAGTCAAACCTCCTCCTGCAGCAGACCGTGCAACTCCTCCCTGCAGTCGTCCATCCTCAGCCTGTCAGTGGCATCGACCACCCATATGAGTGCATCCGTCTTTTCAAAGTAGTTTCGCCAGTATGACCGGAGTGTCTTCTGGCCTCCAACGTCCCCTGTGGCGTTGAGTTAGCTCTGCCAGCCAAAGTCGGAAAAAGTGACCGAAGCCGGGCATACATATGTTGAGCTTGTATCTACCACAATAATTAGCATCGACGCATGAAAAAGGAATGATACGTATAAAATTACCCCTGATAGTCGATGGTCTTGATGATGAAGCCCAGTGTGGGACTAACAGTGTTCACATCCTCGCCCATAATCTTTTTGACAATTGTTGTCTTGCCCGCATTGTCAAGTCCTCTGTACTGTCAGCCGCATTGCACCATTTAAATATGATATGTTTGTGTAGAAGGCATAATTACTTACAACATCAGAATCCTCAACTCCTTGTCCTTGAGCCGGGCTTTTCGTAATATGGACAACATCGCTGCGCCAACTCGTATGTTCTTGAAAGTCCCCAAGTCATGGAAAACCGACGATTGGCCAAAACCACCAAGAGCTGGCCGATTACTTCTAAGCGCGGGCACGAAAGGTGAGCGAGCAATGCTGACAAAGGCAAATGGTGGGTGAAGAGAGGGATGAAGAAGGGTCTAAACAGCGAGTAAAGATCCAACTGGACGAGACCGAAAGGACGTAGAATTATACCGAGCTTAGAATCTCGAGAGGAACAGATAGATACAAAAAGAGTGCTTAAAAAAGGAAGCAAAATGAAAAAGTATAGGTCGTGCCCGGATTCGAACCGGGGTCACCGGAATCAGAATCCGATGTGATAACCAACTACACTACACAACCGAGAGGTCTTTGAATGCCTTGGATGGTAGGTCTGGGATTATGGCAGTTTATGAGCGAAACATTGGTGCGAGCTCCCACTCACAGACTGGCCTCCACTTATTATTCTTACTTAATCAGCGCATTGACCTCTCGCCTGGGAAAGCCAGCTTACTACAGAGTAAATACAAGCGTACTACTTGATCAGGACTCAAACATCTGTATCCAGGTCGTGATTCAAAGTGGACAAGTACACGGGTATATGCTGTTCACTTCTACTGTTTGGCTTCTGGATATTCTGGTTCGAACCCTATGCACCCGTCTGTCTCATCCCCAGGCCAGAACATCCATTATCCTCACCCTAGGATAACATGGCGCCTGGTTCCCTTTCCATATTAGGATCTTGTGGATGTGTCTACTCAGGGCAATTGAGCAATGTGCCTATAACCCGCTGGCAATGTTAGGAGGCACATTATTATGCATGGAGAAGGTTTGAGGTAGATTCTTTGCGCTATTGAACTACCTGGGAATCCTTTCCTTGGCATCTCTCGACTAGCAGAAGAGGATTTTAAAGAAAAGTCCACTGTGCAACCTTGGCCACAACGACGCTCTCAGCCTGTCCACGAAGCAAAACTTTGTAACTTTTATTCTGTGTTCGGAATACCTAGTAGCTCTGCCTAGAGCTGTCGGACTTCTTGTCAAGTTGCCCACCAATTGTTTCCAAGCTTCTACGGCAGACCCTTTTGACGGCCGGGACGAACCCGTCAAGGAAGTCTGACTGGACAAATGGCCAAGCTGGGTTCCTTCAAATAACCTACCTAGGTATGGCGGTGGAGACCTTGACCGTAACAAGGCCCGGCCCGTAACACGAGAGCGCCGGAGCCGTCGTAGCTGTGGTGCCGGAGCACCCTCCCGCCACAACTTGCTCAAATGCGCGCACCGCAATCGCAACAGCACCGGTTGTCGTCCACAGCTCCTGTATGCGTTAGCCGACGGCGAGTAGACTTGGACCTTGTTGGACCTAGCTGTTCAGATCACCTCGATGGTGTGTTTTCAACTGGCACTATCCATCGATACCAAAACTGGATAGATAGACGACGACTTGGCACGGCGACTAGAAAAGACAGTAGTTCCTTCCTCTTCAGCAAATCTTAAGACAGTTTCCATCTTTCTTCGATCTTCCCAGTTGTCTTCGCAAGGAATATCAGCAGGTGAACTGCCTATTGCCTTCGTTCACAATGGATACATCCCACACTATGGACATGTCACCCACAGCTACATCCTCTATGGCACCCGCAGCCACAACGCCCGCAATGAACATGGGCGGCATGGGCGGCGGCCACAGTTGCAAGATCTCTGTATGTGAAAGTCGTCGTCCATTCTACCACTCGATTCCTCTTATACTAACCGTCACGGCCTGGCTAGATGCTCTGGAACTGGTATACAGTTGACACGTGCTTCATCGCCTCCAGCTGGCACGTCACGTCGAGAGGCATGTTCGCAGGGTCATGTATCGGCGTCGTACTGTTGACCATGTCGCTCGAACTGTTGCGCCGCTGCGTGAAGGAATACGACCGGTACCTCATCCGAACCCACGTGGTCACTCGGAAGTCCAAGACAACCGGCTCGCCGGCACCTGTGGCGACTGGCTTTCGGCCCAGTATCTTGCAACAAGCTGTCCGGGCGTTGCTGCATATGGTGCAGTTCGCAGTTGCTTATTTTATTATGCTGTACGTTCTTTCCCTCCTAGGTGGGTTCTGGGCTTGGGGTTAGGACGGTTGTTAATCAACGGGAATATCGCAGGCTAGCCATGTACTACAACGGATATATCATCATCTGCATCTTCATCGGTGCCTACCTGGGTAGTTTTGTGTTTCATTGGGAGACCATTGGAGGAAGGTCAGTAGAACACCCTAACCAAGGCGCAGGATTGAGCTGTTTGAATGTTTCTAACAAGACAACATCTCTAGTTCGGAGCTTCAAACAAGTGCTTCTCGAGAGGCGACTGTGTGCTGTGGATGAGAACGACTGTACCACTGCGTGGAGAACACCGGCATTATAAGGCTTCCCCGTGAGAAGGGACACAGCCACATATGTGCAAGTGATAGCCCGAAGCCAGGTCTATCGGTTCTGGGTTGGAAGTGTAAGTACCGGGACTATTTGGGAGGGTGACTTCCTAAGTATCTTCAATCAGGGATCCGTCACCTCCGTGGTCTGTGCTATCTCGAATGTTCCGTGAGTCCGAAGTGCCCAGTTGGGTGTGTTGGCACAAACTCTCCAGAGCTTGACACTACACTATCTTGGTGAAATTAAGCCAGGATCATTTGCTGAAGGTATCAGCGGTTCATAAAAAAGCGCATCGCTTTTTGCTGCAGGTCTCATCTTCAAGTCCAAACAAGGCAATCGTCAAATCAAGTTGTCGTTAAATCAGTGACCAACCAGACCCACCAACCATCTTGGGAGCTTCGCCCCACTAAGTCCCATTCCAGCCAGCGCCGGTCTTCCCTATGAATAGTCATGACGTTTGCTGAACTGAAGAGCGAAAAAGATGCCCTTACCTAGGTACTCCCAGACCACATTCTAAACCTTATGTAAGGTACTGCTTACAATTCGTTAGGACACTCTCTATCCCTTGCCTCGAATAATCTGATCTGTGTGACTTTTCCAGTCACGAGCCCCTGACTCTGCAGGCCCTAGTGCACACGTGTGTCTCTGAAGCAGGCGCGTCAGCCCGCTCAGCCAAAGGGGTTCTCACGCAGTTGCCTTCAAGGCGTAATCATCTCTTGCTGAGGCTGTGCCTGTCTTTGCCTGCCTATCTTACCTTGTCCTTGCCTTTGTGCTATCGACTTCTTATCGACAACTTCTTTTACATCCGTGTATTCTATCGTCAAGCAGATGCGGGTGTACTGTCAACCACCCTGTACGCTGCCATCTGAGAACCCTTATGATGGATACGACCGATATGGACAATGACACCCGAGGGTGGATTATGTGCATTGTGAGCGGCATTGGTAGGATATCTCCATGCTGTTAGCTAGAAGTTACCCTATTTGCTAACATTTTTAGCCTGCGTCTTCGGTGCTAGTATCATCTATGTCGAATATATCGTCCGCCTGTTCCCAAGCCGGAAGCAGTTTCGTATACAGGATAGTAATGTCTTCCTGGCGTGCTCTTTCAGCTTGAGTTTTGGTGTCATGGTACGTGTGAAACTTACACTTCTTGGACGGTGCGAGTATGACGTTCCTAACTCGCTTCGGGGCTAGATATTCTCCGCGCTCTACAGCATGCTCCCGACGTCGATGCGTTACCTCACTAAGGGCGGAGTCGACAAGCAGGCCGCGGGCTTCATAATGATGGCCTGTTTCGTTGGGGGATTCTGCGGAATCCAGTTTATTTCGAGACTTATCCATCAGTTCATTCCATCGCACGTGGTCGACTGTGATCATTCTCACAATGAATCTCCCAAAGAGGAGGGAGATGGTGACTCTCATAGTCATGGGCACCTAACGCGGAGTCGAAGTCGTCGTATGTCAGAGCGCAGGCACTCTTTGCATTCTACGGCTCCCACAACACCAAGGCTCGAGACTAATGGAGATCCGACCGAGGGTACTCCTTTATTACCTGCTGTGGCGGACGAGAACGGGCACACTCACACCATCCGACCAGAGCAGGACCGCAATATGTCCACGAGAAGCGAGGTGCCATCTTCTACTTTTAGCCCAGGCAAGGTTAGCCGCAGTCGTGCCTCCACACGGACACGCCGGCCATCCATGTTACAGGTTCGCTCACGGGTCATTTCGTTCGTGAAGGACACAAAGCCGAACTGTGATCAGTATGGGCCTTGTTTCGGCTATACGGACCCTTGTGGCCAGGAATGCTTCAAACATTTGAGCAGCCGCCACACCTTCAATAACAAGCCCTCTCTTCCAACGCTGCGTACGAATACCATGTCGTTTCCCATACAGGAGGAGGGAGGCAGGGACTCGCCCACATCGCTGGTCAGTCCCACCTTTCGTTCCAGTCGCGCACATTCGCGTGACACAGCGCCCTACGATGACATTTCCACTCCCACACATGGCGACGACGAGCACGACCACGAGCACGCTTATCATGACGACGACTGCTCACAGATGTCTGAGGACATCGAGGCACAGCATCACCACCATGTTCCTACAAATGCTTTCCTCTCGATAGGCCTCCAGACAGTGATTGCTATCGCCCTGCACAAGTTTCCAGAGGGTTTCATCACGTACGCCACCAACCACGCAAGTCCGTCCCTCGGATTCAATGTCTTCATGGCGTTATTTGTCCACAACATAGCAGAGGGCTTCTCTATGGCGCTTCCCTTGTACATGGCGATCGGCAGTCGGTGGAAGGCTATGCTCTGGTCTTCCATGCTCGGAGGATTCAGCCAGCCGTTGGGTGCTGCGGTCGCGGTTGCATGGTTCAAGCTCGCAAAGCGATCAGACATTGAAATTGACGATGTCGCTTACGCTTGTCTGTTTGCGGCGACGGCTGGCATCATGACGAGCGTTGCGCTGCAACTGTTTGTGGAGAGCCTGAGTCTTAACCACAACCGCAACTTGAGCATGGTGTTTGGTTTCTTGGGAATGTGCCTGTTAGGATTCAGCAATGCTCTAGTTACGGATCAGCACTGAGTATTCTTGGTTCCTCTTGACAGTAATGGTTAATGGTTTATGGCAGTTACGGTTTCCAAGGAGTTTTGCGGTCACCAATATGAGGTTTCTACTCGCGCGATCGCGGCAGCAAGGCGTTTTGACACTATGTTCGGCATGCTTAGCATAGGTTTGTGCGGGTATAGAAAGGAATATGGCCACAAGCCGCATAGCATAGGGTGATAGGAGGAATACGACAACGCATTGTACTGCAAGGCTCGCTATCTTGCAATTCACGGATCTCAAAACCAGCGACGTAGGTCCTTTAAGTGCTGTGAGAGTGAGGAGCCTAATGCAGGACAGCAAAGCTCTACCTCTAGAAATCCGCTGTACTCGGATATGAGTCCCGCAACCCCATGGTATGACAGCGCCATCTCCGTGATCAAGTCTGCAGGTACCCCAAGCCATGTGATTCTCGCAGCATCTCAAAAGCATTTACTGCTGACCGACTGGGCGGTAATTTTAGTGGAGCAGAACCCCCCATGTCCATGCTATCCCATTTAAGTCTAGGTCAAGCTGGATCTGTGTAATCGCGTGCCGCCTTGCAGCTAAAGCTGATCGCGAATCTACTAAAAAATCCAAGACAAACCTCCAAGAAGTCTGGTATTCAGGCCGTGACACTCAGCACCACACTCCCAAACCACGAGGTGCTCGGTCGGAACCGCGTGCACAGGCTCTTGCTCATAGCAGAGCCCGTCACCTGACTTTTTTTTGGAAATCATATAAGAGGGACGCGCCAAACGCCTGCGAAGAGCAGTCGCCATGTCGAAAGCCACAATCGCAGTCATTGCAGCGTTTAGCGCTGGAGCAGGTGCCGCCGCTACAGCCGCTATGTACTCTCTACGCTCTTCAGACAAGAAACCCGAGATCAAGACGGTACAGACATCTACACTCTCAACGACGGCGATACAAACTTCGAGCGCCCCTGCCCCGGTGCCGGTCTCACAGGTCCTGAGCCAGACCAGCATCGGGGTACCAACAACCACGACTCCCAAGTCGAGCCTGGCTGCCAACGCCCCCGTTGATCCTGCCGGCCTGTTCGAGTACGGTTTTCCAGGCCCGGTTGCGGACATAGCGTCACGTCAAGCCCTCATATCTTCATACGACCGACAGCGCAAGAACCCTCACTGGGTTGCCGAACACATCACTCCGGCATCGCTGGCGACGAGGGACGGTGACAGGAAGAGCAGTGTCTTTTTGGAGGATCCTGCAGTGCCAGAGAAGTACCGGGCGAAGCTGAAGGACTACTTCCGGTCCGGCTACGACCGCGGCCACCAAGTGCCCGCGGCGGACTGCAAGTGGAGCCAGCAGGCGATGGACGACACGTTCTACCTCACCAACATGTGCCCGCAGGTGGGCGAGGGCTTCAACCGGGACTACTGGGCGCACTTTGAGGACTTCTGCCGGCGGCTGACGGTCAAGTACCCCAGCGTGCGCATCGTGACGGGGCCGCTGTACCTGCCGAGGCGCGACCCGGCGGACAACAAGTGGTACGTGAAGTACGAGGTGATCGGCAACCCGCCCAACGTGGCGGTGCCGACGCACTTCTACAAGGTCATCTTCGCGGAGGACGGCACGGTGGGCGGCAACGTGGCGATCGGGGCGTTCGTGCTGCCCAACGCGCCGATCCCGAACGAGAAGCCGCTGGCGGACTTTGAGGTGGCGGTCGAGGCGGTGGAGCGGGCGAGCGGGCTGGAGTTTGCGAGCAAGCTGCCGGTGCAGAGGCGGAAGAGGCTGTGTGCCGACACGAGCTGCTCCATCGTCGTGAAGGACTATGCGGATAGGCAGAAGGCTTTTGCGAAGGGTGGGCAGCAGGGGAGGTTGACTCCGCCGAGGAATTGACCTTGACGTTCGGGTATATGGGATGAGATGCCCAGATTGGATGATATAGATCTGTCTTCGCAAGCTGTGGATCTTTAGTCTGGTTAGGACTGGGTAAGTGCCCAGTGGTTCCTGATTTCCCTTGTATTTGTATAGAATGGCCTGGAACTATAGTCAGGGATGGCACCGGCAGATGGTGGGTGGTGTCGAAGCCCGGCTATGTTGGACTGTTGTACAGCATCTGCGAGACAAGCGAGCTCTTTGCATTTTCATGAAGGCAATAGACAAGGAGGGAGAGCATTTAGCGCGAGCATTGCTTTATCGGCACTTCTCTGATAAATAGCTAGACTGCGTGTATTCGCACCATCAGCATGAACCTCGCACGTGTTTCAGGCACAGTGACAATCATTCCGGTTGTTGGACTTAGACACGACAGGAGGAACGTGCAAGTCAGTCTAGGAGAGTACAACTCGGCAACAGGAAAATGCCAAACTTAAGGTACCTTTGATAATAGTTCACAGTACCAGGTATTGTGTAAGGTAAGTAACCTGCATGTCGACGATCGATAGGGACCCTGACTCCACACTGTGTGCCGGCAGATGAGCGCACGGGCCACTCTTAACGGTGCCAGCGAATCCGGGGTCGCAACCTCCGAGTTTCCGTGCTGAGGGACCCCCCTGGCCCCTGCCCCGGTTTTTCGAGGCCACGATTCAGCAAGCTCGACTTTTGTGAAGGTGTCCACTCCGAGGTCATTGACCAGCCCGCCAACCGCCACCAGCGACCACTTCTTTCAACATCTCGACGTTGAACAACCCGACAACCTTCTCTCTGGCACCCTTGAAAGAGACAGCACATCTTTTCCAGGCCAGCAGATGCCATCACCATGAGCTCTGACTACTCATACGACGAGGAGGGCACCCTCTGGCCCTTCTTCGTCTTCACTCTTTCCGGCCTGGTCACCCTCCCACTCTCCTATGTCCTCTACAAGGGCACCCGCGATCCCGCTGCCTCGTTCCCACGCATAAAGTCCGACTTCCGCCCCAAGAATGCCGAAGTGATCGATGCGACGCGCAAGAAGGACAAGCGCAAGGACAACAAACTATGGCTGGTGTTTCTAGTTGTGCTAGGATGGTCCGTCATGGCCTACACCATGTACCTAATATACGTTACACCCTCGACCGTGAGAAGCATATGGAACCCGTACGACATTCTCGGAATCTCTGAGGTATGGTTTGCCTACCACATATGCATTGCATGTATCCTTGTCTAACGCTCCCATTTGTAGTCCGCCAGCGAGAAAGACATCAAAAGCATCTACAAGAAGCTGTCACGCAGCTTCCACCCTGACAAGGTCCGGCCAGATGCCTCAAAGAACGAGACAATCGAGAGCCTGAACGCACGTTACGTCGAGATCTCCAAGGCCTACCAAGCGCTTACCGACGAGGAGATCCGGAACAACTACATCCAATATGGTCACCCGGATGGCAAGCAAAGCTATAGCATAGCGATCGCTCTGCCCAAGGCCATGATTTCAGATGGAAACGGAAAATACGTCGTCTTGATCTACTCCCTCCTCTTCGGTGTTCTGCTCCCCTATATCGTCGGCACGTGGTGGTATGGTACCCTTAGGAGGTCCAAGGAAGGTCCCCTTATGGAGAGCGCCAACCGTCTCTTCCGCCAGTACGAGGAGAACATCGATGCTGGTGGCGTCATCACGGCTTTGAGCACCGGGAAGGAGTTCGAGGACGCTCTCAAGGGCGATAAGGCAGACGCCGATCTATCGAAAGTCGAATCGAAGATCTTGGCGCCGGGCGAGACAACACCCTTCGCCGCTGGGCTGTCGGTGAAGGACAAGGAGAAGCTGGAAGATCTCGAGAGCGGACCCCGGAGGAAAGCTCTCGCTCTATTATGGGCCTACCTCGGACGGATCGATCTTGACGACGACGCCCTGACCAAGAGTAAATTCGAGGTCGCACCTATCGCACACTCCCTTACAAAATCCTTCACAGCTATCTCACTCGCTTACGGAAACACCGCTCCCATCCTCGCCTCATACTACGCCAGCCAGCACCTGATACAAGCCATCCCGCCAAAAGCATCACCACTACTCCAACTACCCCACTTCACCCCAGCTATCGCCAAGGCCGTCGAGGGCGACTCCCGGACAGTCATGACCGTACAAGCCTTTATGGACCAGCCAGACTCAAAGCGCCGCAGCCTAGCCGTCGGCAAAGGCCTCCTCACAGAAGACCAATACAGGACTGCCGTCAGCGTGGCCAAGCAACTCCCCTACTTCCGCGTCGCCAAGGCCTTCTTCAAGGTAGCCGGCGAGCGTTGCATCATCCCATCCTCGCTCGTAACCCTCGTCGTGAAGGGACGCTTCATCCCGCCAGGCAGCGAGAATGTGCCGGCCATCGACGAGCTAGAACTCGAAGACGTCGACGCGGCCGAGGACGACCTGGACGCCATTCTGGGCCGCAAGAAGAAGAAGCAGGTCGGCAAGGACGCATCGGGGAAACCCATCTACGAGGAGGAGACGCCCGAGGAGGTCTTCCCGCCGCTCGCGCACGCGCCATACTTCGCGCGCGACTACAGCCCCAGGTGGCACGTGTTCCTCACGGACAGCAAGCAGGGCAAGATGGCGGTACCGCCGTTCACGTTTACGCAGTTCGACGCGCCCATCTACGGGGGCGCCGACGGGACGACGCCGACGTACAGGATGCAGACGATGAAGGCGCAGTTCGCGGCGCCGCCGCAGGCGGGGCACTATACCTTTGTCATGAACGTGGTGTGCGACAGCTACGTCGGGTTCGACACCAAGATGGAGGTCACGCTCGTGGTGGAGGAGGCGAGCAAGGCGGCCGAGATGGTGGGCGAGGATGAGATCAGTGAGCCGGACGAAGGTTAGTGGCGGCGCGACCGGGGGGGGGGGGGCGGGGGGGGGGGGGGGGGGGGGGGGGGGGGGGGGGGGGGGGGGGGGGGGGGGGGGGNAGGTTAGTTCCCCCCCCCCCTTCCTTGGTTTTGCCACTCTGATAGGCCCGTGTGGGCCCTCTGGGGTAGTACGAAATTGGGCTAACGCACTTTGACAGATTCGCTTGCCGGTATCATGAACGCTGCCAAGGGCGGGCCGCCGCCGAAGAAGAAGAGGGTGGCGGAGGACGAGGACTCGGAGGAGGAGGAGAGCGGGACGGAAGAGGAGGAGGACGACACGAGTGATACGAATACTGATACGGAGCCCGAAAACTAGAATGGAATTACCAGGGAGGTACCAGGTAGATGTGTATCATAGGGGAAATAGCAGCATTGCCTTTCAATTTCCTCTGTCTTTTTGCTTCATCACAGAGCAAGGTAGTATACCTAGGATACTTCCGATATTGCTGCCCTCTGCGTCTCGTGGTGTGTCTCTGAGCTTCCTTTTCTGTAGTGCTCACTCAGGGGTTTACCTGCCATGTACGTAACGAGACATGCATACATTACACATGGACACGTGGTTGGCGTTTTGGGGGGGGCTTGTGAAGGATGAAGCCCACAACATGGTACTTCTTTTTATAGAGCATATAAAAATGAACTATCGGTAGCATGCAGGAATTCCCCGGGCTTGGGGTAGTATTTACCTAAGTATGTGCTGCAGTATGTAATGCGACGTCTTGTCCACACGGTGCATTGCTGGGCATTGCCGTCAAGTATGCGACACCTCACTTTAGGACCTTACACCTTCAAGGAACATTTTGTTTGGTGAACTACAAAGTTTGTACTGTACTGTACATAGAGTAACAAACAGGCAGTGAAGTGAGTAATAGCTTCTAGCGTAAGGTCGGTGCGATTCATCAACAAGGGGGCTCATCAAACACCTTGCCATGCCAGTGGACGGTAGCGATGTCTGTGCGGACGCCGGAGATTTTCGCAAAAGAGTGACATGTCCGTTCCATGTGGACGCCACAAGACTGAACGGCTAGCCCTGTTTGCATTTGCATATTTCGCATGCCGCGGATGTCTGTGGTCTGCAGGAGGGAAAACGGCCAGGATTTACTCTCGGGTGAGAGAAGCGAATGTTTTAGCGTTGGAAGCATGATGAGATACAAGCAAAGGGGGTGGGCCTGGGTACGATGTTCTGAGGATGGGTGGTGTAGGACTTTTCTGTATAGAGTGGCTGGTGTCTAGTAGATCATTGAGATAGAGTGTCGACGACTGTCTAGTGGATTATCGAGTTTATAGGGGTGACGACTGTCAAGATACTTGAGGTTGTCGTTGCCTAACTATACTGTGAAGGATTGGAGTAAACATTCCCTTTTTATATTTCCGCGTCTAGGCTGCGCCGTAAATTTCATCCGTTCTTTTTCTATTGGTAGACATAGCATAGCGGTGTGCCTCCTACAGTACTGACGAGTTTCTTGATTTGGACGGGCGTCGTCAAAATGCCCAGGTCGATAACGTCGTTGACAGTGACGTTCGTAGTAGGCGGGAACGACAGAAACGTGGATGTTCCAAAGACGGTCTGTGAGAATGAGTCAGTTGTGAATCGGTGGCCGCCTTGCAATGGTGTCATATACCTGTCTATTCGCAAAGTCAAGCTCTTGCCATATCCAGTACAGCCGGTCGACCTGGCTGTGGTGTAGGTAGAACACCGGATCCCCTGGGCTGATGAACGGATCGGAACCACTATTTGATAGTCAGTATCCCTCCGAGAGCAAACAGTGGTACTATTTCAACATGACGTACGGATCTCCACCGATGGTGTAATGTCCGCCGCCGTGGACACCCAGCTCGCCGGTCACATAGCGCGGGTCGCCTTGCATGACAGCCTGGAAGTGCTCGACGTCGGCGGACTCCAGAATCAGTGATGTACTGTTGTAGAAACTTGAATACCTGGACGCGACGAAGCTGTTTAGGTCGCGCTTCAGACAGCGGAGGTTGTCTCCTAACGGATCTGCAACGCTCGTAGAGTTGGTGTTGCCGTAATTGGGCATTGCGACTGGGCCGAGCCGTATCGTCAGGGCGCCGAACGGACCCGTCGTCACGCAGCCGCTGCCGGTGCCAGGCGGGATGGATATGATCGTCGGCGGGATGGGCTGTGGCATCATGAGGCCAGCATGGGGGATGAACTTGCCGTTGCCGCCGAGCGAGAGCGGCGAGCCGTCGAAGATGGGGGAGTTCTCGACCTTGTTCACGTCCAGTCCCCATTCCCAGTACGGTACTGTGCCAGTATAGCCGCAGTCGTTAAGCTGTTTCTCATACCACCAGGTGTAGTAACGATGCCATGTCAGGAACGTGCCCTGAAATTACAGTTAAACCTCTGCGGTCGACACCAGGCAGTGTAGGGGAGGAATAAAGATAGATGACTGACAGTCAGATGAATAAACAGAGTTTGGTTCAGATGAACGGCGATAAAGTCGTCGTAGAGGGACTTGGAACCGGGCACTGCACCTGGCGGATACAAGCTAGGCTTCGCGCGGACGCATTTTACCGCATTGATGAAGCTCTGCTTTTCCTTCGATGCAAGAGTGCGCCTGCGGGTTCGACTTGTGTAAGCCTCTACAGGTTAGAAGGACGACATGCTCTGGAAACGCACCATTCCTTGCGAACTCTGACATTCTTAGTAGTGCAAGCGCTGCCTCTCGGCTGCCGGGCCAGGCGGCTCATGGCATTTGAGTAGGCTTTCTGACTTAGCGAAGAGAGAGCCTTGCCTGACTTGACGTCGGCTTGAGAGAAAGCATATCCTGCATCGGCATCCGCGAGCCCATAGCCGCAGAGGACGACGGCAGTGAAGAGAAACCTCAGCCACATGTTCGTGAAGGCCATGGTATGGTCGAAGGCAATGCTTGGCTATCTGACTTCAGTCCTGGCACTACCAGCCGAGCGTTCGTCTTGCGGGCATAAACAAGCATTATATACGAGCGGTCATCGCGGTAGCGAGCGATCGATAAACGAGCGAGGAAACGACGAGAGTCCCTGGACCATGTTCAGTCACATTGGCGGTTCGGAACAGAGTCCCGGACTGAAGCCACAAGGGTAACCGAGACTGTGAGAGGAAAGGGCCGTAAGTAGACATATGTTTTTTATGCATTTTTTGCATACTATTCTGCATCCGGCTGTGCCTTTTCCCGCGACGTGGGATCGGTATCGGAGAGACCTCGCCTCCACGGACGAATCGGACATTTGTCAATCATACAAACACACTAGTGGTCTGCTGAGGTTGCAGTGTCTGTTCTGATGGCTGTGCCATGTGGTGATGCTCCTTGCCGCTGGTGCCCATGGCGAGTCCCGCGAGGGCAGGTAGCAAGACTCGTGGAGAGACATGCAGATGCAGAGTGAGGCCGAACATCGCTTCCATGGTAACACTTGTCCCAAGGGGCAGTCCAATTCGAGCCTCAGCCCAGGACCCTGGAACCCAGGGACTCCCTGCACTTGGCCAAGACGCACATTAATAATAGATTGCTGCAATATAACGACGCTGCTGCCGGGACTGCTGTCCGGGTGGAGCGACCGGTGAAGACGTTGGGCAGGACCGGTCGAGCATGTGTCCGGGTTACTAGGAGTGCCACGCCTGCCAGGCAGCCAGACCGGACCAATACCACAGGGCAAATTATGGCTGAGATGGATGGCTGATGTTGTAACGGGACGGTTAGCTAGCGGCAAGCGCACAGGCTTTTCAGAGCATCGGGAGGATGCCCGAATTCGAGACGCAGCCCTCGTCGCAAGTCGCTAGTAAGCGAGATAACAGGGCCAGTAGGAACAAAGGACAGAGTCCCAAGAATTACCACAAGGGCATGTCTCTCAATATAGGCTCAAGCCAGTCCTGAACAGGCAAGTTGTATCCATAGTTCGCTGCAATGTGCTGTGCCGTAGAAGCAGACTTTTCCTGTACGCGAATCCTTCGCAAGTCCTAGGTCTAGGGTCTTAGGGTGTTCTGCGATGCTGCGTCTGGAAGAATGAGGAATTGGTGCGCGATATCCGCTGCAAGCCACGGCGCACTGGCTCACAGCGGACAGATTGCCGCTCTCAGCGCGTATTCGTTCTCCGCGCGTCCGGGGGAGAACATGATCAGCTTCCCCAGTTCCTGGGGCAAGGGCAAGGTAACATTGGAACCAGGGCGGTTGTGGACTGAGTACTGACCGAAGGATGCCTGATGATGTTGCCGTGTATACCGCGTTGTAGGTTCTGTTACAAGCGGGATTCGCTGGCAGCGGAATAAACAAGCAGTCCATTCGTATGTTTGTGAAACGAACAGAACGTTTTCCAACTTCATCTATCTATATGGAAGATCTGAGGAGGTGGGCCGCAACCTAAAGTTAGCGCTAAAGGACAGCGTCAGATCTCAGAAGTCGAAAACCGGCACCATTTTGACCCCACAACCTTATCTCAATGTCGCGCCTCAACTTAATCTTGCACCAGCTTGAGCAGCAGATCTCAACCTGCAATGTGTGAAGAGATCGACGCTCGGTATCCGCTGCGCAGACTAGAATGTGTGCAGTATGTCGTGTATGCCGGTCATTCATGACTTAGCTGGAATTAGCAAGATCATTTCCCAGGAGACGTGGATGCTTCCCCCAGAGATCAAATCAAGAGATGAGGATATCTGCACTCCAGATATACTTGTGGGACGAGCAACGCTGTGTTTAGCTTACACGTCACTTGGAGTCACATCACACAGAGAACGGACATGGGATGTTGTGATTTTGTTCCGCCGTCCATATATGGTATCAAGCTATGAAGCGTACGGCAACCACTTGCACTCGTTGGAGTTGGTAATCTTCCATATACCAGATGGCGTCATGGTCCTCGTCACGAGTCCAAACACTCGAGTATCCCATGACTGCTCAAGGTGCATTGTCCGGCCATGTCAGTAGTCCTCGCCTTGCTAAGTCGGGCTGAGAGACGTTCAACTCAGCTAACGCTCACTCGCTGTTCATAGTTTTCGTCCCAATCCCTCACTCCCCCTGCTATGAGCTTCCTCGTGTATTAAGGCAGCACATAGACGCCACTGAGCGGCCTTCCATTAGACTGTGACATGGTTTGCTTGTGTTCACAGGCCATCGAGACCCTGCTCGGTCGCAACGGACAGACATACACGCAAAGAGCAAGACTTTACCATGTAAACGTCAATAGTATTTGCGCCGTCTCCCCTACAAGGTGACCAAGGCACAAGGCCAAGGCGCCCCAGTCAAGCCAACCTAAAGCATTTTCATCCTGAACGCCATCGCTGATGCAAGACATTTTGATGTCGCCGAGAGACTGTCAGTACCTATCGCATGCTGAGAGGGATGCAGACCATACGGCCGATTCGACAGTCCCCTTCACTGCAGCAATTCTTCGCAAGTCCAGTCCTCGTAGCTTCAATCGAGTCAGCACAATGTCCCAACGACAGGGTAGCGGGAACAACTTACTATCCATCAGGAAGGTACCGACGAACAATGAGCGGAATCTTCTTCTCTCTCAGCTCCTTGATGGCAATCTGCAGCGGATCCGTCTCGCCCTCGAGGTCGACCAGAACGGGCGCATTCATGCTGATCTGCAGCGCCCGGGTGCCGAGGATGCGGGCCCTCTCGTACTTGGTCATGAAGGGTGTCGTCGTCCGCAGCTCGTTGGGGATGCGCTTGTCCTTGTCCGACTTCTTGCCCTGTCCTTGGTTCGCGGCCGCGGCAACGTCGCCCGACACTACGATCTGGTCTTGGTCAGCGGCGTCTTCTCCACCCGCTTGGTTCTGCTCGTCGTTCTCGTCTGCGGCCTCGGGCTCGTAGTAGTCGTTGATCTCGTCATCTTCGAAGGCGGGCTCGTCGCTGGTGGTGGGGGTCAGCTGGTGAGTCCACAGAGGAGAAGAGGAAGAATCACGCACATGGGATCGTTGTCGTCACCACCGTAGTCAGACATTTTGCTTTACGGAAAAGGTAGTAGCACGTTCAAGGTCGGAAAATATTAAACAACGAATGTGGTAGTGGCAGAGCGCGAGCTTTTGTTTTGGCGACAAAGGCTGAGATGTTCCTTTGGAAAGGGCAAAAACTTTTGGGGTGGCCATGCAAGGCTGACAGTCCTTTTGCGGACCCCTGCCACTTGAGCTTGTACCTCGACATCGACCCCACATTCTCAGGCGAAGAAACCGGCCAATCAAGAAGCCCCAATGCAAAGACCATCCCACAAAAAAGTTCGACGTTCTGAAATTCCGATGATGGGAATGTCGAACCTCCAATGCTAACAAGCCAAGGCGGACAACATGGGGGGCACAGCAATAAAGAGGAAGCTCGAAGATGCCGGCCCGCTGGGCTCGGCAAAGAGACACGAGCATGATGTGTCTCAATTGCACGGTCAGCAACGTCTTGCACCTTTTCAAGGCTTCTAGAATCGCAGAACCCGGCAGAGACATGATAGCTAAACCCCAATCTAGCACACGATCAAACCGAGATCCTCTTCGATCACGACCCCGATCACGACTCCATATACTCAGCAACTACCTCTGCGCACCCCACGACATCAGCCCCGACCCCAATCTCCGCCATCCCCTCTCCGCCCTCGACCGCGACCCTCGACACAACCACCACCGCGCGGCGCTTTCCCTCGGACCTCAAGACCATCCAATGCCCCTACCCCAACTGCCCCAAGACCTTCAACCGACCGGCCCGCCTGGCTGCCCACCTGCGGTCTCACACCAACGACCGCCCTTTCAAATGCCCCTTTCCGGGCTGCGACAAGGACTACCTGGAGGAGAAGCACCTGAAGCAGCACGTCAAGGGCTCGCACACGCACGAGCGGTCCTACGTCTGCGCCGAGCCCGGCTGCGGCAAGGCGTTCGTCACGGCCACCCGGCTGCGGCGCCACGCCCTCGTCCACGCCGGCAAGGAGAGGTACCGGTGTCGCGGCTACGATGGGTGCGACCAGAGCTTCCGGAAGCACCAGACGCTGCAGCGGCACGTGCGCACCGAGCACCTGGGCCTGCCGGCGTATCTGTGCCAGCAGGAGGGGTGTGGGCGCGGGTTCGACTCGCCGGGTGCGATGAGGCGGCATGTCGAGAGGGAGCACGGCGAGTTGAGGTTCTGGTGCGACGAGTGTGGCGTTGCTGAGGACGATGACGACGAGGAGGGGGGACCCAGCGGCGGGGGTAAAGGGAACGGGAATAGGGTCGGTTTCACGACCATGGCGCTGCTGCAGGCGCATCTGAAGAAAGAGCACGTCAACTGCATCTTTTGCGACGTCAGGTGTGGAAGTCAGGCGCAGCTCGACCGGCACGTGGAGATGTACCACTCCACCACGTCGGTCCAGGACAGGAAGACGGTCGCGTGCGAGTGGCCGGGGTGTCCCAAGACGTTCACGCTCCGCAAGAACCTGAACGCGCACATCAAGACGGCGCACCAGGGCTTCCGGTATGTCTGCGGCAAGGTCGACACGTTCGGCACCCCGGACATCGCGGACTGGAACTGGGCCGAGGAAGGGTGCGGCGAGGGCTTCATAAGCAAGCTCAAGCTCGAGGAGCACGTGCGTTTCGTGCATCTGGGGAGGAAGAGGCCGAAGAAAGTCTATGCCGTCGGCGACGACCGTGACGAGGACCTGATCGCCGTCATGTCGGGAGTGGCGGATGCTGCGAAGCGGAATATTCCTTGTTCGGTGCAGGGTTGCGATGCGAGGTTCATACGCCATCATGATCTAACGGTGCATCTGAGGAAGCAGCATGGTGGCGAGGCCCTGACCTTCGAGCAGCAGCAGCAGCAGCATGCCGTTGAGATGGCAACCACCGACGGGTATGGACAGCAGTATCAGGTCATGCCTTCGTTTGGCGAAGAGCAGAGCAGTGCCCATGAAGAGGTGCCTCAAGAGGCAGATCTGGAGGAGCAGGTCCTGGTCGACCCAGATCTCCAAGCGGGAGATGAATTCTGGTTCGGAGCTCAGGACAACGATCTGCACCAAGACACGGGCAGGGAGTTTGAGCGCGAGTGGGCTGACATGCGTCGCTTGATCGACATTGATGCCCTGGTAGAGGATAAGCCTTCGGAGTTTTAGGGATGGTCTGGAGCATTTTATTCATTCACGGAGTATCAATGATTTTGCAATGGAAAATGGAAAAGGAGTAACAGCATTGATACCCTACTTGGAGAGTATCTCGGCGCGGAACTGGGGATGGTTTATAGTTACACTATAACATGCATAGCTAAAGCTGACCTGACTGGCGAGATAATGATAACGACATTGCTATTCACCCGATTCCTCCGTATGTTGTGCTGTACAAAGGCACTCAAGTCGTCTTCAGAACATACGGTGGCTGGTCTATTTGTCAATGATGCTGCTCGTAATGCCGGCATAAGCTGTAGTACAATATCCCGTAGGGTGGTGAGGCATCCCAAACATCTAACTTCCAACGCCTGCCCGAGAGTCTGGACGGTCACCCGGCCTCCCCCCCAATAAATGAGATCAAAGTCTATCCCAACCCCCAAACTGATAGGATTTTACCCGCGTTTCCGATGCCGCCGCTTCCGACCGCAGTCAACGAACATGTACACAGCGCCAACGATAACACCAAGGGCAACAACGAGCCGGGCGGGCAGCAGCACAAAGGCAGCGACCACCCCGAGACCCCACCGCCGCAACCGCTCCAGCTGCTTGTCTCGAGCCGCCACCGCCTCGGCCTTCCAAGCGGGCGACCAGCCGGGGACAAAATCCTCGCCCGGCACTCTACCGGCCCGGAAGCTGCTCCGCTTGGGCGACCGCGGTCCGGGACCTCGGCGTCCGGCACGTCCGCTCCCATCCTCCTGCTCCTCCTCCTCCTCACTACAGCTTACATCGTCCGTGTCGTCTTCCCGCTCATCCTCCTCTGAATCGGGGGATTGTCAGAACGGGAACTGGTCGGAGCTGAAGCCGCCCCGCTGCCGCTGCCGACTGCCGCCGCCCGGGAAGCCGCCGAAGCCGCCGCCACCGTGGCCGGGGAAGCCGCCGCCAAAACCGCCGCCGCCGCCGCCCATCATGCTGAAGAGGATCTCCGGGTCGATGCCACCGGCCATGCCGCCGCCGCCGCCAAACATGTCTGACATGTCGACGAGGTCTTCGCCGCTGTCGTAGCGGGCTCGCTTTCTAGAGTGATTGTTAGTGGTGCTGCGAAATCTGGGTAGACGTGGGGGGTGTCAGGGAGGTATAACGTACTGAGGGTCGCTCAAGGTCTCGTAGGCTTCACTGATATCCTTGAACCGTGCCTCGGCCTCCTTATCGCCCGGGTTCTTGTCCGGGTGGTGAACGATCGCGAGCTTGCGGTACGCCTTCTTGATCTGGTTGTCGTCGGCATTCTTGTCCACCGCTAGGATCTTGTAGTAGTCCTTCCGCTGCGCCTTCTTGAGCTCCAGCTCGGCCTTCCTGATTTCCTTGGCGATAGTGCGGTCCTCGGGGTCCATCTCCTGGATAGCCTTCCACTCCCGGACGGCGTCCTCCCACCTCTCTGCTTGGCCGAGGGCATTTGCCTTGGTCTTGCGCGCGTTCATGTACTGCGGGTCCAGGCTGATGGCCTTCTCGCAGTCTGCGATGGCCTCATCGTACTGCTTGAGTTGTATCTTTGCAGTGGCCATGTTTCGAAGCATTTTCGAGTTGGTCTGTTTGTTCGAGGGATCGATTTCAAGAGCGGCTGTGTACTTGTCGATGGCCGCCTGGTATCTGCGGGCCTTCAGATCGCTGTCCGCCTCCTCCTTCGTGCGGCTCAGTTTCTGGACAATCCGCAGCCACTTAACAGCGTCCTTGAAGTCCGGGTCACAGCTCAAGGCCTTCCTGAAGTGCGCTATGGCCTTGTCGTTGTCACCTCCCGCATAGAGAGCTCGTCCCCGTAGCACCAAACCCTCTGGGTCGAGGCTGTTGTTGCGTAGCATGGACATGGCGATATTCTGTGCCTCACCAAGGGCATGTGCATCTCCCATCTTCAAAAGGGCCTCACCGCGCATCAGCTGCCACTTTCGTGGCTTGAGAGCTCCAACCCCGAGGAGCCGTTCGGCCTTATCCAGAGCATACAGAACCATCGAGGCTGCCGTGCCATCCCTAATGGCGCCCTTAGCAGCATTGACGTGTGCAAGCATTTCCCTAGCTGGTGCGGTGTCCTTGGCGGAGGGAGCGGGGTGTATGCGGCCGAATGTAGCGAGTGCCTCCTCTGGCTGTCCCAAGCTGGTGTAGATCCTGGCTAAGCGAAGCAGGATCTTTGGATTGTTGGGGTCGAGTGCTGCTGCCTTCTTGCAGTCCTCGAGCGCATCTTCATACTTTCCTGCTGACATGTATGCCGCTGCTCGGTTGCTTAGGTAGGTCGCAGACTCAGGTTGAAGAACAACGGCTGGGTTCCAGTTAGTGATAAGTTCAGCGCTGGAGGAGGATTGTACGGCAACACTCACCCTTGGTATAGTACTCAATTGCCTTTGAATACTCCTTAGCCTTGAAGTACTTGTTGCCTTCATTCTTGAATGTCTCGGCATCTTCGGCGGCGGTCTGGGCAGGGCTTTGCGGTGCAGAGCGATGAGGGGGCGGTGCTGGCACGTCGTCTTCGTCCTTTGTCAGGTCCACGACATTTGTTCCGTTTGTACCATTTGTGGCATTCTCTGCACCGGCCTTGGTGTTCAGAGGGACTGTGAAGGACTTTGACTGCTGCACCGGCCTCGGTTGCTGTTGGGCGGGCTGCGAGGCTTGTTGAGGCTGCTGCGGGGCAGGGGACGAAGGAGTGCTCCCGCCATTGACAGGCTCCGTGTCGATATCCATGGAATTGCGGTCGCTCATAGCCGACAGAGCAGAGAGCCTCTTGCGTTCCTCGGGGGGGAGATTTAGAGGATGGGTATCAGGGTCGATCTTCTTGCTGCGGCGCGAAGAGTGCGAACCGGGATCGGTGGAGTGGCGACCAAATGAGCGCGGCGGCCGTGATTTGTGAGCTTCGCGCGATGACGGAGAATCTGACCGGGGAATAGCACCCGAGCCGGGGGTCGAAGATCTCTTCACCGGAGACTTGGTGGGGGACTTGTTTGTGGATTTGACCGGTGAAGGGGGTTGAGACTGGAAGTAGTCGTCGTCTTCGGAGCCGTCCTTGTCGTCCGTAGCGGGGTCGTGCTTTTTGGACGGCTTTTTGAAGTCGAAAAACTTCATTGAGAAAGAATTGGCCGACAGAGAGGGCTCCGGATTATGTGGGCGGATAAGAGCCTTGGAAGGGGTACCTGGAATGAGGACGGGCGAAAAAATTATGGAGCGGCCACTTCTTCCCGCCGAGACGGTGCCTGCGGCTGCAACTTTTCTTTTGCAAGGTCAGGGCTTGCTTGCTCCGTAACCCAAGGATGAATCTGCGAACAGGCTATAAAACGAGTCGGATATCGGTCGAGCGTGCGTGTCGTCGACGGATGTAAAGGTGAAGTCCACGAGCAAAGGGCCTGGTATCTTCTCTTAGTTGTCCTTCCTCAGCAGGTTCAGTTGGCGAGTCAAGCAGGATTGGGATACCTTTGGTCGAGTCGGCGGCAGTCTGGAGTCTTGGACTCTCTCTCTCTGGCCAAAGGGTTCGCAAGAAAGATACTCTTGGGACAAGAAGACTCAAAGATGATGCTAACAGAGAGACATGCGACTAAATCAGAGAGATAGTTTGCAATTCCGTATCATTGAAAGAGCACACCCGGAGCAAAAGGGAAGCAGCAAAGATACCGGAGTAGAGTGCAAAGACAGTAAACAGCAGGCAAGCAAGGCAGACGGCAAGATGCAGATATGCAACGGTTCTTCAGCGTTGCGCCTCGTCCCCTCCCTAGGACCAGCAGCCAGACTAGAAGCACAAGGGTTTAAGAGGATTTATTTATTACTCAAGCAAATCACAGGGCCTGTCTGGAGTGCTGGGCTGCTATTCGGTCATCGCTGTCGCTCGTTTTCTGTCCCCCAGCCTTCTTCCCAACCAGGAAATTATTTTGATGAGCCAGTCGTTGACAAGTGGCAGCGTCACGAACCTTAGACAGCTAACTGGACAGGGTCTGGGCGGAGCGGTCTTGGGTACCAGCGGGCCCTCCCTTTTTGCCGCTGCACCGAAGGTTGCCGGTACTGCCGCCCACCCCCACACATTACCACAGTACAGGGCCTCTCAGCAAGGGCGACACGTTCATCCAATGGCCACCGTGCACAAAATGTTGCATTGTTGACAATTCTCGAGCGTCTAGAGCCAGTTATATATTTCCAAAGGGGAAGAGTGTGTATATCGAGGTGACACTGTACTTGACTCCACGTGCAACTGCAGCGGCAACTCGCTCGAGGTACCTCGAGCACTTCCCTGAGTTCCGTTCTCGCTTGACATCTGTCCTCGTTTACAACGGGTGTGCAGGCCCCGTTACTGCGATTTCAACCTGGCGGGCCAAACCGCGATTCGAGAATCTTCTGTGGGGCATAGACCTCTGTACTTACTACTTAGGTACTTTGTACGCACGCCAGCCATGCGCTGTGACTGGGAACTCGGACCCTATCACCCGTAAGCGAGGCTGCGAAAAGGTATCACGGCTGGAAGAAGAGCAAGTCCATTACTCTGATGTGTAGTAGACGTACCACAATATACACGTACTGCGTAAAATACAAAGGCTCCAGCACCCCAAGCACCATGTCAACCGACCCGCGAATAAACCCAAAAGATGCCACTTATGTTACCCTGCAGCCCTTGCTGTCATATCCAGACCCAAGACAAAGTCCATCCTAAACGACCTCAGGACTCATCAGACTCCCCAGATGAGCCCCGTTCAGATCCTCCATTCCCTCCAGCGATCGAGTTCACAAAGTCTTGATATCTGAACACCTCGCCTCGCTTCCCTAGCCCGTTGCCTCCGATGTTGCTCTTGCTGAATGCTCTCCGGCCGGTGAAACCAGCCATGACCTTGTCCACCTCTGCCGCCGTGAGTGCCCTCTCGCCAGGCTCCGGAGCAGTATGAAGCAGTGCGTCGCGCAGCTCAGCTAGGTCGATCTGCCCGCTGTCGTCGTCATCAAACGCCGAAAGAGCGCTTAATAGCTCGGTGCTGGGCGACAGAGCAGCCAGAGATGTGGCGAGCGAGTTGAGGAAGACTGCGAGACTCATGGTTTGCGGGGCTGATGGCGGAAAGAATTGAGTGACGTCTGTGTGGCCGGACGGCAGACCCAGCTGGTTGAGCATGTCGGCGACATCCTCTCTATTCACCACGCCGTCGCTGTCTCTGTCTAGAATCTCGAACCCCTCTTTTAAAGTCCGGACCTGGGTGGCCTGTAGCTGTGATAGCGCGTTTCCATTGACCATTGCCTTGGGCGCCGAGTGCTGTGCTGGACCACGTGCTTGCGGTGTTGTAGGTTCGCCTGTTCCTCGTGGTGTCCAACTCTGTGCGGTCGGTGTAGACATCGAGCTGGTGGGTTCGACCTTTGTGCGCGCTGGCTTGAATGGTGAGGCCAGCGGTGTTGTCTGCTGCCGCAGTGGTGAGGGGGATGCAGGTGACTCTGGTCTGCGGAAGGGCGAACTTCGAGGCGAGCCAAACTGGCCTAAAGGAGATGGTTTATAGCTCGACGCTGTAGCCTGCAAGTAGAAAAGGAATATTTAGAGCAGGTTGGAGATACTGGTTCGGATCATGTATAGCTTACCATGGCAAGTGGAGAAAGGCTCGGATCTCAAGAAAACGGGGTCGATGGATCGATGACTTCAGCAAAACTCGGAGACTTGGTAAAAGGTGTCCCAAGTTCCAACAATCGTTTATTCGGTTTCTTATAGTACTTGCTAGCGTATTTGTATCAGATGTGCTGATGTTGAGCTTGCTTGATAGTCTGCACAAGTTGAGTGACGTGGGTTGGTGTTGAACTGCGTCTAGGACTGTTGGAACGCTCGAAAAGTAAACAATGTTTAGCTGAGCTTACCCGACAACGGCAGCCCGGTCCAGAATGGGAGATGCGGTGTGGCTCGTGCACCGACGGTGTGCCGGCGGGATGGCCAAGGTGTGGCTTGACGGCGCAGAAACAGAGCCGATTGATTGGTGATCTACTAGCACCTTTACAGGGCTGGCTGGAGCCAATTGAGAGCTAAACCGCTAAAGATGGAGCAGCAAGCGAGGGGTTCGAAGGGGGAAAAGCAGAACCCCACACTCAAAGTCACCGACTCACCGACACACACACCAGAAGAAGACCCCTTTTTACCACATACCCCTGCCAATCATCTCCCTCCCCCGCTCCAATAGGGGCACGTTTGCAACAGACGGAAAGACACTCTCCCACTTCCCATGTCGTTTCGGATCAGCCTGGCGTCTCAAGCATGATGTGCGCATTGTTTTGCAGATTTCGGTACTCCTCTGCTTCTGTCAGTTGTCCCGTAGAACCTCTCGTGCTTCTGGGAGTATCCGAATCTCCAAATCGACTGCCACACCGGTGTTCCAAACACTCGCCCTAATAAAAAGAAATTACCGGACTCTATTTACCCAACGATTTGCGAGCAAAGGGCGGCTCTCCACCGATCTGATCGACTGCTGGAAGTGACAACCCCCAGGTTTCGCTGAAGCTTGCCCATGAACGAGTGACGATCTCGTCCCTCCTTGGAAACTCCCCGAACTCTACGCCTTCACGATTTGATGGCATCAGCCCATGCGGCGCGCCCGTTCTATGCGCGACCTCCGAACGATAACATAGCTGGCGCCTACAGCAATGGGTCCGGACCAGGAACAGGAGCAGCACACGGAGGTTACCAGAACCGCAGGACTTCGCTCTCGTCCTTCCCGTCGTCACGTTCTGGCTCCGGCATGTCACACAACTCGCGTTCTCCGCAGCCCCCCGCAGCCCAAGGAACTTCCGACCCCGATCGCACGTCTGACCAGAGCTCCAAGAGCAAAACGCCGTCGACCGGTACCACGCGCACCGGTCTCTCCTCCCAGCATAGCTCGCTGTCACAACAAGATGTCGGTCCTCGATACGACCCACAGGCGCATCCCCGCCGGAGGTTACGCTCACAATATCCTCGAAGCTCCACCGAGAACCACGTCGAGTACATCCTCGTCGCATCCTTCGACATCGATCGCGGTCCGGTCATGGAACACCAGTTTCCGGTTGCCATCACTGGAGATGAACACATGCTCGCAGAGCTGATGTTGCCTGACCAGGCTCACGTACGGAACCAGGACTGGACCATGTTCTTCCTTCACAAGGACTCGAGCCAGGAAGAGGAGGACGAGGAGCGGAAGGCTAAGGATGAGAGGAGGCGGCGGAGGAGACGAAAACGCGATCGCGCAAAGGGAATCATACACGAATCCGACGATGAGGATGACGAGGATGACGACGAACTGGACGACGACGATGATGACGATGACGACTGGGACGACGAATCGACCGATAGTGAGCCTGAGGGTGGTGAGGGGCCGCCTCTGATTTACGTGCTTAATCTAGTGAACACGAAACAAGACAAGACGGTGAAGCGTGGTGCCGTGGTAAAAGCGATGGCCATCTGTACACGGCACCCATTTCTGCATATCTACAAGGTACGGACACCCCGCTAAATATCGACGGACCAGATCAGGTCATGATTGTACAAGGAAGCCAGCTAACTGATTATCTCAGCCTCTATTATTATTAGCCCTGGAGGAGTACTTCAAGTCACCGGTGCCCGAGACGCTCTCCATGTTATATGATGCCGTCAACCAGATGGACCTCTCTCTCATGCCTAAGCTCAGCCTCCTAGAGAGACATCTGTTACAAGCAAGTGACAACAAAGACCTCTTTGTCGAGAAGTTCGAGCACATGATCCAGATGCGGATCGAGGAAGACAGCGGTGAGGGCATCGCAGACCAACCCTTCGACGCCAGCCGGGACCCACCAAAGCCACAAGGAATCGCGAGAGCCGGTACCAAAGCACATCTAGAAGGACAGTCGGCGTACTCGGTGCCGCGTGACACCCACGAGTTCGAGACCAAGGTCATGTACAAGGGCATCCCAATTCCGATCAAGGTCCCGGTGGCTGTCATGCCTGAGACGGTCGGTGACTTTTCACTGATCAAGCTGATCCAAACATTTTCGGAACCACACGCCAAGTCGCCGCAACCCTTCCAGCTTCATCCGCATCTGACGACCAACGGGCCCCATACACATCCCATCATAGTGCTGGCCAATGCCCTCCTCACCCAGAAACGCGTCATCTTTCTCGGGTACAACCTGCCGTCGGGCGAAGTGGCCGAGACGGTCCTTGCCGCCTGCGCTCTGGCCTCAGGCGGCGTCCTGCGCGGCTTCACACGGCACGCATTTCCCTACACGGACCTGACCAAGATCGACGACCTCCTCAAGGTGCCCGGTTTCATCGCCGGCGTGACGAACCCTACCTTCGAGCTGCACCCGGAGTGGTGGGACGTGCTCTGCGACCTGCCGAGCGGAAGGGTCAAGATCAGCAGCCGGATCGAGCCAGTCCCCGTCACGGAAGGCTACCTGTACTTCCAGCAGCAATTCCCATCGTACGCGGGTCTAGTCAACCAGGCCGGGCCCGTGGTAGGGGCGCCGTCCTCGACATCAAGCAGCCGCGGCGACTCGTCGGCCGCGAACACGGACCTCACGGGCGACGTGGCGTTCATGGCGGACATACAGCGGAGCATCGTGCTCCGGCACGGCGAGCGCGTCATCCGCGCCAAGTGGCGGGACTGGGTGACCAAGTTTACGCGCATCGCGGCGGCGTTCGAGGAGAGCGTGTACGGCGCCAGCGCGCTGTACGTCGGCAGCGACGAGTACGAGGCGCCGGCGGGGACAGTGCCGGCCGGCATCGCGGGACACGGCTACGTGTGGTGCGACGAGGCGTCCAAGGCGAGGGAGCTTGCGGGCAATGTGACTCGGATCGAGGGGTGGAGGAATACGAGGAGCTATTACAGTTTTATACAGGTATGTTGACACTTTTACTTCCCGGTTTATGGATGGAGGAACATCAAGATATACCTTTGCTAACGCCGTCTTTTTTTCCCCAGGACGTCGCACAGCTATACCAGGTCCGGCCGCTCAAGAACCTGGACCTCCACCACATGCACGACCGGCTCCGGACGCAGAAGCTGACGCCGATGCAGAGCAGGGACATCTACCTGGCGCTGTCCAAGTACGTGTACTCGTACGACGAGATCTGCCTGCTGCTCAGCGTGGCGCCCGAGTCGCACGCGGGGCTGTTCTACGTGGCGCTGGGGCTGTTCCACAAGGACCGCGAGGTGCGGGCCAGGACGGCGGACCTGCTGGAGCGGGTGGCGGACCACGAGGCCGGGCAGCACTGGTGGAAGGCGCTGAGCCGGTTCGAGAAGCTGGCGTACATACGGACGCGGAGGGAGGTGGACACGGAGATGCGGCTCCGGCAGGGGCTGAGTCCCGTCGACAAGAGGGTTAGTTGAGGTTTTTGCCAGGGGTGGGTTTGCTTTTTTTTCGAGTTTGGGGAAATGGAATGGCTGGGCGGTGACTTTTGCTTTGCATCTTCGCACATTATATCACTGGCGTTGTTATATGGGATATCATGGCATGAGAAAGTTCTTTTATGACGGGTTACGATACGAAGTTAGGCATGGGAGGTAGTAGTCGGTTTGACCTGGGCTTATGTCTTGCCTCTGAATTCCTCCGCAAGATACATACATACTATGCGTCGAAACTTTTGATTGCTCGGTCTGAAAGTGCGATGATGGGGTTATGCGAGATTGAATTGTCCGAGATGTAACGTGCACAGTATCCTGGGGATTGGATGCTATGCGGATCATCTCGTATAAGAGAGTCACGGGTCATCCCTTTGGTCTTGTAGATCCGTCGGATCACTCTAGGTTGGACCCTGGATATGACGTCGAGTTTTACCCGCACTTGCACTGCCATTGAGGACGCCTGACGATGTCTGTCGGAAAGTCGGATGGATTTAGCACTCTCTGAGCCCACATTGTTACGAGGCACTGTAGATTGTTTTCTGGTTGAGGTTGGTCCAATTGTGAGCTTAAACTGCTGTGCAGCGTTACAACTGGTCGTGCTTTTGTGGAGGTTGGGAGGATTCAAGTGCGACTTGGTCTTGGCTTACGAGGCTGGAGTTACAGCGAGAAACCATGATCAAAGTGCTCCTGCTAGACGTCTAGTGGTTCAAGTGATTTGTATAAAAAGGTCTTGACGGAAGGTTGATCCTGACGTTCAACGGCGTCATTCTTGTCATCATCGCATTCCATCTTGTTATCCTCTGTTGTTCAGGTTTGAGCTTGAGACATCGTCGAAGTTTCTTAGAATAAGAAGACGCCGAAACCAGCCACCGCCGAGTGTTATCCAGACACAACTCTACCACACGACTTTATATACCAACCTCACAATGAAATTCACCAGTACGACTCTCCTCGCTCTGACGGCGAGTCTGGCAACGGCCAAACCAATCCAGAAACGAGAAGTTGGAGGCGTAAGCAACAATCCAGCTAATCCTCTACACCAGTCTTCACATATTCCTAACATGAAGGAAACACAGATTCTGATCTGTACGGGCGCCAACGCCACAGGCAGCTGCACGCACGAGGTCTACGAGCTGGACACGTGCCACAACATGACGGAGGGTTTCGCCAACAACGCGTCGACGTTTGCGCCCGACGGCGAGGCCTTCCTCTGCTACCCGTACATCATGCCGTGCGGCGGCATCTGCACGTCGCCGACGGGCTGCACTTTTGGCGCCGTGAGCTTCGACTACGAGCACAAGTACAACCTCAGCGCCATCGGCTGGGACCACTACATTGCCAGCTTCGAGTGCCATCTCAACTCGACAGTGACGAGTGGTGTTGTCGGATAGACTAGCCATCCTCGATTTTTCTTTTCCTTTTTCCCCGTCTCTGTGCATAGGAGGTTATGTTTTTTGTGGATTGCATTATTGGAGTTTATCAAGGTACCTGAGTCTCGGAGTTTTCAGGGCATCTCTGCATCTTCAATTGCTGGGAAGGAACGATCTCCGGGAGCACTTTTACCCCTCATGCAATGACGCCAGACTTACACTTCGGCAAGTGGTGTCTTGTCTCGGCGTTGTGGGGTTTTGAGAAGCTACTGTGGGAAATGTACTATTGGCGACGGCAATGACAGGCGAAATGGAGGGAGGGGCAAACCGGATAGATGCCGATGGATCATGGAGGCGTCAAACTATTCTATCTCCATATACCCCATAGATAGCTCGAAGCTCCAGTGAGGAGAAGCTGTACCAATATACACACAACTTGAAAAGTTCCTGAGCCCTTTGTGAGACACAAAACGCACTGCATAGCTCCCACTTTGTCACCACACGTCGCACATCACACATCACAGACCACACAATACACATCGGATACCTCACCTGCCCCGGTGGTGATACCTTCAAGTCTGCCCACCATGTCTTTCAAAACGAACGCCAAAATCGCCTCCTTCGGCGGGCGCATCTACAAGCTCAGCCACCAGTCCACCTCGACCGGCACCCCCATGGCAGTTAACCTCTTCCTGCCGCCCCAAGCCCTCAAGTCGTCCTCGCCCCAAAAAGTCCCCGTGCTCATCTACCTGTCGGGCCTGACCTGCACGCCCGAGAACTGCACCGACAAGGGCTTCTTCCAGCGCGCCGCCAGCCGCCACGGCATCGCCGTCGTGTGGCCCGACACCTCGCCGCGCGGGCTCAATCTGCCGGGCGAGAAGGACTCGTGGGACTTTGGCGAGGGCGCGGGCTTCTACATCGACTCGACGCGCGAGCCGTTCGCCAAGGGCTACAAGATGGAGAGCTACGTGGCCGACGAGCTGCCGGCCGCGCTGTTCGGCGACGCCGAGTTCGGCAAGTACCTCGACGCGGACCGCGTGTCCATCTCGGGCCACAGCATGGGCGGCCACGGCGCCCTGACGCTGTACTTCAAGTACCCCGGCCGGTACCGCAGCTGCAGCGCCTTCGCGCCCATCAGCAACCCGAGCAGGTGTCCGTGGGGCGAGAAGGCGTTCGCGGGCTACCTCGGTGACGACCGCGAGGAGTGGAAGAAGCACGACGCCACGGAGCTGGTCAGGCAGTTCAAGGGGGACGACCTCAGGATCTTGATCGACGTCGGCACGGGCGATAACTTCTACAAGCAGGGCCAGCTGCTGCCCGAGAATTTCGAGAAGGCCGTCAAGGACGCGGGATTGAAGGGCGCGGAGGTGCGGTATCAGGAGGTGAGTTGACCCTTTTCCCCCTTTTATTCTGCGCAGTATTGAGAGGTCGAGGATGGATGAATGAATGGGGCTGACTGATGCAGGACTATGACCACTCGTACTACTTCATTTCGACGTTCTCGGAGGATCACGTCAACCACGCAGCCAAGTATCTCGGTGTTTGAGGGTTACTTTAGGAGAAAAGAGTATTATGAGGAGCTAGCTGCCATGAGCAGCTCATAAGCAGCTCATGAGCATCGAATATCCATGTACATACATGCCCATACGTATGGACGGTACAATACCCTACGTAGGCCAACCCTGTGCAGGCGCGATAGTGCAGTAGAATAAGACGACCCTCCCATATGTCCAGTCTCTAGCATACCGTACAAGTAGATACAAAGGTCCTCAAGCACACTCACTCAGCAGACCCTCAGCCCGCAAACCTCAACCCCCTTGCCCTCGACATACGCCCGTCTCGCAAAGTACCGGGCCGTAAGATCCCTCACAAAGTCGGCATCGCTCTGGCTCCACACGTCGAGCCCCATGTTCGCGAGCGCGTCGCTGTCGACCCGCACCCACGCCCCGACGCCCTCGTCGCCGTCCTCCTCCTCCCCATCCTCGCCCACGCTGAGGACGCCCGGTCCCAGCAGCCGCGCTCTGCCGTCGTCACCGCCGCCGCGTCCCTCGCCAGCGGGGTCGGCAGCGCCGCCGGCGGCGACAGACGCGACGTCCAGGCCCAGGATGTCGTCCTCGTCCGACGAGTCGACCAGGTCCGCCAGCACGGACAGCATCTGCGTCGTCAGGCGGTGGAAGTAGGCGATGATGGCCAGCTCGATCTGCGCCCTCTCGTCGTCGGCGTCGTCTTCCTCCGATGATGCGGCTAGGCTCCCGAGCGAGGCGGCGAGCGGTAACCCCGGTGTGCCGCTCATCGACGGCGCGAGAGAGCCCAGGTCGGCGAAGAGTGCCGTGTCCTGGCCTGTCTCGTCGGCCTCCTCGCCGCGCCCCTGCTCGCCGGCGCTGGCCCACCACATGAAGCCGCTGTAGGCTAGGGCTGCCCACGTGGAGGGCTCGACGATCTTGTCTGCTTCGTAGTCTGCTATGTTGAGGGGGTCGTGGGGTTGTGAGGAGGTGCGCGGTCGGGAGAGACGGATGTTGGAGGCTGATTGTTGCGGGCTGGTCGCGGCACTGTTGCTCCCGGGCCGCGGGCCTGGGGTAGGGGTGATGCTGGATGCCGTCTTGGACGGTGGAGAGGCGGGCCTGGTGAGTCGTGCCAGGCTGGACTGGAGGTGCTTGAATCGCCGGAGATCGCGCTGCGTGGCGCGCACGGGCACGCCCTTGGGCGATTCGACCGTTGGCCATGACTTTTCCTTGGCGTTGGAGGCGTAGGGCGGAGGCATGGTGATGAGCATGTCCCACAGCTCGCCCTTGACAGCGAGGATGCTGTCTGTCGTGCAGGCAATCCAGCCGCACCCGACATCTTCTGCGACGGCGCTATCATCCCCGGCGTCGGAGGCGGCGCTTGCCTTTGGTGCCTGGTACTCGACTAGCGAGGGTATATCGTGCACGCCTACGGTGAATAGGGGTCTAAGGCGCTGGATTGGTGCGTCCGGGTCCAGCATGTCGTGGACGGACTGGGGGATGTTAGACAGGATGGATATATCGTACACTATATAACTCTCGTCAGCCGCAGAACGGTCGGTTTGGTGATTGTAGAGGAACAAACCAAAGTTGCAGACCTCATGCACCGGTGCATGGGTAGAAATGAGGATACGCTTGCGGAGCAGCGCCGCGCGATGGATTGGGTATATGAGGGGGCCGAAGGTTTCGAGCAGCTTTGTCAAGCTCCATGCTGGGTGATACGGCGACAGCCTGTGACTTGGTGGTAGCAAAGCGGTGCCGTCGGACGCAGACCTATTTCTAGTATGTCCTTGTCCTGGGCGGCCAGGCTTAAAGGTCACTGCCGGCGAAGCAAGTGGTGTCTCTCTGAGAGGTTGGGGAGCGGTGGTCTCGCGTGCGCCATGCTCCTTCCAGTAGTTGTCGAGAGCATCCGTCTGCTTCCTATCAGCAGCGAGTCGGCTGTAGTAGTACCACTAGTATTAGTCTCATTGTTGCGGTGGCCTCTCGCAGGGATGCGCTCTACTCACGCAGCCATCTCCTTCAATGCCTCAGCATGTCGCCAAGCTCTTCCAAGGCGGCCATAACTCAAGGGCACCAAGATGCCAACAGCAATCATGCGCGCATTGCGTGCTCCTTCGTCTTCGGTCCTCGTGTTGATGAAGGCGCTGAGACCAGCATGTCCGCCATCGTGAACAAAGTAGATGAGGTCGTCGGTGACGGTGTGCAGACCCGAAGGCAAGCTCTTGTACTCGACGACACCCTCAAGCTCGAGACCGGCAACTGCGCGCTTCCAGATGATGGTGTAGCCAGCCTTGACGTCGAAGTCGATCAGGAAGAGGGCCGAGATAGGTGGCAGGTCCGGTAGGGCTGCCTGTGGGGATGGCTTCGGCAGGTTGACGGAGAGGGGAGGCTGACCCCGGCGAGAGGCTGCCATTGCGCACGCGACCTAGATACAAGGCCACTACATCCAGTGTGGAATCAATGTCGACAATGTCTGACTTGGCTATACTGCTCCCAGCTCGTCACGCGAAGCGTGCAGTAGCAGAGTCGGGTCGTGTCTCGGAATGCTGCTGGCTGATATCGGTAGTGACGTTCCGGTCGGCGCATGACGAGCCGGGGGACCGAGAACCTTTGTGGAAGCACCACTAGACCAGCATCAAAAGCAGCAGCACGTCACTTTACACGTGATGGACCGGCCAAGAGCTGGGCAAAGCAGGGACCTCACAGCAGGTCAAGAGCCAGCGACGCATCCAATACATGTAGACAATGCAATGCACCTGCATTAGACCAGGAGCGATGCTAACACGTATAATGACGAATTGTTTGATAGTTCCTCTCTCAACTAAAGTACACAGTACATCTCCGTGCCACTGCTGGCTACTCAACAGATTGGACCCTCATAGGCCTCGGTACGACCAGTAAGTCTAGGCCAACAGAGCCAGTAACTGCTGGTGGGGGTAAAAATGAACAGCGGCCCTCAACCAATGGGATGCATCACATGCGGCTGTCATCCCACCTGTCTTCAACAACTCCCGCTAGTCTTCCCCACATTGTCATGTTCTCCGTTCTTCGGGACTTTTGCGCAAGATAGAAGTCGAGACAGCTTTCTTTTCAACCTTCACTCTCATTTCCTTCCCTGTCAGTGTGCGGTGCGCCGGTTCACATGGCTCTGCCTATGCCATCGCTTACCTAGAGTGCCTAATAAACCCCCTCTTAATCTCCGGTTTCTCGAGTTCAACTCTCGTTTCTGTACCTTGGACAGGCCTTTACGGTTTGGACGATCGAGCCCGGCTAGTCTGGATCACCTGCCACAGTAGACCTACGTCCTAGACCTCCCAACAGGAACTCGAGATACTTCAACAGGTCTCGCAGCCCAGGGAGACGAGCTCAGCCCTACCGCGGGCTGACGCCTTCGAACCAAGACCATGTCGTCCATCCTCTACTACCTCGCCTATTTCCTCGTGGGCTACACCGCCCTGACCATATCCTTCTACATGCTGGCCTTCGTCACGCCTAAGGCGGCCTTCGTCGCCAGGCTACTAGCGTCATACATCTCTCTTCTCGTCGTTGCCGCATATGGCGTCTTCATATCCGTCTTCCTCCGCCTGACCACTGGCAGCGCGCAGTCCGCGCAACATTACACGGGCCGCGCCTTCGCATGGGTCATGGAACTGACCACCGGTGTCCGCTTCGACATCATCGACCCGAAGGGACATCTCGACAATGTCCGGCCGGCCGTATTCATCGGAAACCACCAGACCGAGCTGGACGTGCTGATGCTCGGCGCAATGTTCCCAAAGAACTGCGGTGTGACGGCTAAGAAGTCGCTGAAGAGGATACCGTTCCTGGGCTGGTTCATGGCCCTGAGCGGCGCCGTCTTCATCGATCGCAAGAACAGCAAGGATGCGCGCCAGGCTATGGCCGGCGCTGCCGACCAGATGCATTCGAGGAAACAGAGCGTGTACATGTTCCCCGAGGGAACGAGGAGCTATTCCAAAGAACCTATGCTGTTGCCCTTCAAGAAGGGTGCCTTTCACCTCGCCGTCCAGGCGCAGGTGCCCATTGTACCCTGTGTGGTGGCTAACTATAGCCACATCCTGTGGATCAAGGGCATGGACTTCAAGTCGGGCAGGATACCTATCAAGGGTTTGTGGTTCGCGCACTGCTGTTCTGCCATGGCTTCGCGTTGACAATCTCACTAGTTCTCGATCCGATATCGACCAAGGGCCTCACCACAGCCGACGTCGACGAGCTCGCCCGGACGACGCGTGAGCTCATGCTCCGCGAGCTGGTGTCGCTCACTGCGATAGCCCGAGGTACGCGGGTGCCGACAGAGGTGGACCAGGACAGGGCTTCGAAGGCATCGGGCGTCGAGGTTAAGCGTGCGATATAGCCGATTAGGTGTGTCGGTCGCACGGGGCTGTCAATTGCTGTAAGACAAACAGCAATGGAGAACGGAGCCTGTGGAGGGGATGAAGCGGTCACATTGTGAAAGCTCAGCATTCACGGAACTGGGGCTCCGTGTCCACTGGTCAACCCGGGTCTGGTGATGCGCTTAGATGAGACACGCACGACAGCCCGGGCGGACCACGGCGATTCTAACATGAACGAAGTACGGCACGGAGGGTGGACTGATGGTATTCTGAAACCCGACGAATCTCGAGAATGCGGACTGCGAACGGCATATGATACCCTTGGTATTGGTAGACCTCATGGGGTTTCCCTTCTTCATAGCGTTGCGGCATAGGGAGACCAGGCTCTCAAGTTTCTACGTGATAGATTGCACTGCGGAGGTAAATTTGACTGCATTTGCTGGGAGCATGTCGTGGCATTCTGCTTATTCGACCTATTCGCCCAAGGTACAGTCTCCCCTGGTGAGAGTCCGTATCTGAATTCCTCACCACAAGGTCCTACAGTTATCTACATCTTTCCATGCCGTGGCCATACTTTCGGAATGGCGGTTGCTTTGCCACGGGACAAAGAAAAGGGTCGTATCCGCGCTGCGCAACCGTGACACAGCCTCAGCTCCTCTGTACATACCGATCTGTGCCTTGTAGTCGCGGACTCTCCAGTACTCGTTTAACCCACAACCATGCTTGCGGCCCCTAGGGCAAAACGGCACGCTGCAGGCGTGAGGTCCGGTTGGTTTGCGCATGTGACCACCACGTCTCTCTCACTTGTGTCGCAAGCAAAACAGGGTTTTGGCCTACCCATCCGTGGGTGATATTCAAACACGCGTGGCAACACGCCCTGGCGTATAATATCAATCACCGTGATGAGCTCAGCTGCGAGTCCCTAGACCTCTGTCACACAGCTTCTTCGATGTATGACCTCGCATGGGCTAGGCGACCTTCTAAGGTCTCTTAGTCTGCTTCAGGTAGTCGACATCAGTTGTTCGTCGGTCTTACGAGACTCAGATACGATGGTCTCCTTGACACGGTTCGCTGACTACGAGTCCATTGTACTAGATTCTTCATATTACCTTCATTACTAAAGATAGCTTGAGCGTTGCTAAACTATGGAAGAACAGTGGCTGAAGATGCGTGCTGAAGGTTGAAGAAAACACATGTAGATTTAATTTGCTCCAACGAAGCTGCCAATTTACAAAGTTTTCAAGGAATTCACGCAGTGTTTGTATACAAATCTATGTCAATGGAGGGCAAACTGCCCAGCCCTTTGAGGTTTCCTCCAACACCAACAGCGGCGCCTGTCCGTTTTGAACCTATTTGAGCCGCGAGGCCGTAACTTTGTGTCCGCGAGATTGTGTCCGTTCTCACGGACAAACTTGCTGGCAAGGCCAGCTCTTCCAGACGGCGCTCGAGGACCACACCCTATGTGCTGCCACAGCTAAGAACCTGACCGAAGATTCCTAATATGCCATCGCCTAAACCGTTGTCACCGCGCAGTGTCGCCCCAACGACGACCTGGTCATCGAACCTCATGAGTTCCAACGGGGTTTTCCGGACCGGAACCTTAGTTCTTCTCACCATGGCTTCCCTATTGTCGGCCTCTGTCCTTGTCTCGCTTATGAATATCGACATCCGGCGTGCGTATCTGTTTGATGGTCCAAGCAAATCTAGCGACGATGTGCCGTCTACGCTGCTTGACGAGTATCATACAGTCGCACCTTTTGTGTTCGACTCAGTCCAAGGATTCCTAAAACAATGGCCTAACTCTTATGCTCCCAATGGGCATTCCATAGTGGCCGGCACTGTACCACCCGCGACGGTGCTATACCACGCTAAACACTCTCCTGGACCACCGAAGAAGCCAAACTTTCTTCGCTTTTGATGCGTATGTGCATTCTTGACTGACCGCGTTTTGTACGTTACTGATGTTTGTCAAGTGAGATGTCGATAGGCATCTATGGGGGTTCCGGTCAGTCCAACCTGCACGTATATAGCACAACACGCACTCCCAACATCATATACTTTGACGGACAGGCAGCGACGCTCTCAGCATTGGGCACCCTTGACTCTCAGATGGCGGTCCTCCAAGGCCACGTTCCACTCTACCCGGAATACGACCTTGTGTATGATGAAGACCAACGTGCGCTCGATCTCTGCGAGTTAGTAGCTGACCTCGGCATCGACGGCGTCGTGAGGATGGACGCTGGATTTGAGGTGCTGATCTGCGACTACTCGACCTCGAAAGTGCAAGAGGTGTTTGTAACCAACAACACCGTCCCCGGAAGCCTCGAGGACGCACCGGAAGGTCTCCCCCGTGATCCGAATCGCCAGCCGCCAAGAGGATTTGGGAATGTATTCTCCGAGCAGGGCTCATGGGAGTGGCTCCGGAGCGCATCGTGGCACTACGGTCATGACGGGGACGGTGGTGCTTCCGAGAGCCGGGTCTCACTTGACATTTGCCGAATGATTTCTTTCTACGATCCAGAGCTTGGTAGCCTTGTTGGCTCTCATCATGGTGGCCTTGTCGGAAATTATAGCTTCGAGAATGGCTGGGGTCTCCGAAAAGGCCACCGACTACTGGATATTCAGCCAGTCGATGTGGAGCGCGTCCGTTCAAGGTTGCGAGATATCACAAGGCCTTCGTCTCGAGGCGCTTCTTGCTCCGGGGTCAACTGGCATGCCCTCTTCAGTGCTGTCCAAGCGCAACATGGCACACGGGCACGGGAGATCGGAGCCGTGTTCGCATGGAAGTCTGGGACCGAATCCGAGACCGCGGCCATTACGACAAAGATTCACGAACTGTCTCACGCCATTCTAGCACCGTACCTGGAGTACGTAGTACGCGACGCGAATGGCTCCACGACGCCAAGAGACCAGACCATATCCCGCTGTGCTCGTGCAAACACAGCCGCGATATATCCCACGAACCTCGGGCCGTCAGAAACTCTCCTGTACAACTCACTCAAGATCGTCATGAAGAAGCTCTGTTCCTGGGAGTGGGATCTCCTCTAGTGGAGTGGGATCTCCTCTAGTGGAGTGAGAAACGCACAACGGATTTCTGGGGTAGGCAGAACGGAAAGCCCGTCGACCTCGACCAGCTGCGAGAGGAGATCAGTCAATTTGCAGAGCTTACGAAGGGCACGCTCGCGTGGATAGGTTGGGACTTGTGGACCAAATGCGATCGTCAGTGTGAGGTCAATGTAAGTACTACCCTACCACATAACGAGTAAGTATCACGACTTACGCGTAACAGGAGATCTGTGCTATACCAACCTGGCCCGTCGTATACGCGCCCGGCCTGCCTCAAGGGGGGATCTACGTCGCCAATCCCCCCAAACTCACAGAGGAGGAGATCTTCGAATTCTGGCGGCCGAAGTGTATTAACCGGACTGATTTTGATCGTGGTGGTGGGCGGGGGAGGGAGCCGCTTCATCAGATGCCAGACGTACCACCGTACTAGCTTGGAGGATGCATTGTCTAGTATTGCAAGGTAATGTCTAGATGCAAGGTGAAAAAGCGTCATCGGTACGTGGGACCGACCGTAGGAACAGAACGAGCACGTGTCTGTTAGTTGATAGAACCCGTTACGGTCGCTGTTAGAGGAGCCGCATCTGCATGTCCAGCCAAAATGATACAAAAATGGAAAGAAAAAAAAAACGTACAACATCAGGGATTCCCCGGTGGTCACCCACCCGAGTACTAGTCTGACGATTACTGGCTTATCTATGGGAGAGCGGACGGGATCCCGAGTTTTCCGGTATCTGTGGTCGTACGTGAAAGGACATGTTGACATTGTCAATTATAAGGCGTGCAGTCTTATGCAATGTACCTCATACAGCACTGAAACCCATTAGAGGGTCAACCCTATTAGAGAGGGATGAGGGTAATGCGGAGGTGAAGATTAAGGGCGATGCGGACAGATGCGAACGGATGTGTACGCCAACCGGGAAACCGGGGTAAGACGGTGTTTTATTGTGGTGCGGGATAATCTGAATGTCTGGATCCGTAGATCGAGGAGGCACAGGGCATAGGGGATTCTGCGCCCGAGGATGGGCACAAGAATATATGATCGCTGCGGAGGCCAGGAGCGTGTACAGGGCGCAGACGAGGAGCATTCCTTCCAAGGGGAAAAGCAAGGGTGGCAATCAGGATCACTGGTACAGCGTCGACTGTGTTATGGTGCATGTTAGAGCGAGCGAGCTGTTCGGGGACATGATGGAGCACTCCAAAAACTGAGAGAAGGTTGCGAGCCGGGTTCATACTAGTGATTGCGCTATCGGCGCTGTTTCCTATAGCATGTCCGGATTCCCTACCCTGTGGTTTATGATTACCAGCAAGGCGTTGACCGTCAAGTGTCCGATATTCTGTTCTTATCTGCCTCAATTGAGAAGGGGACGAAGGGGGGTCGGAGGCAAACGTTCGAAGCGGGATGCCTGCCCGGACAACCTTGCTCCCATGGAGCTTGTTGCCCATCGGAGAGCCTGGGAATCTCGTAACCCATCTTGCCCTTCAAGCTGACGATGGTATGGCCGTGGAGGATGATCTAGACGCTCTCCCCGGTAAGTATGTTGGTGGCAACTTTTGCAACCCTCGCTCGCGGGCGGAGGCCGCGCGTTGATGAGCGGGGGGACGGTTTTGTTGGAGCGGTCGGCTATTGTGTCGCTGTGATTGTTAACAGTCTAGAAGGGAAACAATTCGAGGTTGGGGCCGCTCCAAATTCCAACGAGCCGAAGGGAAGCAACCTGGAAGCAGAAAGGATGCGAGTTGACTACTATGTAGAGGTGGAGATCAGGGTCCAAGACGGCCGCAAAACAGTGGAATTACCAGTCTTGGTCCCCGGCACAACAAGAATTCGATTGCACGACTCAAGTTTGTCCCGAGGGGATGCTCGTACTATGGATTCTTGTTGGTATTCAACTCGTCGAGATCGCTTGCCAACACGAGGCAGCAGGTCTCTCACCACCCTATGTTAATACTATATACAAAGAATATTAAGCTACTAGGTCCATTATTACCCCCTGAGCGTTCGCTTGCTGCTCGCCGACCAGCTATTTTTGCGGCCACCATTTTTCAGGATACCGTCAAACTATATAGATTAAGGTGAAAGAAGGAGCCGAATGCACATGCATGTCCTCTGCGGCCTTCCGAACCCCTGTCCAATGCCGTTCATAAGTCTAATGAGTGTCATCATTCGGTCGTAAACCCCTCGTTCCGTTGTACGCCTCATGATATAAAAGATGATTTTGGTCCCTAGTGAAAGCCTCGTGGGAAGCCTCTCGAGTCTGAAGAGAAGAAAAAGAAAAAGCGAAGAAGAGTAGTTAACGTGAAATAGTCTCGTCGAAGAATCAGAGAAGAGCAACGACGCCAAAGAGACCGGCGAGCAGTGCCGCGGCGGGAGCCTTGCTGTTGGGCTCGGCGGCGTTGCCCGAGATCTGCGCGGGAGCCGAGGAGGAGGAGGTAGTCGTGCTCTGGGTGGTCGCGGTCGTGGGGAGGACCACGGTCGTCGGCGCGACGCTGGTGGTGCTGAAGACGGTGCCGTTGACGGTCACGTAGCCGGTCGAGTACGACGTCACGGTCGAGCCGGAGCCGACGGTAACGGCGACGGTGGTGTCGACTTCGGACGTGTAGGTCACGGGCACGACCTCGGTCACGACGTACGTGTTCGTGACCTGGATGGTCTTGGTGTTGGTCTGGGTCACCACTGCCGTCGAGCCGGAGATGATGGTCGTGTAGGTGGTGACCGGGCAGGTCGTCGTCTCATAGACGTCAGTGGTGTCGTAGACTGTCGTCGCCGAGGTTGTGTACACTGGAATAGTGGTCTCGACCTTGGTGGTGATGAGCTGAGTGGAAGTCCAGGTGACATAGATGGTGGAGCCTCCGACCGTCTTCGTCTCGGTGACGGGGCAGAGAGAGGTGATGGTGCTGTAAGCGACAGTTTCAGCCGTCTTGGTCACGCCGGGACCGGTGACGGTGTCGTAGTCGGTGGTAGGGAGAATGGTGGTGATCAGCGAAGTCGAAGTCCAAGTCACGTAGACGGTCGAGCCTCCAATCGTCTTGGTCTCGGTAATCGGGCAGAGGGAGGTGATGGTGCTGTACGCAATGGACTTTGACGTCTTAGTCACGCCGGGACCAGTGACGGTGTCGTATACGGTGGTTCCAACCTGAGTGTACACAACGCTCGTCGTCGTATAGACAGTGGTGTAGGTGGAGCCGGCAGCCGTGACCGTCTCAGTGACCGGGCAGGTCGTGGTGTACGTGATGTCCACCTCAGTTGTGGTTCCAACAATGCTCGTAGGACCCGGGACGGTGACTGTAGCCGGGCCTCCTCCGCATCCTACACATGAAGTCACGGTGATTGTGGAGGTTGTCAACTGGGTAACCTCGTATGTTCTATGATATGTCAGCATGGTGTCTCTGAAGCCTCCTTGTGGTAGCTGGTCACTTACGTTCCCTTCTCTGTCGTGGTTGTGGTGACAGGGCAAGTGGTTACGGTTGTATATGTGGTCAGCGTCGTGGTCTCCGTCTTGTCAGTATCCCACTTGGGCACAACGTTGTTGGCCAGGGCCGAGGCGGCCAAGGCAAGAAGCGAGAGAGATGCCTTCATAGTTGCGGTTGGGAAGGGCTGTAGATGGCAGCGAGAGTGTTATGAGAGCCTATAATGTGGACTATTGGCTAATAGACGTCGCAAACGGAACGAGGGTCTTAAGTAACTGAACGAAGTAGTTACTTAAAGAGGCTGAAGCCACGTAAAGACGTCGGCTGGGGACAGTGAATCTGGGATGGCTGGAGGAGTGAATCACAGGGAACACATGTCACAGCCAACAAAGGGGATGGCAGGTTGTTTATATCGTTCAAGCACGCCATCATCCGGTCGAAAAGAGACCTGCAGGACCCTACGTGGATGACATCTTCCTGTCGTCCACCGGTGGAGAGGCGGAACCAACCTGAGTTGCATGGCGCGACCACCCTGGTTCGACAGCATCATGTCTGACGGGACGAGGTTGGGAAGAGGCCAGTAGCGGAGGGCCGGGAAGGCAGATACGAACATGGCGAGCACTTTCGGTGCCCCGTCCACTATTCAGAGAGGTCGGACAATAGGGCAGAGTCATCCAGACAGGATCTCTCGACCAGGCAACGGAGGGCGTGGAGGTGTGGGCTCGACAGCAATGGAGCCAACCATTGGACGGTGTTGAAGTCGTTGTGGAAGTGTGGATGTAGAAAGTGAAGATCTCCCCGGTGCTTCTTGTGCTTCTTGTTTTTTCCATGAGGTTGTTGTTGCCCCAGAAATTGTCCATGCATCCCTGCCTCAGACCTGCAGCTGCAGGTGCAGCGCATATCGATCAATAGGAACACTGGACGCCAAGCTTGTGGAGAGGCTGGGCCAACAGTCGTTCGGCCATGATCAGATCACCATCAGCTCGTGGTAGGACCTACATCCCTGTCAATGATGTAGTGTACAGCATCGATTTGTAGGCTGTAGGGGTAGGTAGTTACACGACCGTAGTGGCGGCAGTGGGCTTCCCTCTGTTCGTCTGCATCTTGTCACCGGATCAAGTGGTTCACGGTTCCTGAATCTTGGCTGGCAGAGGCTCATCGTAAATGGTAGAGCGGCTCACTTGAGCAGCTCTTTAGCCTCTTTATACTGCCTATCCGGACACGTTGTTGGATGACACGGCGCCAACAACGAGCCATTTGGACGTGGATGATTCTCTCGATGCCCGATCAGACCGAGTCAACAGACGAGGGATTCAGCGACGAATGGGCTCCAAAGCGGGTCGTTAGCGACGATCTATCACAGGCGTAAGTAATCATCATGACTAGAGGACGAGCAACCATGCTGGCAGTGCGGAAAGCAATCCGGAAGCTGAAAGGATCAGAAAAGACTTACAAGAGGCGGAGAAGCATCAGAGTCGAAGGATTGGTAGGTAAAAGATCCACAAAATATCTCGTGTCCGGTAGACTAGCGAGCATTGAAGGTGCAAGGACGTGCAAGGACGTGGCAGCTTCTGGCGAGAGATGGTGTGTTGTCTGCAGCTCTCTCAGCAAGTTAAGAGGTCGAGGACCAACAGGTACACAGAGCTTGACAACCAACCGTTGCCGGTCAGCACGCAACAAAAACCTGCTCGGCTCTCCACAACAGGTATCTTACTCAGTATCTTCTATGTCGGCTCCGACCGGTTCTACCCCTCAACTTTTAAACTTTGCGGCTGTAAGAAGGCCTGGAGAGTCACAGAAAGTAACTAAGGTACCGACAGAATATAATGTGATACTAAATACCTTAGGTTTTTAGCTTCCTGGTCGGATAGATTGAGCTGCGTCGACTAGCAACAAACGACAGTTCAAGTCAAAGCGATGCAGTTCCAATGATTACCACATACGGTGCAGTTTCTACATAAGTAGGTCAGTAAGTCCGAAGCCAGTTACGGGCTTGGGATATAGTACCTACAGGATAATATGTGCTGGATGACGCTCGTATCACCCGAAACTGGTTTATGGAAACAAAGCAAACGCGGGGAACTTTGACAAGTAACAACAGAGACACCGCTATGCGTCCTCTCAGTGCTGAACTGGACACAACGGAAGCTGTTGGGGGCCATGGAAGCCACAAGGTACCGTGCAGTACGTAAGTGTAGATGTTACCAGGTAACCGAGGTGGAAAGTACAGGCGAGAGAACACGCCCCGGTAACTTCGACGTCACTTATCTTAGCTGCCGTGTTATCACTTTAGCGTTTCGGCTACGGCAAATCTGGGGCCAAGCCAGCGCTAAGAGCCAAGAGTCTAGGCCCCACAACCCGACCAGGCAACCGGGGGGCTCTAGGTGGTTCGTCTCCAAGAGCTCTGCCCCTCGCTACTTACCCTGCTTACTTACCCCTCAGTCCAACCTCGTTTACAGCGTACTCGCCACAATATACAAACAAGTATTGCTCTGCCAGAGCTTCGGTCAGACTGGCAAGTATGCCGGCCTCCCGATTCATCGCTGAGGGCCAGACAGCCACACGGACGTTGATCCTTTCACCTAGTCCAAGCCCCGACCGTGCCCTATAACGGAAGGTAGTGTGGGACTCAAAATAGAATACGCATCCTGCTGACAGCTGCCGATCACTGATCACCGATCGAACTCTTGGTGTCCAGGTGTCGTCATGATCACGCTCTCCACCGTTCGAGCGGCTCTGGGCGATCCAAGGGCAGCTGTAAAGCTGAAACGGCGCCGTCGGACGGACTACAACCAGAAGAGGAAACGAACAACATGGAGCTTTCGAGTGTCCTGAGTGTCCACGTCTCGCTCCCGAGTCTATCCACTTTGTCCACGAATTCCACTCCCCGGTTATTCAGGAACTGGATGTCCCTCGGATGATCAGCTCAAGTGATCATCTCGATCCGCAGGCCAGTTGTCTGAGCGGTCCGACACTCGGCTATGGGATCGGGCGAGTGTCCTTATGGCGATTCCTGAACGATACAGAGTACACATCTTCTTGACGGCGCAGTTGCATCCTTCGCGCCCACTACCATTGCCTACAAGAGTCTGCGGCTGGCAGCATAGGGCTGAGTCAAGGACACTCCAACCTCTCCTTTCCTTACGGTATACACTTGCTGACACTCACGTGGTCATTGTATTAGCAACTGTCAACTAGGCTAAGTCAGTTGCAGCAAGCATAGGCTGCATAGTGTGGATGATGCTTTGATTGTGCGGCGGCTGGCACCAACATGGAAGTCAGCTTACCGACGTTGGTTCCGCGAATTACCGCATAGTAGACATAAGGGTTACAACACGGTTGACACAGGACATAATATTCGAATCGCCTGGTCATCATCACGACATGTGCCGAATGCCAGCTTAATGCGGTCAGCTTACTCGCGGATAGAGATCCGCTTGGTGGCGGACTATGTTGTCCTCGAGGGATGCGTTCCGCATTCACATTATACAACAATTCAGAATTCTGGCTGGGGTTTCTCTCTCTATCTCTCTGGGGTTCGTTCTTTGCACCTTACGGCATTGTATGAAGCGAATGAGTATACGGAGGCCCGCAGTGAGGCTTTCATATCAGACGGCATTTGCCGGAACTCACACTTACCAGCTCGGCCTCCGCGAACCTGTGTGTCTTCCTCGCTTTCCTTGACCAATACGCTCAGAGCAGTGCTACAAGGAATGCCCACGTATGAAAGAGTCTGCACTCGGTCATGACAGAAAGATGTTCGGTTGTTCTGTTTAGTATGCCCATTATATTGAAAACAAAGTGGCTTGTGCTGCCATGACAATCTAGCGTACTAAACATTAAGCCGGGGGTACTCAAGCGCACCCATCAGACGCTCATCCTTTTGACCGGCAGTATCCGCCGGTTGTGGTGCTCAACTCCATCTTCACTCCCTACGCACACCACCACCACCACTTCCTTTCCCTCTCTGTATCGCCCCACTAGAGCGTCACATCAACCCTGTCCGCAAACTCGTAGATGTTCGGCTTCCCGCTAGCAAGCCGAAGCAGCTGCCTCTCGTACGGGCCGAGCGGCTCCTCGACCAGCACCCTCTCGGCCGGCGCCTCCGCCTCGGGCCCGCAGTACTCCCACACCCAGCGGCCCTCCTTGCCGTCCGCGCCGCCGCCGCCGCCACCACCACCACCCACGCTGAGCGGCCGCTGCTGGTCCGCCGCCACCTCCATGATCTCGATCTGCCGCGCGCGGTCGCCGTGGTGCTCCGGGTCGGCGCTGACGTCGTGCGCCTTCACCTCCTTGACCTGCTCCCACGTGCGGCGCGTGCGCGGGATGGGGTCGACGTACTCCGCGTTGGTCCGGCGCGGGCGCCACCTGCCCTTGAGGGCGGGCGCCTGCCAGACGTCGCTGTCGTTGAGGCCCAAGCCGCGCGTGGCCAGCCGCACGCGCGCCGAGGAGTGGATGCGCTCGTTGGTGTCTTCGAGGAAGGCCCTGGTGGGCAGGCCCGTCGCGGCGTCGATCTTCCGGTAGAGGCCCGGGCTGCGCAGGTTGAAGCCCGCGAGGGTGTAGAGGAGGCTGCTCGCCTTGAGGAGGGCGCCCTGGCCCCAGGGGCGGACGGGGTGGTTGCTGTCGTAGATCTGCTGCACGGCCCAGAGCTTGCGGGCCTTCTTGGACTGCACCTCTGCCTTGGCCGTGGCCAGCTCGATGTCTGCCGTGGTCGGAACGCGTGCGGAGCCGTCGGAGTTTATGGTGCGGTAGTAGGTCTCGAGCTTGGAGAAGATGCGGGTTATGGTTGCTTCGTCGAACTCGACGCCCACCGAGGCGAGTTGATCCATCATCCCTGGGATGGACAGGTCAGTTTCTCCCGCCGATGTCACATATGATATTGCCGAGGGTGGAACTTACAGGCAAGCGACATGTTTGCAATCCCAGCATCCTGCCAACCTCCGCCGACGTTCCCGTGGTTACCGGGAAACCAGACCTGGCGGAGCTCGGTGGTGTGCTTGTTTGCACTGCTGCGCTCCCAGACGGCTGGGCTGAAGGGCGGGCGGTGCTCGTCTAGGGCGAGGGCCTGGAAGGCGTGCTCGATCCTGTCCGACAGGTTTGTGTCGTAGAACCTGTACTCCTTTGCGGCCGCTCCGATGCTCAACTTTGGCAGCCATGAGGTTTGGGGAATTCCTAGACTACCGACGGTGTCCCAGACGCCTGTGTATTCTTTGTAAGAGTGTGCCATTTGACGTCTCGCGGCTGACGCAATACTTACCAACTGCCTTGACCTTGATCAAATCGCCCGCGCCACAATTCTGCCGGACCCTTGTGAGACCTCGCTGAGCCAGTTAGCATGAACGGAATATCTGGATGGGATGAGGGGCTACGTACGTCTAGTAGTCGCTGGCGATAGATGTCCTCCGCCCCCTCTCCCTTTGGCTTGTTGGGAAACGGCACGGTGGGAAAGGGGTCTTTGTAGTCGGGTGTCCTCCAGTTCTGCATGTCCTTGAAGATTGGATAGAAGTCGTCCATGCCCGCTCGGGTCAGGAGACCGAGGTCGCCGATCATGCCTGCCACTGAACGAGCCGTGAAAGCACCTCTCGAGAAGCCGATAAGAATGATATCATCACCGTCGTTATAGTTGGCGCATATGAAGGCATAGGCTTCGCGGACGTTCTGTTCAAGGTTAGGCCATTCATGTTATGACAAGGGGATATATAGCACAGTGTTGGCTCACTTCGGCTATTCCTCGACCAAATGCACCTCCCGTGATGGCGTCTGCCATTGTGCTGCCCGTACCAACGCCATTCTGGTAGGCGATGATCTGCAATGTCCCGTCACGGCATACGCGCCGTAGGGACCGCGAGAGTCTGGTTACATTTGACGGTGTTTGGGCCTTTCCGATGGGATTGAACAGAGTGGGCTTCTCATAGCCTGTATCTCTAAGAGGAAATAGCAAGGTCAGCTGAATGACTGCCATGCTCGCATGCTCGAGAGTGAACACTTACGAGTTCATCCAGGTGCCATCACAGCACACAATCAGTCTTTTCTTTGGGACATTCAATGGCTGATCGCCAGTCGAGGCGGTCGATGTGGCCGATGTCGAAGTCATTGGTTATCCCGGGCTCACTAAGACTTCCTAGGAGTCGATGCCAATACCGAGGTAATTTCCTAGTCTTGATGTGAAAGACAGTCGGTTTATGGAAAAGAGTTGACTCAAAGCTGCAAGTCTAAGACTGGGCGTCTTTTGGAGGGAAAGTAATGGTTTAATAACCGCGAGACGGGGCCATTTAAATTGAAATCACACAGAGACGACGACAAGAGAGGACCTGATGCAAGACATGCAAATATGCTGTACTGCCTCGTGTCACGTCTGTGAGAAGGTGCGATATAGAATTGCAGGAAGGAGGCTTGCGGCTTACGCGACGGTATGTAGGGCAGCGTTTGGAGGGTCAGCAATCTAACCAGGTTGCCTATCGTAAAACCTCATATACAGCAGCAGAAAAGGCGTATTCTGACCGACTTGGCACTCGCCAAGAGAAAATGATGGCCAAATCTAAGAAACGAGGGTCACGAGACGGTGAAAGGATTGTCAACCTTCGCGCTCGGCTTACCCAAACCTATCCGCATCTGGATAGAAGGTGATGCCGTTGATGGTGGCGGAGAGGCTGAGGGAAACGACCTCATCCCAACCTGTATGCCCTGAGCTCAAATACGGAGAGGGGCCATGGGGTGGTGTAGGGCTTGGTGACACTTGTGCGGTGAACGAGGACAACCTTCCACAGCAGAGTCAACCGGTCAGCGTTGTCTTGGACGAGATTCCTGGAGCACAATGTCTTGTCTCGCTTGACAGCCTATTCTCTCTCTCTCTAAGGCGGCATCCGCTCGGTAGATGCGTTGTAAGCTGATACCGGCGGCTTTGACGATGAGTGACACGTCCCAGGAAGACGTATAGGCTGATTAAAATCAGTTGTGTCGGCCGGGCGGGGTACGAGTGTAATCTTGGTGTCTGTAGTACTCTCTTGTGCTCACTGTACAAGCTCATCACTCGTGATTCTCTTTAGGCATCCTCGGGCGGCTTGTGCACCTGTGTAATTGGCAGAGCCTCGTGGCTGAAGTGTTGTCCAGATCGGGAATGCTGATCTCAGATTGAAGTTGTATCAAAGTGATGAAAATAACTTAAAGGAAGCCACTAGCAAGTCTAGCGGAAGGAACCACTAAGCCACCTGGAAAGATGGCATTTTTGATCCAATCAGGTGCATCAGACCTGGTCCTTGGTTTCCGTCGGCGGATGCACCTTCCCGCCCGTTTAAGCTTTCCCCGCCCTACCCTGCGACATCATCTGAACTGTGAGATCTTCAAAATAGGCGTTCATTGAAAAGAGCCTTGAGCGGCATCAGAGACCGCCATATTTGGTGTAGGGGAAGACTGTGATATCCATTCTCATGAACGACTCTAAGCGCACACCATACATGCCAACTGCATTGCATTAGAAGCAGTGAGCTGTAAGCTTGTGCCACCTAGAGCGTTGCTAGAATTTGCCTTTGATCCCGAATATTTCGCTCTTCTCCAGCGTTCACACCGGGTCTGTTAGAAATCTTGGAGACATCCTCAAATGTATTGTATTCGAAATTTTAACTACAATCAACTGCTGCAGGTGTCAGTCCGTTCTCTGAAAGCATGACATTAAAATAGTTTAAACAGCTACATCCTTGTCTAAGCCAAGAGAGAAAATACCCCTCCTTGACATGCTAATTATCACAGTCCAGCTCGATTCGAAAAGCGACAATGCTGCGTTCTTTTTTATCACAATCCGATGTTGAAAACACCTTCGGCGGGCGAACGTAGGACCCTTCGTTCCGCCTTATGTACGGACGTTTCAAGCTCGAGTCGAACACATTATCAATTATATCTCCTCTGTGACCGGCTGCCATCACCATCGCTGTTGCAACCGGCTCGACGTCACTGAGTGGCACGTAACAGCAAGAATCTGTCAAGAAAGTCATGACAACACCCGAATCAGGCGACCTTGAAGGCGTCCCTTCGCCGCCATTAGGTATACCTGGTCTGGCACCACCATCGGCACCACCACCGGCACCACCAACCCGAGCAGCACCCCAAGCTCCACTCCCGTCGCCACGGACTCCCCTCAGCGTCCCGCCTCTGTCACCGTCAGTAGAAGCATTCTTCAAACGATGCGGCCTCCCCTCGACGGCACTCCAGCTCTGCTGGGAGTTCGTCGACGCGCACTACCCCTCGACTTCCACCGCCTTCACGGTGTACGAGTGTCCCCACCAGGGCTACTGCTCCTACACCCTCTGCATATGCGACTCGCAGATCATCCAGTTCCGCCCGCGCGCCCACCAGCTCAACACCACCCTGGCCCTCCTCGCCCGCGAGGTCTACGGCGTCCTGGCGCCCGAGACCCGCTTCCTGGGCGTCCTACCCGTCCCGTCCTCTTCCTCCAGCGACCAACCTCCCGACCCGCTGTTCGTCTACTCCATGACCTGCATGCCGGGCATATCGCTGACCGACTTCCGCCGCAACGCCCCCGGCCGATCGGCGGGCGAGGTGCGCCTCCAGCGCGCCATCCTGGTCAAGGACTTTGCGCGCTTCCTGTCGCTGGGGTGGCGGAACCGACTGGCGGGTGGCGGCGGCGGCCCGCCCAAGGCCAACCTGCCGTTCCGCGGCCGGCTGGGCGGGTCGCTGCGGTCGAGGCTGGAGATGATGCGCGACGGGCTGCCGGTGCGCTTCCGCCCCGTCGTGCTGGAAGTGCTGCGGGACCTGGAGCGTATAGAGGCGCTGCCCTGGGTCCTGACGCACGGCGACGTGGTGTCGGACAACGTCATGGTCGAGCCGGCGACGCCCGGAAGACACGGTAGCCGCGGCACGGGCTGGTGGCCCGGCACGCTGCGCGGCTTGCTCGACTGGGCCGAGAGCGAGTACCTGCCCTTCGGCGTGGGGCTGTACGGCGCCGAGGAGCTGTTCGGCCAGAGCGTCCTGCGGTGGGACGCCGCGGAGGCGTCGCAGCGGGAGAGGTTCGCGTATTATCCCGAGGCGGGGGACCTGCGGCGGCTGTTCTGGCAGGAGCTGGAGAGCGCCGTGCCGCCGCTGGCGACGGATCGGGAGCTGAGGGGGGCGGTGGAGCAGGCGAGGTTGCTGGGCATCTTGCTGTGGCACGGGTTCGCGTTCGATGACGGGAGGATCGACCGGGTCGTGCAGGAGGGGAGGGACGACGCCGAGGTGCAGAGGTTGGATATGTTTCTGTTTGGCAACGATCATCCGCTGACGAAGGGTGATGCTGATTTGAGGGCTGTCGCGAGTAGTGAGGACCTGCGGCGGAGGGAAGACGCGAAGAAGCCTCTGGTGACGGTTGCTGAGACCGAGCAGGAGAAAGAGGTGTCAAAGGGGAGGTGGTCATTTCGCCGCAAGTCGAATATGACCCCTTAGGCTGACTATGGACGCCGAATAGATTGTACTGTACTTCGAAGTCGTGTGCCGTATCCAGTTGGCTGAAGCAGAATCTGGCTACTGATGACAGTATTGAAGAAGGGTATTACATATTATTATCCAGTCCTCGTAGTTATTACCTTAGCTTGGTACAGTTTGGTGCTGCAATTATTGGTGTGACCACGTCTATGCACCGTTTAGTCCATTACCTTCTGAAGTCATGTGGTTGGTATGCCCTTGTTCGGACATCTTGTCGAGTGGCACTGGGATACTGAAACTGTAAAGGGCGAAATGTATTTTGATATTGGCATTGGCAGTCCCAAACCAGACAAGTATCCTCCTGCCGTCCCCGGGAGAGGGACCTCTATAACGAACCCGATACTCCAGATTGTGCTCATCGCCTTTCCTTGAACGCCAGACGTAGCACAACCGACAACTCCATCCCCGTATTTTGATCGCGACAGACAACATAAACCAAAATGCACAAATCACTAATAGTTCCACAAAGCCTTATGGTAGATAACCCTCGACCCCAGCCTCTCAAACTCATGCCCCGTGATCCACGAGTCGTTCGTCGGCAGCTTGGCAAACACGCTCGCGCCCTTCCAGACGACGACCTGCTCGTCCATGTCCCTCGCGCTGCGACTCACGAGGATGCGGTCGAACAGGTCCGGCCGCAGGGCCTTCAGCCTGTCCTCCAGGAACGGCGCGAACTGCGGCGTCTTGGCCCCGCCGCCGATGACCATGATGCTGCCGAGCAGGTCCCTAACCTTCTTCTCGTCGCCCTTGGCCGCGTTCTGGATGCTGGTCATGATGGCGATGTCGAGCGGCGCGACGGGCAGGACGGCGTCGCGCTCCTGCGCTATCGACTTGGCCGACTGCCGGGGCTGCGGGAAGCTGCTGTCCGCGAACATGCTGCCGGGGAGCTGGGAGAGGGGGTTGTTCGGGCCGTTGGCCGGGCCCGGCGTACCGCCGTTGCGGCCGCTGGGGGCCGGACTGCCCGTGTCCTTCGCGCCGCCGAAGACGTACGGTCCGGGTACGGGTGTGTTGGCGCCTTCCGGGGCCGGAGACGGGGCGTTGGACGTGGCAGGCGTGCCGTTCAGGTCTGCACGAGAGAGGAAGTTGAACGGTTGGCTCTTCTCCTTGCTTGGCGTCGACACGTCCGGTCGTGGTCCTGCCGCATTTCCGTTGGTCGTGCTGGCCATGACTGACGGCTGAATGTGCGCCAAGATTGCGAGTTGGGCGGCCGACGTAGGGTCATCCGGTACGTCGACATCGTATGCGTTGTATGACCGGTCTATCAGCTTCCGCCGCCCTCGCAGCTTGGCGCTGTTGTCGAAGATTTCCGGCGTGTAGAAGCCCATGGGTGCGAGGATGACTTCGTCGTAAGTCTTGAACTGGTACTTGCGGGTAGGCTGATTCGGCGCACGCAAATGGAACGAATATAACTGTACAGAGATATCTGCTTGCGACAGAGTGCAGTGCTTAATCTTCAGCTCTTCGCCTAGAAGAAAATCGTATCGGCGCCGCAGGTTGATGTCTTGGTAAGGGAAGTTATCGTATAACATCATCTTGAGAAACGTCTCCGTGACATCGTAGCCGCCGTACTTGAGATTGATCCGTGAGTCCTCCAGGACGAGGCCGTCTTCTACACATGTGATGGACGTCTTTTGGGCCCCAACGTCAACGACACAGGCTTGCGTATAGCCCGCGCCGAAGGTGGCTGCCATACTCTCCTGGATGAAGCTTACCCTCTTGAACTCGAACCAGCTCAGGCAAGAGTGAAGCACTTGCTCGACGTACTTCTTGTCGTACAAGTCGGGAATGACGAATACGCAGCTGTACTGTCTCCACTGGCTGGTTCGAGTGAGACCTAGCTCCTGGCGAATGGCCCTGTCCAAAAGGGTCTCAAAGTCGTCATACAGATGCTCTTGCGTGGTATAGTCGTCCTCGTTCAGCCACCCGTGTTGAAGGGGCCACCAGAGCTTGAACTTGGGGTTCGAGTCGTCAGGGACACGCTGAGCCTGGTGGCCGATAAAGCAGGACGCAGCGGAATTCGGGTCCTCCAGCTTCGTTATATCGGTCCAGTCGATCTGAAGGGGATCATTGTGCTGAGGTATGACTTCGGGTTCCGTCCGCCTGTTGTAGTTGACTACCAGCTCTTTTGAAGTCGGCAGCACTTTGCGCTTGTTGGCACGCATGTCGACCTTGAGGTCGTTGCACATCTTCTGGTACTTTTTTGCCCACTCCTCGCCGTATTCCTCGTCAATCGACGGAGCCTCAAATTTCCTCCTGGGCAGAGCCTCGTGTATCTCAGCCTCTGTCTGTGGAAATTTGGTGGCCAAGGTCATGGGCACCGTCTTGGGCAGCGCATCGCTTGCCAGGCCGATCCGCAGATTCTGGCTTCCTGGGTGTATGACTATTATTTTTGACGGATCTTGGTAGTCTGCCGAAGGTGTCGGAACCTCGTCTGCTTGGTCTTCGACGAGGGGAAGCGGTATTTCGCCGTTAGCGTTGTTACTGAGGAAGCGGTCGCGATCCTTGGCGGTCTGCACGAGTCTATCGCGCGCCGCCTCGTTCTGAAGTCGGAGGGACAAGATCTGGTCATCGCGTTTCATATAGTCGCTAGAGCATGGAAGCGTCAGTCACGACAGTCGATGCCTTCTGCAACTAGTTGTAAACCGTTCAGCTTCGCACTTACGTGTAGTAATTCTTCTGGTTGATAGGGATGACATCTGGCCAGCTCGTCTGCTTCATGCCATTGTCGGTTCTTTCGAGGCCTAAATAGTCACTTATTAGAATTATGTCCTCACTGGATCGGCAGGGACAGAAGCGCAGGTTGTGGTTCTTCGTGAGATGTCTTCTCATTACCTTCCCGGAGGAGCACCCGCTCGCTAACCTTTCCGACCATCTCGAAACGTCTGGCGAGTTGGTAGAAGGTTGATCAGATGATTTAGGATGTAGATAGAACGGGTGCTATCTATGGTCCTTAAAGACAGAATATGTCATTGCCGGATGGTTAGAGTCTGTCTCGCTCTTAAGCAAACGTGGTGAGAGAGTCCAACATGGATTCGCTTTTGAATGCGCCGGCCATATCGAGCTGCTGCCGACGGTTCGTGATCCCTGGTTCCGCAAGATCTACGCTACATCCCATTTAGGTAAAGCGGCTGAATGTCTTTGCGGCAAGTTCCGTACTGTACACTGTTATTCAGTACAGCAAACCTTCAATGAGTCGACCGCATCAAAGGACAACGATGATGTCTAAATGAACAGGTACAGCGTTGCGTCAGTGCCCTTTGCACACTGTAGGCTCTGTCATCAAGCAACCGAGAAGCTGTATTGCGTAGAGGTAGTTAAGCGGCGCCGCCAGTGTCACGTGATGTGATGACGTATTGCAAAGGGCTTCACTCTGTACTTAGAGTCACCGGAAAGGGCCAGCTTGACCACAACTCATAATAAAGAAGATTGGCCACGTAAGAGATTCTTGAGGAACCTTCAATCATACAAAACTTCCATCGTCTAAACCGTAATACCTTCTCACCACGTATGTGATTATCGAACATCAGGAAGCCACATTTAAGGAACGTACGCACAAGTGGACTTACACGATGCCGCCCATCCCCATCTACACCAAGAGTCCCATAAACGCCGCAAAGGCAGATGGCGTAACGCCACAGACAGCCCCAGCATCAGAAAAGGCAGAGTCGCAGCCAGTGACAGCTCCAGCTACGTCGACACAAGAGCAAGGAGGATATCCGGCAGCCCAGCCTGGCGCTGTTCCGTCCTTACCTGCCGTAACCCCTGCACCGTCAGGTCAACACTATCCTGCTGCACAGCCAACGCCGACTAGGAGCGTAGGTCACCAAGGCCCGCCGCTTCCGCAGCCCGGAGCCGTACCGGTCGCTCCTAGCTCAACAACTCGGGTTGCCGCCTCAGGACCTCCGCCCGCAATGGTAACGGAACCGCCAAGGCTGCCCGGACAAGGGCCGCCAGTCACATCCACCTATCCGCAGCAGATGTCTATCCCACCACCGACGGTGCCACAAGCGCAGCGAGGAACATCAACGGCCTTCGTCGTGCCTTATGGTGCTGGCCAGGCAGACATCAGCCATCCGCCCGGTTACCAACAGAACGTCAACGCGGACCAGTTCACCAGTAGTCAGAGAGAGGGGCATCATACTGCACTTCACTCTTCGTCGGACTGGTCTGTCAGTAATGAGCGGGCTGATGACGAGACTGAAGAGGGCGTATGGAATGCGGCTCGGAAGTGGGCTCAGGCGGCTGGGGACAAGCTCTCTGCAGCCGAGACTGAGGTCTGGCGGAGGATCAACAAAAAGGACTAGGAAGGAAGGATTGTTATGCGTCTTTGCCAGGCTCCTCACGGCCGCGACCTCGCCCTTGGCTTCCTTACCGAATCTTTGGTCCTCTTCTCCCGACTTATCCCTATCAAAGGTTCTCTGGGTTGGTCAAGGTCGACAGGCTGCACGTGATACGCCTGCTCCATTGGTTGAGGAAAGCAAGGCAACAAGCGATGCGGCATTGTACCCGAGTTTCTGGATGCGATCGCCTGACCTCGGCGTCTAAGATGAGCCGAGGTGATGGGTTGTGCTATATTTCAAACGAGCTGCTATGTCTGTACGAGGTTTTCGGGTATCTGCAAATGGAACGGACTTCAATATCCATTTTCTGGTCTTGCCGTGCCAGGCACTATACGCGTGAGCTAACGCGGGAACTCGTCAATCTGTCTTGGCCGCGTTATCCTGCCCGAGTCCTCCTCGCGTGACAACTTTAGATCCCTGGCTCCTTCCAAGCCGGTGGGCTGCCGCAGCCTCAGTGGAGAGGATCGCGTCATCATTGGGTTGCTGATTTGCATAAGAGCCGAGATATAGCCCGCGGGCAACGGTTAAAGAGACGAGTAATTTCCCAAAAGAGCGGACGTTGTCATGCGCTCAAGAAGCAGGCCGTCCCTTGCTCTAGCGCGGGCGCTCCGGAGAGGGCCCCACAGAACAAAGCATCGAAGCCGTGGAAGCAATCTTAGAAGGTCTGACCGCCGGAAGTGAGCCCAGGACACCGGCTTCTCTAAATCTTGATTCACTGCCCGTGCGCCTGCAGCGCGGACATTGGACAGACTTTGCGTGATGAGATCATGAAGAGTCAAGTAACGTTGTGAAAGAGCAGGCTGGGATCACTCTGAAGAGGTGGTAAGGGCGGGATCTGTTATGGAGTTGGTTCTGCGGACACGGGACCGGATGCAGGTACGGACGGACCACCGTTCACGTAGTTCCGTCAATCCAATCACACTGGCAACAGATGGCATTGGTAAGAAAGGAGCTGCCTAGAGAAGAAAAGGACGCAGGTTGGCCACGGCTTGCGGCTCGGCGATAGCTTCTCCTTGCGACTGCCAACATCAGTCCCCTTGCCCATCATTAACCCGAACACGTTATTATAGCAGGCTTTTCGAGTGCGAGGATAAACGGCACAAAGGGAAAAGCGGGACAACGCCACAAATCCATCGCGTGAGGTGGACGGCGATACAGCGAGCATTAACGCCTATCGGGTGAGCGGGGTGGCGGAGCTGGGCTGATGAAATCCTTCCAAGGCCGTCTTTTCACCAAACATCTTGCCTCCGAGTATGATCGTACCATGGGAACAGACACTTGTCAGTTTCGCTGCCTGGTGGGATACAAGACAGCAATCGTGAGCTTGGAGACCGCCATGACGAAGACCTAAGCGCAAGCTTGTAAAGGAACCGAGCTAAAAGCGGAAACAAGATTTCCAGGGCATCGGCTGCGGATCGCTGTCAAACATGCCAAGATGGCGAAAACATTGTCGTGGAGATGGAACAAAGTCAGGATGGAGCTGACTGGAGATCACGATCCGTCGTATCACGTCTCTTACATGCTTCCAGATCGAAACGCAGGTCGGGGAGCGCTCGATGGATGGGAAACACGCCGGTTCTCGCAATGTGAAATCTGCAGCTGGATCAGATCGTCAAGCAGTCATCAAAGGAATCGAGGTTGAGAACTTGAAATCGAGAATCAATCAAGAGAGAGGAAAAGAGGGGTCTACCATACATAGTAAAACGCGAGACAAGGGTTGAAGTTCTGTGACAGATCTGAGACGCGATTCAACCCCTGCTGAGCCCCTCTAGACTCCACTATTTCCTCCACTGCCCAGCGCGGGTCCATCCGGGCCCCTGCTCGACCCTCCACAGGCCCAGGCCGCCCGATGGCCCCATCCAATCGCCTCGACTTCCACGGCAAAGGTGGAGAAGGCGGGGTTGCAGTCTGCCCCTGCATCCGCTTACCTCACCTTCGAATCAGGACGCGCCGCGACCAACCTAAAAGTCAACCTCAAACGCACTTACCCCGTGCTGAACCCAACTTTTCCAACGACATCCGTTCAGCAAATCCTTGGTCGTCTCGCGCGTCCACTTTCGCTATACCCTCATCGTCGTTTGCTATACCCTCTCTACACAGTATCTGCCCGATTTTCGGATTGTCGGACTCATGTGGCTGCACAGTAGGTGCTGTATCTCTGGTCGGTCTTCCAATCGCCCTCTGGTCACTTCTTGGAGCCCGTGTCTGAGCTAGAGTCCCGAGTCCCGACGCCGTCTCATCCATCACGCCCTTCCTCCCTCCCGAACAGCACGACGTACTCCATTGGCTTGGCTACGGTTCTCTCTCGTTTCCTTCTCTAAACTAGAGGATTCCCTTCCAGCATCGCCTGCAGTAGCCGGTTCCAGAATGCCTACCTATCACCGTTGCTTCCGTTCGCATGGTTCCGTCAGCTGTGGCTCCGGATAAATCGCTGTTTCGTTCTCTGATGTCTGCGATAAAAAGAGAATGAAGACGGTGTTTGAGCTGACGCATGCCTCAGTGGCTCACTCTGCTGCGACTGGCAGATGCACGCTTCCGCCTGCGCCGTGATATGTGGGCTTCTCTTTCCATAATGCTCCAGGAATCCGTCACCCATAGTCGATCCCGTCGCTCGCCCTCCATCGCCAAGTGTCCTGATCTTCTGGCTCTGATGTTCGTCTTTGCGGGGAGACCCGGCACCTGGTCAGAGATACAGCGGCAGCGACGGATCATGAGCGTAAAACCTACACCCTGCTCCCCAAACAGAGGCCGATGTAAGATGCGCTTTTGCCAAACATGCACGACCGTGATCTTCGTCGAGGAGTCGTCCATTGGCCGTGGGTAAATGTCAAAGTTTACAGTTTCGACTGGATGGCTGCAACTGTAAATAACTACGACAGATTTACCGTGCAGAACGGCTTGTCCCAGGTTGTCTGGAGAAAGCTGAGACTGGCACTCCAGAGAGAGGCTGGTGGTGCCATACGAGCCTGACGTTCGTCTGTGTGCATTTGAATCCTGGTCTGGTCTGGCCCAAGATGGGCCGGCTGGTCTGTTCCCTCTGTTCGGAGAGATTTCTGGTTGCCTCATCTGTCTAGATCTAGCTGGGCCCGCGTGCTAGCGTTGTCTATGAAGCATGGGGTCGAGACAAGCCACCTCCTCGGTATCTCTTCCTGACGTTCAAGTTGACGAATAAACCCCTTCCTACGCTCGAGAAGGTCAGATCGGCCGCCGGATTGGCATAGCCTACGGATGTAGGTTTTTCTTCTCTTGCATCCTGGTCACTGCTTTCAAAGAAACACTTAGGTACCTTTTTTGGATATCGTGGGGAACAAGCGTTCCTGTTCTTTCATCTCTAACATGGTATCCCCACTTCTAAAGCCTTCATAATACCAAATGGTAGTTCCCAAGTGGGTTTTGCACACGATTTAGAATCATGGTCAACCCCTTGTCATCTCCTCATCGGAACGAAGAAGCTGCTTTGAAGGGAGCTAGTATCCCATTTCTGGCTCATCGGCATCTTCCCGTATTGCGACAGCTGCTCGTTGAAGCAGGAGTTCAAGGTACCCACTGCTGCCACACCCCCAACGGTCGCTGTTGAGGAAGATGTAACCCCGGGCCTTGTCGTTCAACATCCTTGCAGCCTTTCATTCCCATTCCGAGCAGGCCAAGCACGTTCTCGCACACCCACCGGTCCACACTCTCCTCCAAGTTCACAGACTCCAGGTCACTCTTGTATCAGGAAACTCCGGCCCAGCTCCTACCGACGTTCCGAACCTGACCGTGCTGAACTGTCAGACCTCCTTGCTGGATGACGCCTCTTACCACCACGGGTCCTTTCTTTTATACCCCAGGGTCCTTTGCACCGCCCCTCACTTCTGGTTCTCTTCGCTCCTCTTTCGCCTCGTCCCACTCCGTCGTCCACACCAAATGCTTGCCTTGCGCATTCTTCCACTGCCAGTCACTCCTTTTTCCTGGCCTGTTATACTGTTCGATCTTCCCCTCTTCCGTCCTTCCTTCTGATATTGACTGCTGGGCTATAATATACCAAGAGCTGGTTTCTCTTCCCACTTGGACAGCCAGCGCCAGCAACGACCCCCGATTGGAAGAGCCTCTGGACTTACACCACGCTACTCACCACATTCCTTTGATACCCACCACTCCAACCTGACCTGGCCAACCGTCGCCCTGGTCGTCTTTCCATTAATATCCATCCCATCGCCCTCGCAAGACACTCTCTTCCTCGTCCTACGCCTCTACGGTCCTTGCACGTTTCATAGACGACATTGAGGGTTTAAGCCTATAACCCATACACACACTCATTTCCTACCGACTATTGACAGGGCTAAAAGTGCCGCCTCACTTACACCAAGGATCTAACGGGAAATATTCCCACCTCGACTCGCGCAACCGGCCATTGCGCGTCTTAAAGACCCGAGTAAGTTACAAGATCGCCGGAAACCCCTCGATGATACACTGATCGATACGCTGGCAAGGTGGAGCCACCAGCCGGATGCCACTACCCATCATGGGTCCTTACCGTCCGTGTATCAATGCTAACTGCTCGTGGCCACCTGCCTAGCTTCCGGTTCACAATAGATTAACCATACACTCATTCACACACTGGCTTGTGAACCATGGACGTAGGCCAGGCACAGATGTACGCATCCCCAGTCTTTAACAGCGTCAGGGTCGGGACACAGAGCGCTTACTGAGGTATTATAGACGGCAACAAATACAACCACCCTCCTTTGCTTTTAGCAGCCCCAACAAGTTCAGAAGAGAGGCTCCTCCAAGGCCGCCTCCCATAGTTACCATGAACGGAGGCGAGATGCCGGTAAAAACCGAGTCAATGACTGGACCACAAGGCTCATGGACGGTACCAAGCACTCAAGGAATGCGACCACGTCCAGCAACTATCCACGAGGGGTTCTCCTACTGTGTTAGTGAGGGTTATGAAGGACTGCCCTCATGGGATCCGTCTGGCGTTTCCATGCAGCAAACTCCCAGTGAGGCGATGTCTCGCCCGATCTCAGTACACCAGAACTTCTATCCGACGACAACCATAGACAGCAGTGAGTTCGCTGTAAGAGAAGCTCATACACTCATCTAGGCTAACTGTGCTAGTAGACAGCTGGACGCAGAAACCGTGCGAAGACAGCCTGGAGATGCACGGGCTTGATAACGAGATGAACATCGGCCAGGCCTACACCACGGATGAGGCGATTCCTATCCTCGATCTTCGATATCCTGGACAGCCCTTGGAAGGAGACTCGATGAACTTAGATGGCAGCTTGAATCCGCGCAGAATGTCTGGCTCGTCCTTCACCATGTCGACGTCAGGTGGGCTTTCGGATATGCCATCTTACGAGGACTTCTCGGCTGCGCTCTCGGATGCACCATCATTCAGCTCGGACTACCCGCCACCGTCAAACAGAAACTCCTTGATGTCGTCGACGCAGTTATCTCCTGTTGCGTCCCCTCGCATGACGCCCCAAAGCAGATCGGAATTGGTAAGGACGCAGAGTCGAGGCCGAGCATCACCCTCACCACGTCCCGGGATGCGGTCCGCACCTTATAGTGTTGAGAGCGCAAGGAACAAGCGCTGGTCAACCGGGTCCTACGCTCCGGCCCCTAATCGGCGGCCGTCGCCCTTTATATATCATCACCCACACGAGGCCTTCAATCCACATGGGAGGATGTCATCGAGGCACTCATCGCCAACAATTGCGCACAATCAGCTCCCGCTGAACTTCGGCAACCTACAAGCAGCGCAGCAACATCCGTATCTAATGAGCAATGCGCCCGCTTTTCACCGCAACAGCATGCTTCTACCAACGCAACTGCCTTCTCATGGTCCCTACCTTGATCCACACCAGTTCGAGCCACCACCCCCACTGCTATCACATGGCTTGTTCCGAATGCTTCAGAGCAATGGAGATCCACACTCTCTGCACAGCCACTATACGGATCTTTCTGACCCTCCTGATCTATATGCATCGTTGAATGAGGAGCAGGTCCCTCCTCCGCCGGAGGACATGAACCCGTCAGATCCGGATCTTGTGCCTCACGAGCAGGAGCTCAGATTTGAAGGCGATCTTTACACGCCAAAATGGGTTCGCGGTCATGGCAACAAGCGCGAAGGCTGGTGCGGCATTTGCAAACCTGGGAGGTGGCTTGTGCTGAAGAACTCAGCATTCTGGTACGACAAGAGCTTTACCCATGGCATTAGTGCCGCGACCGGGAACCCATTTCAGGAACCTCAGGAGACCAGACGAATGGACGGTAACCCCGATGTCTGGGAAGGGTTGTGCGGCAGCTGTAACGAGTGGATTGCGCTAGTAAGCAGCAAAAAGAAGGGAACAACTTGGTTCAGGCATGCGTACAAGGTAAGTTATCCCATGATTTTCTGCGAATAAAAACAAAAACTTGTGCTAACTCGATATTTCAGTGCCATACCCACCCAAAGATCAAGGATGCGCCGAAGCGGCGGAGGGAGAGCAGCCATACGCGAGCCTTGGCCGCCTCAACGATGGCGAGGCCTAAGGTAGAGCCGCAACAGCAGCCTCTAACGCCGCAGATGACTCCCGCTAGCATGTCGGTGGCAAACACGCCTACTCCAGCCAAGACGCATCCGGTGCCGGAACAGCAGCAAGAACAGCAGCGCACACCGCAACAGGAGCCACTGGATCAACCACAACAGCCCCAACAGCAGCCGCAACCGCACGCTCAAATGCATCCGCACCAAGACCTGGAGCAGCAAGAGCTACAGCACAACCAGCAGCAGAGCCTCCAGGAGCACCAAGAGCACCAGCTCGCACAACAAAGGCACCAGGAGCAGCAGGAACAGCAACAACAGCTGCAGCGGTATCAGGAGCAGCAGCAGCAACAACAACAACAACATCACCACCTGCAGCCTCCACCGATGCAGCACCACGGGTATCAGGTCGAACAAGCGCAGCACTTGCAGCCGCACCTGAACATCCAGGTACCGCAGCCAACATACCAACCCAGACCAAGGAAGACGGCCAGCCCCTTGGAGGGATTCTCGAATATGATTTGATGGCTACTTTCTATAATGACTATAGTAACGATTTACTTTTTCCAACTTTCCTTTGTCGGTGATACACACTCCTCGCAGTAGGATGCGTTACGATCTTTTTCACACTCACACCCCTCTACGTGGCATGAATTAGGGTTATCTTGCGATACCATTAGAAGATTGAAGGCTTGGGTGCGGGATGCAGGCAGGGCTCGTCGGCGACGAGCAGACTCCTAATGTCTTTCTCTCTCTCTCTTATTTTGGCCCCTGGAGGTGCTGTTGATTTGGGGTCTATGGTGGATCAGGGGGGCTGGTATACCTAACTATGATGTTATACATCGTATGAGCTAGCGAAGTCATTTCAGTGTCATCATTGCTGCCACTTTGTTCTGATGCGTGAGCGTGTACTGGGAAGAAATTTACTTAATGGCTTACGGACTCGCACCGGTGCTTACAGGATATCAGACCTCTTTGCACCTTTGCGGAGTTTGGAATTTTCTCAGCAATCTGCTTCTGGGATACCCACCTCAAAAATATCAGCTTGTAAATGCCATTCCTTGATCAGGGCGTCTCCAAGATCGCTCGACCCCCAACCTTGACGATGATGCGCTAGGGAAGTGCCCTACAAGTGACTAGACCATGTAAAGACGTAAACGAAACTGAAGTCACGATCTGTTTCCGATCCAACAGGGTTCAAGGGGGCCAAAAAGGGCAAGGTCTGTTGTCCGGGGGTGATCTCGCCTGGAGAAACATCAAATGCCGACAGCCTACAGAGAGGTAGCTGCATACTTAGATAGATCGCCGATATCCGCACTGGGGGCATGGCCACCAGCTGGGATAGGGAGGTAAAAATCGCGCCTCTTCCCTCTGTCGTAGATTACCACAGTAATTCTGAGGAAGTTGGACTGCCCACCTTGAAGAGAGTGAATCTGGAGTACCTATTACCGAGGATATCGATGTAGGATCCACAAGAAAGCGCGCCGGCAAACACCTGACGGTAGAACTGCTGACGAAGACGACATACTATGGTACGGTTCCTGGACAGGTGGAAGCTCTCTCATCTGTCGGCGCCGGTGGCAGCCCTTCGCTAGTACGCCCCTGCTCCTTATTGTGATAAGGATCCGATGGGTGAGTGGACACATCGGCCTGGAGCAAAGAAAGGCCAGAAAACAAGATCAAAGCTACGGGCTGGGGTGCTTGTCGGTTACTATAATCAGCTCGCGAGAACGCTGGGCAGTTAGGGAATAAGTCCTGGTTAGATAAGGTGTTTGCAACCGGGTATCGTGCCGGCATAATGTTGGATCGACCGCAGGTACCGGGGCATGGAACGATGCCAGTCCAGGTCTCGGGATGTCCAGCTTCGTATAGGGTTCAGACAGGACAGACTGGCCGAGTTCACGTCGCTGACTGAGATACACGGATGGGATTGAGGACATAGATCTTGCATCAGGCCCCCTTCGCACAGGTCAGATCGACTGTGTTCGCTCCTGCGAGCATAAGCTCTAGACTGAAGAGATCAAGAATTTACAGGTCGCTGGAGGGCGAACACTTGAGGGTGTGGTAAAAGGGTCCTTGGGTCTCCGATGGCCTCATGAGCAGCAGCAGCGGAAAACACGGCCGGACAGCGTTCGGCAAGACGGCTCACATGTTGGGATAGCGATCAGTCTCCATCAGCTAATCTCCAGAATTCATGCGCGGCCTTTATGTCGTCAGCGCCATCCATGTTGGCGCCGGCGGTCTTGCTGTCGCGGGGCTGTCGGACCAGGATCTAAAGTGCTTGCATATCAGCCCCTGGACCCCTGGATAGCGCAAAAGTTTATTTACGTACCTTGTTACCTTGGGCTCTGGGGCAGAAGATCGATTCGTCCCGGCCAATTACCTGCACTAGATGCGCGGATTATTGTCTGCATTCGAAGATGGTGCTTGGGTGTCGTCCCATTATCTTGGAGGCTGGATGACTGATCCTGTGGCTCAGCTGAAGAGGGGTTTGTTGAGTTGGTGGTCTTGTTCCTTCCTCTAGTTCCTTGGATCATTGACAAGTAGCGGTCTAATCCGATCGTGGGGACAAGCTAGGAATGGCAAGGGCACAATGGAGTTCACAGTTGGGCCTTCCTCCAATTCAATTCAGAGTCGAAGAATCTGAGCAGTAAATCGTAGAGGAGGAAGGAGCAAACTGCATCAAGACCGAGCTCCCGTTGCTGCAGAAGCCAATGGCAGCGGCAACTGGCCACGTGCGAGGTTCAGGACAAGAAAGCACGTCCTCCAGTCATTGAATCGTGACAATGGGAATGTCCAACATCAGGGGCTGTTTGCCCCTCGACTTCACGGTACGCAATCAGATGCGAATCACCGATTCCGGTTCTAGCATGATGCTTGCACGACGCCTTGAGAAACTTGCTTCCCTCTGGCGCTTGGCTAGTCCCATCCCTGGACCTGGAAGGTGTCAAGAGATCGGGAAAAGTATTCCCACAAATCTTTACGATGTCTTGTGGTATACATCGATCCTTTGCGGCCGGAACCAATAGCTCCGTCTCTAGACATAAAATCGGACGCTGGACCGCTTATCTTCTGTTCGTCATCGCCGTCGCGTCAGTGGATCTGCCTGACGCAGGTACAAGCAATATTTCAGGAGAGGTGCATCTTCTATTGCAGCTCTCGCATGGCAGCACAAAGCCATTCGCACTCCAGGTGATCTCGGATGTGCATGCGGCTGCTACTGGACATTGCTTCTGCGCTTCTGGAATGAGACCGAGCTATACTGTTATTTTATTTTCCAGGGGAGTTGCAGCATGGCGTCGCTGATCAGACTCCACCTTCAGCAGCTTCTAGCCTGCTGTAAGGTATCGCCAAACAGCCGCCGTCGCTACAGACAGGCGGCGTGTCCCCATTCTTGGGTCACCGTCCGAAACTGCCCTATTATGTATGTCCCTATTATCAGATTTCAGGTCGAAACTGTGCAAGCGTTCATTGTGGCCTTCTTATACCTCCGGGAAGACGACTGTAGCGAGGAGTAACTGCCAGAGCTTAGCAAAGCTTTTGGCCCCTCCTGCAAGGCACTCCATTGAGTCATCCATACGGCACAGTAGGCACTGTGCAGTAGTGGCCCGCAGCTCTCTATCCACCATGAAAATGGCCATGCTTGTCCTCAGATGCCTCCATCCAATGAATTCAGACCATGCAGCTCTTCCGTTACCTCGCATTGCAGCAACTCGCATTGGCCATAGATGGTTGGCCAACTCTGAGGTCCCAATTTCGTCTTCGCAGCGAGGTTCCTATACTATGCAGTAACATGCGCAAAACGTCGAGCAGCCAAAGCACATCATCGAACAAGCAGCATAAGCGGGTAAGAGGAACAACTCGGAAGAGATCAGCACTACTAAGCTAACGCTAGTTGTTCAGTGCGTACTCTAAGAATCCTTGGGGGCCATTTCCCCCCTTGTAGTGCTGAATTAGGCAGTTCCTGGCATGTTATCTAAGGCAGGTAGGCAGCTGAACTTGAGCTGTCTGCTCCACTACCGTTCGATCTCAGGAGGGCAGAACCTGGGGTCACCAACCATTTGTCAGGTACAGCTCCAGTCACAAGTTTATTTGTCGACTAGCGATCCTCGACTTACTCGAGTGCTACAAGTATACACGAAACAGCCTGAGTCTTCACGGCATCATTGCGCACAAAAGGCAGATTTCTCGTGGTCTATGCGGAGAACCCCGACCGCCTCTCTTAGACCCGGTGTACGCGCTGGCTATACAACACTGAGTTGAGAGAGTGCCTGGGAGCTGTTGGCATGCTCGCACCCCTTGGGGACGACGACGCACGATTCGTTACGAGCTCAGCGCTTGCTCGGGGTTTAGCAGACCGGCAGACCGCAACGACGCAACCACCATCCTGGCATCCTGGCAGCCTCCAGCACAGACCGCCCTCCCAAGCTCGATACCAAAATTTCCCCGGTTGCTCCTTGCCAACAACAGGTTCTTCCTGGCGGTCACCGTCTGCGCTTTTAAGACCACACAGGCCCCTGGATTGGTCCAGATATATCTTCCTCGCTAAATCCCTTGATGCGAGCGGATAATAATCTGTCTATTACTTCTGTGTTCGGTAACTTCAGTGTGTTCGGCTTCTCTTCTCGTCTGCTTGCCCCTCTCGGCTTCCTGTTCCTCTCGGTAGTTTGTCTCCCTTTCCTCATCCCCATGTAAAATACATGTGCCTCCCTATAGTCGGTTAACTGCTTGTTGACTATTGCTAAACCCCGGCCTGCTTTGCTTCCACCAGTCTATGCATATGCTGACCTTTTCTTCCCTTTGCTCGCATCTAGGTTTAATGTTATTTGCTATAAACTGTAGCTGAACGAATCTCGACAAGTTTTCCGTGATGAGGCATGATATACGACCCTCGCCCTGCTAGATCTATTTTTCACCAAGACACTGAGACATCCACGGCCATTTCTTTCTCTTTTTTTACGTCTTCCTTACCGCCGATATCACGCCCGGGCCGCCTCGCAATATTTCCCTTAGATATTACCAGACCCGTTCCAGAACACTGTATCAGAAACCCTTCTACTGTGGACTCTGCTATTAGGATCGATCTTCGATGGATGCGGGCTTGCTGTGCGTCTGGCTTGCGCTTTTATAATTCTGAATCAGATCTGCTATGAGTGGGGATCAACAGACTCCAAGGCAAGACAACCTACATTTCCTCCAACATCTCGATTGATCAGACTGGAGCATGTGCAGTTGCTGCGGGTCTTTGCTGGAAACTAACCCGTCTGTTTGCTAAACAGCTGTGGCGATACAAACGCTCAACCGCCCACGCCTAAACAGACCCCGACATCTTCAATATTTCCCAGTCCCGTCTTTGAGACCCCAAAGGACACCCAGGGCCGATTTGACGAGGTCTCGGGCGGGTGGACGCCTCGCTTTGCCGAGGAATATTCCGTCTTCAACTCAACTCCTGGCAACCTCAGGGGCACCAACGGGCCATTTGGCGAGTTCGGGTCATTGACACCATACGTACAACAGCAACCCCAGCCCGCTACTCAGAAGCGGCCTCTCACCGCCGAAGGCATCGCCGCCGAGATTGCAACTCATGTCAATCACTTTTCGCCGAATCCAACCCTACCACTTCCACCCGTTCAGCCTTCGCAGCGTCTGCAATCTTCTCCCGGGCAAGCAGCCGCGTCCGAGTTTTCCCGGCCAACAGAGAACGGGTGTCACCAGCAATTCAGCTTACAGGAGAGATCAGGAAAGAAGCGAAGGCGCAATACCATAGAACAGGAGTCACGGGAGGAGGAACAAGGACAGACGGTGACCCCGCCGTCTTCAGCTCGGAAAAGTCAACGGAAACTTGCTCCAAACTTGGAGCTCACCGCCATGCAGAATGACCAGGGTTTCAGCCAGCAAGATTTCATCAATGGCAGCGGGCAACAGCAGCATGATATGGGGACATTCGTGACGACTCCCAGCGACATGTTCGGCTACCCCTTATCGGCAGGGCCAATGTCAGCTCCAACGGATGGCCAAGCTTTTGGCAACCAGCGAGCGTTTTGGGATCCGGACCCGAGTATGGCAGGGATGGATATTGACTACAGTGCCGCCACGGGTGGGAATGTCTTCCAGCAACAGACGCCCGTCCATCATGGAACAATGGAGTCACTTGAGTGGGCTAGGGCGAATCAACTGTTCCAAGGAGCCGGCGGTATCACGCAGCAGAGCCACGAAAACTTGCAGGGACCGCCAAATGGCGAGAGAGCTTTGGCCTCCAAGGCTGTCATGCCACCTCTGGACGCCGATTCTAACAGTCAGGCATTGTACACCGGCGCATATTCGCCTCAAGTGGAGAACGCCTTTGGCATCATGAGGAACGCCGGGGCTGTAGATCCCGGTCTTATCTTCACTCGGCCGCCATCATCCAGCCTTACAAGCGAAGCTTTCAGCCAGGCGGCATTGGGACCTTCTTTGTCGGCGCCTCCGGCCCAAATCCAACAACCAGCTCCTCCTCCACCGCAGCCGAGGGTAACCCCGGTTCAGCGTGGGGAGCTGCGCCGGTCGATGAGTTCCAAGGAACTGGGTCCCAACGCAAGGGTTGACAGATCGCTTGTGAGTTCGCCGACGAAATCTTTCGCACGACCGGGACTTTCTCGGAGCTTCAGCGAAAGTAGAGGGAAGAAACCTGCTGTGCGGGCATCTCTGCCGCCTCTTGCGCCAGCGCCGCGTCCACAAACGGGAGTTGCCAGCAATCGGCCGGTTGTTTCGCAGGCCGTGCGACCCAGTGGAAGGACATCTCCAATGAAGAGCGACCACCATCACCGCTTGTCCAGCCTATCGTCTATCCCGGAGACGGCGAGTATGGTCCCTCGTACGAGGACGCAGGCAAAGTTCACCATTGATGCCAATGGCCGGGCAAGGGTTGAAACGACTGTATTTGTCGAGGACGACCTACCGCCTCCTTTGTCCGTCCGTAAGAGGAACAAGTCGCAGCCGACGCTCCGTCAACATCAGCAGTGGCACTCGTCCGAAAGCGATGACGACTCGTCTTCAACGGACGACGAACCTATCATTATTCCTAGCAGGAACACATCCTTTGTTCTGCCTGATCCATTGAAGGCAACACGAAAGAATCCTTTGCACGGTTCGCAGCGCAGCATTAGCGAACGGAGCAATGCTTCGTATGCCACGTTTGGCGGACAATCCTACCAAGACGATCCCGACAGCGAAGCCGAGACGGTGATGAACGAGATGACGCCGACAGGTGGCAGATCGGGGGACGCGGCGAGCGAACTGAAGAAGCTGCGCGAGAGTAGACAGAGGGGGCAGCTACCCTCGCCGGCGAAGCAAAAACGATATTCTTTTACCAGCCGTGCTCCAGTGGCGGATTTTGCGACAAATAAGTACTCGAGGCAGAGCGTTATCTCGCCGACCAGCCTGACGGAATCGAGTCTGCCAACGCCGTCAAGTTCGGCGTCTCAGGGCATCAGGTGTATTTGTAACCGACCTGAAGTCGACCGTGATGGCGACGGCTTCATGGTCCAATGGTAGGCACCTACCTCCCCCTTGGGCGCCTGAATAGCACATCGGACGTGTCTCGTTTCAAGAATGAGTCTTAGGCTAACACTCGTTGCTCCAGTGAATCGTGCGAGATGTGGTTGCATGGCAGATGCGTAAACATATCAAAACGTACCCTGCCGTCGGTATATATCTGTCTATTCTGCGCAAACACGCCGAATATGCGGGGAGGTCGGATACGTGACAACGGACGCGTGTCACTGGGCGGGCCAATGCCCTCGGCGGCTTCGCCGCTGGCTCACAAGTCGTTCAAGTCATTCCGATGAAAGCATCCCACGAGAATTACGTCTGCTGTAAGCTACCGGAAGGGCGGAAGACGAGGTCTGTCGAGCATATGCCGGGGGAATGAAGTGCCTGGTCAAGGACGAGAGAAGAGTCACCGGCAGATTTCTTCTCAGGAAGACGGCTGTATACACATGAACTTAATGTTTGAACGTCTGTCTAATGATGATACAAGAGAAGAGACAGGAATATAAAAGGAAGACATTGGCTGGCTCAGGCTGCATTCTGACTACGAACAAACGGACCAGGCGCCAATGCATATGTGACTTGTACAAGTATGAGTTCTTTACGCAATATGCGAGTAAATCTCAAAGAGGAAGAGCATTTGACGGTGCTTGACTCGGTCAAGTTTTGAACATGAGAGTGCGACTGCTCGTCAAAACTCAGCATTGAAAAATTTAAGTCTAACCCGTCTTGCAAACTGAGCGATCAAGGTCAGGCTTACTCTGCCTTGTTCGCGGCAAGAAGTAAATAAAAACTACCTACCATGGTGCAAGACCGGTTCGGAGGAAGCAACGATTCGGGTACGTTTCGGCTTAACTGAAGCTCCTTCCAGACCAACTCGGTGGGAGCGGCCGCCGACTTCGGAAGGTGGGGTTGTTGGACGTCAGGCCAGTCTTAAGCGACTCGCACCAAAATTTCGGTGCGAACGCGGCGGGGGAGCTAAAGTACGTGAACTGAAGTACCTTACCTTGCCTTAGTACCTCTTTCCCTCTGATTGTCTCCTCTCGATCACTCGACAAACGAATCTCTCCTCTCTTTCCCGCCCTCCACAGCACGTCTTAAGATACCCAAGAAGGAAAGATGGCTACTCACAATATTGTCATCTTCGGCGGTGACCACTGCGGTCCTGATGTGAGCTCAATTGGACTTGCCGAGAGCGAGAGCTAGCTCGTGTGACACCAGTTTGCTAACAGCTGTGATCCAGGTCGTGGCCGAGGCAGTCAAAGTATGACCCTGACGCCCATCTTCTGTCCCGGAATATCTGCTTACCTGAAGTCGCCTTAGGTGCTCAAATCAATTGCAGCAAATAGCCCGTCTGCTGGCAAGTTCAACCTGCAAGAACAACTCTTCGGTGGTGTAAGTTTGTCAATCTCCTCCCAAGGCCTTCCGTCTCCGGCATCGCACCGGTCGCGACTGGCCTTTTCGCCTTCTCTCGCGTCCTGGTGTGCCCTCAATGCTAACCTAACCGTCTTCTCCTCCAGGCCTCGATCAAGGCGCATAACAACCCCCTCACCGACGAAGCCCTCGCGGCCGCCAAGTCCGCCGACGCGGTCCTCCTCGGCGCCATCGGCGGCCCTGAATGGGGCCCCGACTCGCCCGTCCGCCCGGAGCAGGGCCTCCTCCGCCTGCGCAAGGAGCTCGGCACATACGGCAACCTGCGCCCCTGCAGCTTCGCCTCCGAGTCGCTGGTCGACAGCTCGCCGCTCAAGGCCGAGGTCTGCCGCGGCACCGACTTCACGGTCGTGCGCGAGCTGACGGGAGGCATCTACTTCGGCGACCGGACGGAGGACGACGGGTCGGGCTACGCCATGGACACGGAGCCGTACAGCCGCGCCGAGATCGAGCGCATCGCCCGGCTCGGCGGGTTCCTGGCGCTGGCGCAAAACCCCCCCGCCAAGGTGTGGAGTCTGGACAAGGCGAACGTGCTGGCCACCAGCCGGCTGTGGAGGAAGACGGTCAACGAGGTGTTCAAGAAGGAGTTCCCCCAGCTGGAGCTGGGACACCAGCTGATCGACTCTGCGGCCATGTTGATGGTGAAGAACCCGAGGGCGCTGAATGGTGTCGTCATCACGAGCAACCTGTTTGGTGACATCATTAGTGACGAGGCTTCGGTTATCCCTGGCAGTATCGGCCTGCTGCCCAGTGCAAGCTTAGGCGGTATTCCCGACGGTAAAGGGAAGTGCAACGGCATCTACGAGCCGATACACGGTATGTCAGATCCACCAAGGTAGAAAGGTCGAGAGTGCAGTGCTGATGATGTATGTGTTTATAGGGTCGGCGCCTGATATCTCCGGCAAAGGCATTGTCAACCCCACTGGCACCATCCTGTCCGTCGCCATGATGCTGCGGTACTCGCTCAACCTGCCAAAGGAGGCGGAGGCTGTCGAGGCTGCCGTGAAGAACGCCATTGACAACGGTAACCGGACCAAGGATATCGGCGGTAATACTAGCACTACCGAGATGGGTGATGCCATTGTCGCGGAGCTGGAGAAGATTCTCAAGGCCTAACTTTGGCCGCAGTGCGGAATATGTTGGGACTGGTGTAGATGCACCAGGTGTTGTATTGGCGGGAGCTGGAGTCGGCTTTAAAAGGGTTTGAAGGGGAACATACCCGGCTTTTTCAAAAGCAGTTGCGTTGCATTACGTACATAAGGTAGCTCGTAGGAGTCTCGAAAATAGAGACGTTGCTTACCTGTCGACATTGATCCAAACACACACTCTGTGACGCGACACCTGAAAGTGTGACTTCCAATGCCCTGGCGTTTCAGCAAGAGGCAGCCCAGGAGCCCGGTCCAGCGGGTCAGACCGCCTGTTAACCGACAGGGGCTAGCACTATTGGCCAAGAAAGATGCCCTGGCGCAGATCAACACACCCCAGCCAAGATTTGAGGGGTGACGACAGAGCTATAAGCGACAGCTTTGGGCATCATTTCCTGGTTTAAAGACCTCAGCATCTATCTTCTTGCGAGGCAGGTCTCCGACGACAACTGTCGTGTTCAGCATAATTTTTCCCTCCTTTTCTTTCCAGCCTGCTACAAGGGTTTCTGTCGTCTGAGCGCGACTCAATAATTCACTAGTGCTACGATAGCCCCTCGCTCAGCTCTATTCGCCTATCTGGCAGGCACGAGAGTGAAGGAGGTACCACACAGTATATCAAGGATAACTCCTGCGCTAATAAGGAAACTGTGCTTCCCACATCTCCGATCGTTGTATTTAAAGCGATAATACGCAAAGATTAAACTGAGGCAGTGGCCTCTCAACACAGATCTTGCTCAAAAGATGGCCGCGGTGGAGAACAAAGTTGCCAAACAGGAGAGCCTGCCGCCGCCTGAAGATGCCATTCATCAAGCAGGCGGAGGCGTCAGCGGCGAGCAGCGCAGCATCAAGACACTCAGCAACGTCACTCTCAAGCACCTACAAGCACTTTACAATGACCATATCGACAAAAACGACAAGACATGGCACGCAGACCAGGTGGCAGCCTTTCTTAAATACGTGCAACGAGACGATGAGACAGAGATACCCAAAGACCTGCTCGAGACCCCCGTCCTCGGGCTCAACGGCTTCCTCAGTTACATGACCTCATCACTGGCAAACATAGCCTCCCCACCCAAGGAGCAGGATCTATCGTGGCCGCTGTCGAACTACTTTATCAGTTCCAGCCATAACACCTATCTGACAGGAAATCAGCTGTACAGCGAGTCCAGCACGGACTCGTACAAGAATGTTCTGCTGCGCGGATGTCGTTGTATCGAAATTGACGTCTGGGATGGCGACGACTCGGACACCGAGAGCGATACTTCTGTCTCGAGCAGCGATGCCGAAGAGCATGATCCGAAGCAGTTTGAGAAGAGGAAGGCGAGAGTTGAGACGATCAAGAACAAGGTACCCAGCTCACTGATCGAGAAGCTGGAGAAGACGTCTCTCGGCAAGAGATTCAACAAGTACGTTGAGGGGAAGACGACAGCACCCATTAGTTCTGAGCCGACGACCACAGCACCGGGACAAACCAAGGCAGAGGCAGCAGACTCTGCCACAAAAACTATGCCCCTGAGCAAGAAGCCTTCACCACAAACGGGGATTGTGGAACCGAGAGTCCTTCACGGGTACACGCTGACCAAAGAGGTTTCGTTCCGGGGCGTCTGCGAAGTCATCAGGGACAACGCCTTCGTAACCTCTGACCTGCCACTCATTGTGAGTCTGGAGGTGCACTGCCGTGCCGAGCAGCAGGAGATCATGGTCAAGATAATGGAGGACACGTGGAAGGGACTCCTAGTCCCATCACCCAAAGAGGACGCCAAGAGCCTGCCAGCACCGGGTGACTTGCGGCGCAAGATCCTAGTTAAGGTCAAATACACGCCCAAGCATGCGGCTGAATCCGGAGAGGCGGTTAGCACAACCTCCAAGCTTGACACTCAAACCACTCAAGGCTCGGAAGAAGAAGATAGGACACCCCCTGGTACGGTGACGGACTCGAAAGGCAACAAGAAGAAGAAGAAGCCGGCAAAGGTCATCGAGGCCCTGAGCAAACTAGGCATCTATACGCGGGGGGTCTCGTTCAAGAGCCTGACGCAGCCTGAGGCTAACATGCCGACGCACGTCTTCAGTCTTTCGGAGAAGGGGGTCATGGAGGTGCACCAGAAGTCAGCGAGGCAGCTTTTCGACCACAACAAGCACTTCCTCATGCGCGCGTACCCCTCCGGCCTGCGCATCAGGTCGTCCAATCTCGATCCGGCCGTGTTCTGGCGTAAGGGGATCCAGATCGTCGCGCTGAACTGGCAGAGGTGGGATCAGGGCATGATGCTTAACGAGGGCATGTTTGCAGGTACGGGTGGGTATGTCCTCAAGCCGGAAGGTTAGTCACAATACACTATCTTGGACGAAACTGCTCCGAAAGACTGACAAAAGTACTACAGGCTACCGCAGCACATCTCCCACACGAGACCCGACCGCGACCGCAACCCAGGCCACCATCCCCCACCACACGCTAGACCTCACCATCCACGTCCTAGCAGGGCAATCCCTACCCCTCCCGGAAGGCGAGCCGGACGAGGCCAAGTTCCACCCCTACGTCAAGGTCGAGCTCCACGTCGAGGAGCCGGAGGAGCGCGCCACGCGCATGGCCGGCGGCGCGGCGGCGGCCGACGAGCAGGTCGCGCGCGAGAAGGAAGGGCAGTACAAGGCGCGCACCAGGACGCGCAGGGGGCGCGACCCGGACTTCGGCGCCGACTCGGTGGCGAGCTTCGGCAAGGTCGCGGGCGTGGTGCCGGAGCTGGCGTTTGTGCGGTTCGTTGTGCGCGACGACGATATCGGGCGCGACGACCTGGCGGCCTGGGCGTGCGTCAGGCTGGACCGCCTGAGGCAGGGGTATCGGTTTGTGCATCTGCTTGATGCTAAGGGGGTTGAGACGGAGGGGGTTTTGCTGGTTAAGGTTACCAAGCGGGTGGTCTAGGGGGCTGGTGTTTGGGACAATGGGGGAGAGCGGGAGCAGGGGCATGTAGGGAGCGGATATCGGTGGGTTTATGATTTGGTGAGGTGTGGTTGCATGTTCTAGACGGGGGAGACCAGGTGTGCATCAGACGGAAAGTCAATGAATGATAGCGAATAATATATTATATCTATCAAGGGTGTATATTCATAAATAGGCCGTAAAAGGTCGTAAGCTCGTCAGATATATGACCGCTGTGATGCGCTTTATCCTCGAAACGAAAAGAAAAAGAATGCAAAAGTGGTATCATGAAGACTTTTTCCGAAGAACCACACCATAAAGCAAACGCCTTCATCCTCTTGCCCACAGGACGGTAATCATCACTGCAACTTCCCCGTGTCCCACGTCCGCACCTTGCTCATGGTTCGCTTGCGCATGTTGCTCATGATCTTGTTCTCCATGTTCTCGATGCCTTTTTCGAGGTCCTCGTCCTCGTCCGCGTACTTCTTCTCGCGCCGCTTGTCCCACACCCGCCAGATGAGCACGATGATGAGCGTCAGCGGGATGGTGATGACGAAGTAGATCCACAGCGTTGGCGCCACGACGGGGCCGTCGTTGTTGTTGCCGTTGTCGCCGCCGCCGCCGCCGGTGCCGTTCTGGAAGTTGAAGAAGGTCATGCTGAAGACGGAGGCGAGGTACGTGGCGGGCAGGAAGATGGCGCCGAGCAGGGACAGCGTCTTCATCGAGGTGCTGTCGCGCTTGCTCGCGTGGGCCAGGCGGCGCTGCTGGCCCGCCATCTCGAGGTTGAGCTTGGACTCCTTCTGCGCGATGATGTTGTACAGCGCCGCGCGCTGGATGGTCAGGCGCTCGAGCGTGGTGTGCGCGTAGTTCTCGATGCCCTTGAGCTTGGCGCTATAGAATTCCAGCCGGCCCTTCATGCTGCGGTGCAGCTTGTCGACCTCGCCCCCGCGGCCGCCGTAGGCCTCCGGGTCGCGCTCGGCCATGTCGCGCTCGACCATGTCCCAGAAACGCGCCATGGCGGTGTTGATGCTCTCGATGATCTCCTGGTAAGCCTGCGGCCGCTTCCAGAGCACCTGGGAGTGGCACTCGACCAGGTCGCGGTTGATTTGGTCAAGGTCCATGTAGTCCTGCTTCACGTAGCCCTCGTCCTCGACGATTTCGTTGCGCAAACTAACGGCGTGCTCGAGCCGGCGGAGCCAGTCGCGGGCCTCGCGTTGCTTCTGGTCGACCTTGGTGGACAGGTCGTGTGAGAGGATGATGATGGGCAGGAGCAACGGGTGCATCACCTGCGCCGCGCAGGCCTTGAGGTGCTTGACGGACTCGACCATATCCGAAGATTCCGTACCCTTTGCATAGCCCGTTGTGATGCCGGTGCGGAAGGAGTGCGAGAGCATCAGCTCCCATCCGCGGGTCTTGCCCTTTTTGCGGACGTCGGATTTACGGAATATTATTTCTGTTGTTACCATAGTTAGCACATAGTTTCGATCAAAGGCAGAAGGCAAGTTGGACCGTACGTAGATGTGGATCTTCATCGTCTTGGTCGTAGGCCGACCAGAAGAACGGCCCGACGACACTGGTCCCTTCAATCGCTCTGAACGGCAGTCGGAGGGTCCTAACCATGGACTCATAGGCATCCGCTGTAAATGAGATGTAGTGAGGCGTGAATGTCTCGGGATGCTTGGCCTGTTGCTGGAGTCTTTGACCGAAATGAATCATTAGTTCTAAATGTTCAGAAACTCCTCACGAGCGCTCTTACATCATGCGAATGCCATTGAGCAGCTTCACACCGGGTTTCAGGGCCGGAGGTGCAAAGGCACCCTGGGTGTCTCGGTTAGACTGGTTGGATCAAAAGGATGGAATGGTTGAGCTCCTTACCCGGCGGTTCAAGAAGTTTTTAAACTCATCGTCAGTTAGAGGATGCTCCTCGGCGCAGTTATACGAAGGATCCTAGAGGTGCCATTAGAATCAATCGCTATCGAATTGTGATTCCGTCTGGCGAATAGCAACACGACTGCATCAAGCTCTTTGATTTCAAGTCGAATGAGGTGGACGAACCGAGTAGTTGAGAATCTCGAGATAGTTCGTATTTTCCACCACATTTTTGCAGTTCAGTACATGACTCTTGAACATGTAGTCGTCCATCGTGGTCGGCTTTAGATACGCCTCCAGCTTAGAGCCAAAGTCATACTCAGCGACGGGCGACATTGACCAACGTAGGTCTAATTGACATTGAGAGACGGAGGTCAGGGAGAGAAAAATTCAGACAAGTCCAGACGCAACATAAGCTGAATCGAGCTCGAGCGCCTGTCGACATGGGGACAGCGATGAGATGGCCGGCCCAGCCCTTTCCCGCCCAGTCGGTGGCCGGGAGTCTTGCCGCTGTGGGGGCCTGGGCAAGGGTATCTGTGGGGCCAGGTCTTCCAAATCGAGGATTCAAGGCGGGGTTACGGTTGGACCTTATCGATAAGCCCACGACAGGATGACAGTAAGCTCGCCAGCTCCATTGCCCCGCAGCATGTCGTTAATGGACCACTAAGATTGTTCAAAGCTGGTGGGCATCTGGGCCAGAGTTATGGTCGTAATAGTGATGACTTGTAGGCTGATACTTCATAGTGCTCTCATCCGCATACCTAGTAGTCACAATGATTCCGGCACCGAGTCTTTTCCCAGTTGGCCTTGCCCCAAACCCAAGCATCCAATAACCCCCTCGCCCCGGTGCAAGCCAAGGTCCACGATAACTTCTCCAAAAGGACATAACCCAAAGGCTTGCAACACTCAGACATCCACAGACGGTCAAGGTCGATAAGACAAAAAGAAACTGGTGTGGCTTCCGAGGTGGTGCTCCACCTCTCCAAGTCTGTCCACACGTTGCTCGAGGACGCCGTATTCGATTCCCTCCATGGGTGGATCCAAGACTGGTGCGCGGACCGAGCTCCCAAAAGCACAGAGGCTTTGTCACTCAGAACTCCGTGAACAGGTGGCCGTAGCTGGACATAGGTTAGCATGACTCTCTTCCTACGGCAATCTGACACAAGAGAGCACTCACTCGTCCGATCCGGGTTGACCGTATCGTTCAGTTTCTTCTGGATATCTGTCAAACTGACTTGCATCTCCGGTGCCAGCTTTGACCGGCGGCGTGTATGGCGCATCGATGTCCTTCCTGGCTAGTCGGTCCCATGTGACCTCGGCAAACCATGGATGGCTCTTCACGTCCTGAGAGCCTCCGTACAGATTTCCCAGCCGCTTGGTTAGATCGGCCGTGATTAGTCGTTCCAGCAGGTCCTGGGCGTCAGGGTTGATGTAGGCCGGGTACTTGACCTTGCCCTTCATGATGTTTTCGTAGATCTTCATCGGAGATCCGCCGTCCCAGAAGGGCGTGTAGCCGCAGAGCATTTCGTAGATCAAGATACCCAATGACCACCTGTGCCAGATAAATAAGCATATGCTCGACTTGACCCAATTCGAGCCACCTAGAAACTTACCAGTCCACCGACTTATTGTACCCTTTGTTGGACACGACTTCTGGTGCCAGATAGTCCGGAGTACCGCAGAGCGTCCACGTCTTGTCCGGGACACGCTTCGCAAAGCCGAAGTCTGTTATCTTCAGATGCCCGTGCCGGTCAAGTAACAGGTTTTCAGGCTTCAGGTCTCGATATATTATGTTCCTCGTGTGGAGATATTCCAAAGCCAGCGTTACTTCCGCAGCGTAGAACTTGGCGACTGGATTGGGGAACCGCTGATAGACGGTTGCGTCAGTACAAGTCGCAAATGGTTTTGTGGCGGAGTCCTTAAGGCTGAACTTACACCCGACTTCCTCAACAGAGAAAACAGCTCGCCGCCCTCAACAAAGTCCATGACCATGTAAAGATTTTTGGCATCCTGGAACGTGCCCCAGAGGGTAATCAGGAACGGATGCTTGACCTCGCCGAGCATCTTCCGCTCGTCGTTGGTATGCTCCACCTGCTTCATCTTGACGACCTGCGCCTTCTTCAACACCTTGACGGCGTAGAATCGCTGGTTATGCCGCGACTGAACCAGGTGAACGCGACCAAAACTACCTGTCCCGAGCGTCCTCAGTATCTCGAAATCGGCTAGCGAATATTTGCCCTTGGTCACGCGAGGTTGGTCTGGGACCTGCTGCTGTTGCTGCTGTGGCTGCGACATGATTTGGGGATATTGCTGGTTCCCAGGCGCGCCGTTGTTGGCTGGCGGTGGCGGAAATTGGGACCCTAATTGATGCTGATAGGACTGCGATGATCCGTCATGTTGTGGAGGGTTGATGAGGTTCGCGATCCTCGGTAGGTTCTGCGGCTCTGTTCCCGGAGAGGGCGTCGGTTGCGGCGGGGGCGAGACATAAGGGTTTTGTAGATGAGTATTTTGCATTTGTGATTTCTCCGCCGGTTCTGCTTGCTGGCTCTGATTGCTTGGCTGGCTCTGAAGGCTCTGGTGGCTCTGGCCTTGTTGAATCGCGGGGCCAACTTGGGAAGTCGCCGAAGCAACGCTGGAATGCGCTTGCGATGCGGGCACTGCGTTCGAGTCGAAGTTCTTGGAGGCGGTAGGTGTGACCGGGCTATTCGGCTGGCTGGTGTTCGAAGGATCAGAGTTCTGCTCCCTGGTCCGCTTCTTCTTTAGGAAGCCGAGAGAAGGCATTAAGACGGGAGGCTGTTCGAGGAGAGAGGGAGCGGGGGGTGACCGCTCCAATTGGACAATGTGGGAGCTGCAGATAGGATAACCAGTCACAGATGACTGATCAGACGATGCCTCGTGGAGAAGAGCCGACAAGGCAGGTTAGGAAAGGACCAGAGACTGATTGGTACACGAAGGTTAAGGTTCGGATGATGCACAGTTGCGACTCCGCCAAACTATGATCAAATCCTAACGCGCTGGTCCTCTAGGGATGGAAAGGCAAGTGATTATTTTTCGTTTGTTTGCGCACGGCAGGCTTGCAGTTGCAGCTAGAGGAGAGAGAGAGATGCAGAACCTCGCACCAGCGCCCACCAAAACAAAGAACGTCAGATAGCGCTTTGTGGTCTTTGGAATGGAATGCAAAGATGGTCTTTGGAGTGCTTCACGACCCTCTGCGGGCTCTTATGAATTCTCTTGCTGTTGTTGCCTCACTCCACAAGCCTTCTGTTTTTAGCATTCGATTGTCCCAGATACGGAACCTTGTGTCGACGGTGTTAGCCGGGTCGCCTCTTGACAGCCAGCTATCCGAAACTAGTGCTCTGATGTATAGTATTTGATGGCAGAGCACTTTCCCTTCGTAGCTTGAAGACAAAGTCCAGGTAGGCAGTACAGTCCGAGTCGCGAATCGTCTAGCAAGGGAGGAGTTGGCAGGCCAGGGTTATGGAGACCTTGGTGGTGATAACGCACGATTGCGTCAATAACAACTCGCAACTATCGCTGGAATTGCAATATATCAGATGTAGACGGAGGGCTTTCGGAACAAGTGGAGGGGCAGGAGTTGCGATTGAGGAAAGCTGCTTAGAAAAGTGAAGTCGCACCAGATCATTAATCCATCGTAGGAGAGAGATGGAGAATTGATGTTGAGGATCGCAATGGCTCGTGAGAATTGGGTCCGTCAAGATCGAGTTGCAAGCAGAGCAAGCAAAGCAAGCTCACGCCAGATGGACCATCGTACTAGTAAAGAGGGGCCGGTGATGGCGGAGGTAAATTTGACCGGGGATGGGTGGGCAGCTGGGACTTGAACACTCGGAGGGGGATCTACCTTGGCATATGGAAATAGGACTAGCGCATCTATGACCATCGTCATTCCTTTTGTCGCTCATTGTTATTGTTGGCGGGGTTTGCATCTCAAGTGCATCCTGTGTAAAAATCGCTATCTGGGCTTTGACACAAACAATGTGATTCCCAACAAGGGAGGAAAACTTATTATGGGCCTCATTCCAGGTCAGCCACCGCTCTTTGAAGACCTCCGTTTTGGGCGTGGAATAGAGTCGGCCTGGAAGTCGACGCCATCATGAGAGATACTCCCCTCCCGTAGGACCGTCGGTGTGTGTGGTAAACCAGCGTCTTGTCTGAGCGACCAGACCAGTGTCACGTGAGAAAGCATGTGACACGGGAGCCCTTGAACCTCCCTGGCTCTCAGGAGACTTTCTCCTGACCAGTATGCCCTTTCTGTCCTTTAAGGGCACAGGCTTGCCTTGCCTGTGGGACAGAAATCCCAACACCACTTGCGATCGGAACCTAAGCGCGACATACATCCGCTTCTTTGTCCAGAAGAATGCGGTTACGGACAAGTCAAATGCAGGAGAATCCGTGGGCTCGGTACCATATGCTCCAATCTTGACAGAGTCATGGCCCGTATAATGGTGATGACACGTGCTCATTCGAGGGTTGAGTCTCGTATATCGCACCATATACATGTAGCCTTCGCCTAAATCGACTATGTCTACGGCCTCAAGAACTTGTGCCAGTGCGCGATTAACGGCATCTCAAACATACGCCTAGGACCTTGGGAGCCCCCTTGACGACTCCTACTGGCATGACACATTCGGTTATCAAGCCCCTTATGCTTCGCATGTCAGCCATATCTACCGCTACGCTCGGAGTCGTGGACCCTAAGTTTGTGAGCCTTAGGGTTACAAACGGCTTCGCTTTACACTGCTGCATCGGGGCTGGTCTTAATCACTGTGATGCAGTGGGTCGAATGAGAAGCCATAACCGTGCTCGGTGGCCGCTATGATGATACTAGCCACTGGAGACATCCTGTATGTCTGATTCATTTCAGATCTACGAGCCAGCTCTTTGCGGCTGGCTGCTGCGAATATGTTCAACGCTTTCCCCGAGAAAGCGAAAGCTCGTCGATGATCCGGCTGTATGGGATCACCGGGACAAGTACTTGCCGAGCAGAATATGTGGGAAGTAGGCGAACAACCTTCGTGCCTTCCTTTTGCCGAGTTTGTACTATGTCAGGACCTGGAATCGAGTTTCGCGTTTGGAATGGCTCAGAACAGCTACCCTACGCAGGCAACTTATCCCTACTGCGCGCCTCCCCGTGGAATACTCTTCTAATGCGGTTCCGAAGAGGTACATCGGAGGAAAAAGAAACCTACACAAACCTTCAGCTGCTGTCGAGGCCGTACAGGCGATGCTGGCGTGGTCATCACCCGGAACGAATCGAGCTTCTAAGGGTCCGCTGCCAACTGCAAGTATTGCAAATTTAACTGCAATCGGACCTGCGACACCTGCGACGGGACAAAGACAAATATGCTTGTTCTGCTCCCTGCTGTGATCAGGGGTTTCAAATTTCGACAGCAAAGTGGGAGGAGCAAGGGAATAATGATCCAGTCGTCACCTCCCCGTTAAGGACAGCCAGTCTTTCCACACATGAAGGCCAACAGAACAGCTTTCAGCATATCCAATTGGTCGTTTAGCTCAGTGGTTTAGAGCGTGTGCTTTACACGCACAAGGTCGCAGGTTCGACCCCTGCAACGATCAGATTTTTTTGGGCGAATATGCGCCGATGTGCTATCAATGTTGAGGCCTAGCTGTCCATGGATTGGCAAGCACCTTACATCGTCTGCCGAATCCTTTTACCTTTCTATGGCAGGTCTTTCTCTGATATGGAAGAAGTGGTGCTGCACAGACTCGCAGTCTCGTCACTTCAAGAACTGTGAGGATGGATATGTGGCTGTGGTAGCTGCCAGGAGTCCTTGAAGTTGTCATACGCCCGTACATCATCTTAGCGCATCCACCACAACATTTGCGGCAAGTCCATCAACGCACAGCTAGTATCAGCGAGAATATCAATTGCCCATTTGGCTATCGACAATCGGGGCATCACTCAAGATGGCTCGGAGGTCCTGCAAGGGCGAAAAAGCTCCGCGCAATTACTGCCGGCATTTAGGACAACCTTCGGCCTCATGAGCAACGCCTGCTCCTCAGTCTTCAACCTGCAATATTGTCTCCTGCAGGCTGTGGTGCCTGAAAGCGTTTGATTCATAAGTCCTGGCATCTTGGGCTTGTCTGGAGCAAGCAACAAAAAAATCGATAGAGATGAATGGCAAAAGTGCACGACAAAGACAGGGTTCGAACCTGCGCGGCCGAAGCCATTGGCTTTCAAGGCCAACCCATTAACCACTCTGGCACTTTGCCTGTTGTGTATCTCGACCCACACTTTGCAAGGGTATATGTGGACTGGTCCTGGTACTGTGCTGAGTCAGCGATGGATGTCTGTCGTCGAGGAACCACTTCCTCCTGTGGACGGCATCCAGTTATCGAACTATTGATCGACCCAAATCCAAGATCTGGGCGACGATATGCCAGAACTCGCACGGGATATGCCATCCCAGAGGAGAGGGCATCCTGGGGGAAGCCAGTAAAGATGGCAGGTGCCTTCTCGTGGCAGGTATGTTCCGCAGTCCATACTTGCAAAGGATGTCAACGCTCACGGGCATTTGTCATATGCTTGACATCGAAAGTCCATTTTGTCCTCATCGACAAAAGGGAGGAATGCGCAGTTGCCATGCGTTGTCTATATTCCTGTCGTTCACAACGTACATGACAGGCTTCAAGTGCTGTCAGCGACAATGACCTCGAAAATGAGTGCCCGTCTGCTGTTCTTGAAGAGTCCCCTAGAGCCATGTCGTTTCCCTGCTGTCTAATTTTTTCCCTTCATAGTTTCCAGCATACGTCTGATCACTAGCAGGTTGGACGAATGACTCCACATGCATCGCTAGGGCTCATGATGTCTTTACAAGCACTCTACGAGGCCACAACTACCGACAAGAGCTAGCACATTCCAGGCCGAGAGACTCAGCTGGCTGTTCAGTGATCGGGTGCACGTCCGTCCTTCCGTTAGAGAGGCTAACACTGGCTTCTGAGAGGAGCAGAGAGATGGGTGGGTGTCAGCTCTGCACCTATGATCTCGGGCCAAAGCATTCCCAACGCCGAAAAGGAGACACCATCAGGACTGCTTCGTTGACCATGACTAGCTGGACCAATGAGGGCTACCCTGTTCCCAGTTCTTCAACAGTATGGTTGAAATTTGGGCCTCCGGGCTGTCGGAGTCGATGATGTGTCCCCCAGTCTCGATGTTGTTGACCTTACGCCTTCTCTTTGGCATCATTCCTTGGATATGGATACTGCCCGTGACCTCCAGTGAGCTTCTGTCCCGTTGTTGCACAAAAAGACATAGACACAAAGGGGGCAGCACCGGTATAACGGATAGTGGCTGAGAGGCTTACTCTCAGCGTCAGGGAGATGTCGCTGGTGGTACACGAAGACCCTGAACTCACGACTGTGGTGACTGTGTTCAACAGTTACAGCCGACACGTTTATCTTGTGTTTCTTAGTCCAAGACAATCCGTGTCCTGTTACCGTTGGCGAAAATGTCTTGGGGCTGAGGTCTACGTTAGATGGCTTCCTTAGAGCAGTACAGAAACTAGCTCTTTGCCTACGAGCTGTTTAGATGGCAATGGAAGTCGATGAGGCGCCTTTACGAAAGGACGTCATAGCCTTCCATTATCACATATCAAGGAGCACTGGCATCAATGCTGTGTTTACATTCATTGGACTTTCCTTGCACTTGTACTGTACATAGTGTTGCAGCAAGGGGCTCCCCCTATTTGCCATCCGCCCAACGCTCGAAACAACCAGACGAGAAGCGAGCATCAGCCTGACGAGGGTACAACATACGCTGCGAACATCTCTTGGTGATCATTACGACACAAACTGCCAATCTTCGATAGTTCACCCCAACGAAATTGTGCAGTTTGTCAACCCATCGAATAAACGATTCTGACGACGTCAGCCCGCCTTAGGGGACCCTGGGGAAGAAAGCGATCGAAAAGCTTCGGACCCTCTATCTCAGAACTTGCGGATGCATCGCACACGCCAAGTTTAGGGGACCGCTCTACTAGTATGGCTATCAGGACCCTGATCGGCGTGCCACCGCGGCCGTTGCCACAACCGTCTCATTAATGTGATGGTGAAAGATTTAGCTTGAACTCCGTCCTGATCCCCACCAAAGCTATAACCCTGTTTCTTCAACATAAGCTATTGCTGGTGTGGTGTGGTGTAAAAAGACGTGCGATGGCGATGCAGGACGTGCTCCACTATCCATCACACCATCACTGCGGAATGTGGAGGGCGAACTGCGTCGTCGGGGTCGTTTCCAATTACACAGCATCCAGCAGTTTTGGTGCCCCTGCAAAGGCGCAAGAGGTTCTCAGTTGCTGTTCTGGCTTTTGCTTCAGGTGGTTGAGCCGACGTCAGGTTCTTGGGATGCTAGAAAGGATGGGGCTCTTTCGCCGCTGCATCTCAGATATGACATGTCATTTGTCCCCTACTGTGGCCGGCGAGGTAGGTAGGATGTTGGACAGTTGCAGCGGAGCCGCTAAGCATGCCGAGCCATCGACACCCGAAAAGTCAGATTGGCGTGGTCCTAGCCTTCATGATAAGCTGCAAGCGCCCCCAAAAGACTCAATCTCGGACGACTAGTGTAAGCGCTGCTTGGTTTCAGTGGCGAGGCCACTACTCTCGGCCGACAGAAGCGGATACGAGGAATGATGGAGTCTTTAATAACGAGATATGCAGCGACTGTTACATACCCGTTGCTGTGTATGCCGCTTGCGTGATGTCTCCGAGAACTCATTGACAACAGGCCCAGTTAGTCTCTACCTTTGTATGGTGAAAAGTTGCCGGATCTTCAAGTGTTGAACTACCAGCACGGACTTGGTGGTGTCGTCTAAGTAGCCTCCAAGCAGTGGGCTCGGCCATTAACAGCCAATTAAATGTAACGCTTCTTAGTGCTTTCCATCCTTTCTGGCGATCGAGTCCGGCTTAGCAGTTACGTAGTTTCAGCGGCCATTAAGGTATATCCTAAGGTTCCTCTTGGCCTGTCACTCAATAGGTACCCAGGTATGTGTACTAAAGGCAGCTTTTCTGTCTTTATTCCTATACCTTCTGTTTAGTCCTGGGCACACTTCCCCAACCTTTTACTGCGGCATTGATTGCTACATGAGGATTATCAACTTCTGATATAACATCCAGCGGTCAGCCACCCATCCAAAGGAGAAATGCGAGCTAAGACCACGGCAAATCAGTGGGTTGCGTTGAGCCCTGATCATCAAATGGAGACTTCCGCCCTCGATGTAACGAAATGCAAGTGCTACCAAACAAAGGACATGGGTCGCCAGAGAGAGCTGGTTGGGTAGCCCGTCGCCGCATCTTTCGCTGCCAGATCTGCCAGAATCCTAATACAGCATTGAAGACATGGCTAGCCCACTTTTTCTCCGCTCGGATAGACCATTAAACCATCTTCAAAACGCCATAGCCAGATCTCCTGCATTATTTAGCGAGAGTGTTGCTCGGCACCTTGCCGCTCTGGTGGAGATTTGTAGTAGGCAGTCGCTAGCGAGCTGGTCAGCTATACACAGTAGACCGGCAGTGCGCTGAGCGGCGGTCAAGGTTCGAAGTTCCAAAGTGCTGAAGCTGCAGGATGGCTCCAAGACTAGCTGCGTGAAAAGAGTACTCGAACGTTGTGATAGGACGTGGCCAAGCGTTGTATAGACCAGACTTGTTTTTTGCCGTGGGAGACTGGTGGAACATCCCGCCATGCCGGAACCAAAGCAGCGGTGGTGTCTCATTGGACTTCCCGGATATACGCTGACTTGTATATTAATCAGTTATATCTGGTTGAAGGCTCTTACCTGAAATTGCTGCATGAAGGCAGCCCTCTTGGGACCGGATATCGCGCTGGACGAGAGAGCTTAGATCCGTGTCGTCGAAAGAGGTGTCTCTGACGGGACCTCAGGATGGTGACACGGCCAGCGACCGGTGAAGATGCACCTTGAAATCGCGAGAAGAACCAAGACAGTATGGCGGTGTCCTTTCCACTTGGCGGCCCATCATCTTCCATATCGCGATGTGTCTGCATGGCCAGCTGCATGGCCGCCAGCGCCACAAGCATGCACCACTGCATACCTCAGTACGCACAATTAAGTGAGTGCTGCAAGCGATAAATTGAGCAGCAGTTCCTTATCAAAAGTTGCGAGCTCAGCTGTGGTAGGGTCAGGTTGATGGAGGGGTTCATCCAGCCCACCACACCTATTCACATGTAAAAGCAGGTCTGCCTGAATGCAGTGGATCCCCAACAAAGATAGCAAACGCCTGCCACGTTGGACTCTCTGCGTCTTGATTCGTCTACGGGCCACTTACCCTACTTTTTCCTGGTCGACAAGACGGTAAACTGGCAAAATCCCCATCAGATGTTGCTATTGCTAGCCTACTGCAACATTGGACGTGCATTGCATCGCATGTTGCAGAGGGCAAAACCGGAGATGAGGAGTGCAGGAGGGGTTGCTTCATGATATATACACACCGACAACACTCGGCGAACTCGGCATGCCGCCTCAGGAGCCTTTTCTACGAAGACGCCCTGCGGTCCCGAGGGTTGTACGCCGTATATGCGCCCCCCAGTGTTTCCACGCCATTCTGATTTTTCTCGGGGCTTTGGCACAAGAACAATATCCCTTTGAGGCGCGGCATTTGAGGAGCCCCAGACGTTGCTGCGTCTGATGTTTCGCAGGCTTCTCAAATATGGGATCCGGTCGCGGTCCTAGCCTATCCGTGGAGTAGTGGGTGTCGAACGAACCTAATCGGTGTCAGGCTGATAAGACCAGTATTACAACAGACTGACACGGCATTTGAGAAGGCCAGTCTTCGACTTATATATCTTCAACACCAGACGAACCTATAATGTGCTCGATTCTTTACCCCGGAGTCAACGACGACAGGACGTCGCAGTTGCCATCGCAGCATGTGCGAGATCACATGAAGAGCAACTCACTGGACCTGGGATGATGGCATACATCCCCTAACCAGCGTTAAAGTTTGATGGCTGTCCCAGGACTGGCCAAGCAGACGCCCATCATCCTTTGTGGCGTCAGTCGTGTAACGCTCATCATGTCTGGTCGGTTCCAGTAAGCGTCGAGAAGCGTCGACGTGCATTACTATCATGCCATTCTGGGTCCCGTCCTTCGTACAGCATAATCGTGATAATCTTCCAGATCTCGGAGTTGCGTTGCAAACTGGACACCAAGTGGCACTGCAACCTTTGTGACATACGGAAATTAAGATTGTTGAGGGAATCGCCACAGCGGAGAGGATATTCGCACCTGTCGCAACGTCGTGAGTACTGCAGCAGCTGTACTACGGTAGATGCTCAGTAGTCTTTTAGATAGTTAGCAAGCGTTTCAGCGGAGTAGTCTTGGCAGCGTATGCCTAACCTGAGCACTTGGACTCTAGCTAGCATCACTTATCATGAAACAAACAACATCATAATTGTAAGCGTGAGGCGTGTCAAACGCTCCGAGGTTGCTAAGCCTGTGGGAGCCAATACATGCCGGGCTTTCTGTCCTTCCCCGCTTTCCCAACGTCTCTCACTGCTGAGGTGTCACACCCTTGTGTCGCGTCCGACAAACTTTCTCCTCACATTGTCCACATATGCCGGTCAGCTTTGTTGTTGCAGGTGTGCTAGTCCCCCCGTACTATACCTGCCTCGACCTAGACACCCAGGTCCCACCCATCTGGTTTCCATCAAGGAAGTATCAACCACTCCGGCGAGCATTCTGGGCCCTGGCCCACACATACTTTTCAGGCGGCCTAGTGAACCTTAGATCAAGCCTCAGGGGTGTGAGGGGAGGGGAGGACCGGCTAACAACGTAGGCACTTTGGCCTTTCTGGGGTAGCGTTGGCGACCGCGCGGAGAAGAGGCAATGACACCAAAGGCTTGGCGGCAGGCGGCGAACGACCGTTTTGCTCCGAGGGAGGCGGTAGTGACTGACTCTGTCTGGCAGTACCCTCGATCAGTGCTCATCCGGGTGCAACAGGGCCACTATCCGCGGCTGTTCCACACCACAGACGGTCATACCCAGGCCCGGAATAACGCATGACGAGGACCGGGCCGACGTCGAAGATGCTTCCCAAGCACCCGTGAGTAACTTCGCCCATGGCGAAAAGAGCGAGGACTCTGTGTCCGGCAAGGGTGTAGTTAGCTGGCATAGTCCCGCGGCGGATACCGGGAACGGCCTTTGATATGTAAACAGTCGGTTAATTTTTATGATAACCGACCAGTCTGGCCCGGGTGGCGCCAGGGATACTGACTGGCAACTGTTTCTCTGACAGAAGTTTGAGTCAAGATGCAGCTCTTGCTTCCCCAGGTTTCGAGTCTATCGACACTCCACCACCTTGACGCAGAAGCGCGCCACACACATTGAGACCACAACGGGTCCTTCTGGGGCAGATCGCTACGGTTGTCTGCCCCTCGACGCACGCAGGGTCTGGGCCGTCGTCCACAGCGAGATAAACTCCGGGCGTCCATCGGATTGATAGGTTTTCCGGAAGCCGCTAAAAGCCGACTCGCTCTGGCCGGATAGGGAGTACGAAACCCGGTGTCGTGACATATCACACGACGGCCACGAAGATGCGGGGTTAGCGGTCGGGATTGTGATGTTCGAGGTGATCACCGACGCGGTGTTCTGGCGTTCTGGTCTCGTCCAAGCAACCCACGACAACGCACACTAGCCAGCGGCGAGTGCAACATATATCTCGGCCGCATACGGCCGGTGAACATTGTAGGATCGTCGTGCTGGTAATATTCCCTGCTCGTTATCCACGTATCGAAGTAGAGTCTCAATGGGCACAGAAGGTTGACACATCTCATCCCTAAACGACAACGTGGACCAGAAACCGCAGGTAAAGGGATAAGGAAAGGGGCACATATGTGCGAAAGTCGGGATTCCATACTGTGTATACTTTCCCCGCCGCGCTTTTCAAGTTGTTGAACACTGCGTAGTAGTAGACCGCCGTGTCACTCGAGCCCCCTAATGTGGTTCATCTGGAACGAGCAACTTGCCCGAACCCTGCTTGTTGGCCCGTAACCACCTAGGCACGAACAGAAATCATCGTGTAGCGCCAGTCATTACCTCAATATCTGACGGCTGTCGGGCGCCATAATGTTGTTTCCAGCTGGCAAAGATTTTCTCTCTCTCCACGCGGAGTACCCCAGACCTCTTGAGTCATGGCTTTGCAGCAACATGACCCAGCCATGGAGATTGCCCCTTTTTTTCCTGAAAGCGCGAGAGGACCCAATCACTTGAAATGGGGCGCGATGGGAGTCGCCAAAGGCAAGGGAGGGAAGAGAGGCCGGTCCGAAAACTTGCAAATAATGAAGCTTTGGAGCGGTTCCGGACTTGAACATGACGTTCGGCAGAAACACCAAATCCTCGCCGTACTCGGTAACCGTGGCCGGCGCAGGGCGCAGGTCCCGATGGCGCCAAATTGTCGGGGCTCGTTACCGTTCATACAGCGCTGTCTCGGGCTAAGGTAGCTTGGGACGCCGCCCGGGCCATTTAGTTGTGCGCTCTCTGCATGCTGCTCCACAAGGTCGTCGGCCGAGCCAACTGCTGTGTTGGGAACAAACTTTGCACCAGCAAGCGGCGTCGACCTCCTAAGTGATACGCTGGTGATTGGTATCCCTGGCTAAATGACAAAAAGACCGAGATCAAGGTCGTGAAGGTCTCTTCGTATTTGCAAAAATTTCAAAAATTTGCGGTATATTTGTTGCATCAGGACGTTGAACCTGCACTGACCATATGCTGTAATACCATGTACTAAGCTGATAGCTGACCCCTTGGCGACGATCGTCGATTGTACGCCTAGGCCTAGACCCGACGAGATGGCGGCCGACCCGCACGGGTAGCCCTCCGCGACAGACGGGCTTCCGTGGCCGGCACTACACTAGTCGGGCCAGTAATACGCTACAAAATCGATGGAGGGGTTTCCCGATTAATGATTGGCGCTGCACAAGAACAGTGAGCGAAAGAAAAATTTCTTCACCGCTACTCAGCCCATTGATGGCAAGCGGCGATTCGCGTCCTTAGCATAGTGGCTTGCCTCTAGGCTAGGCCGAAAGTGGATGGTGATTCCCTCACAGCCAGGATACCGGATGCGTAACATGCAGGTTCTATGTGTGCCTTCTTTCAACTCCCTTTGATCGCCGCCAGGCGCAGCTATAGCGTCAATTGAGTAAGAGTTTCTGGTAGCTGGACAAATATCTCAGCCAGACGTGTGCATCACAAGTAGCTGATGCATCTTCGCGAGCAGTATTCATACAGCTGAGGAAACGTGTTAGCTTCAAAGAGCCTTCTAAGCGAGAGCCTTATCACTGCATCCCACTCGTCGAAACAAGTTTACGGTCTGACAGGCCCAGGGTGGCTGACTCTGCCATTGTGCTTCCCCACGCTCCTCACCTTAGCATCAAAGGATCGACGTGGGGTGAGGCCAGCCTCCTGCTTTCAAACGCGCGCGCGGATTGTACACGCAGTGATTGTAGTAGAGTCTAGGTGAGTGAGAGATAATCAACAGTTTTTCGCTGTGATATGTATGACGCCAACGACTGTCAGTCTTGTCAGTCACCTGGCCGTTGAGGCCTGCGACCAAAGGAATGAGCTTCAGCGTGGCGTGCAGGCTTGCGAGAATTGGCTGACCAGTCGCGTTACGGGCTAAGCAAGCCACGACCAACAAATGCTCCAATGTGGCTTTCGTCACATTACTGGATTGTGGCCCTGTAAGATCGTCCCATCAAGTTTGTTTCCGGGGAGGCTTCTGTCGCCGAAAAGGAAGGCTCTGTGCCAAGCTGGGACCCGCGGGAAATTAAAACGTACAGTATCGATCGATCGGCGAAGGTGAGCTTATTGCACTGGAATGAAGCTATTCCAACCAGAGAACCTGGGGTTCTGGCACAGCCTAGCGTGGGCGGGTTTCATGTTTCCCGCAGACCTTGGAAATTGTGGTCAGCTGCTCCTCGAGGCACAAGCACTGCGAGCCTCAGCGACGATCTCACATTGAACTAGTATCGAGGGCATTCCAAAGCCTCACGTAGCAACCGGACTGTCTTCTGCCCCTAAGCCCACGCGTCTTACCTCTATGGATGCCCAATTCGTACTAGCGCCATACTCAGGAGCTTTGACATGGGGGCCTAACGCGTGACTCGAAACAGCTACGTCATTGACGGCTCGCGGAGCATCGAGAGAATCCAACACCGGTGCTTTGCTCCGGGCCGCTGGCAGTTGAGCCTCCGTCCCCGCATCCATTGGTGCCCGCTCCTCATGGGGGAAGCGGAATGCGGATAGAACGGAGGCAGAATGACTGTCCATAGGTTACAAGCTGGCATTAAGCTGCAGCAACCCGTTTTCCTCGAATGCCAATGGAAGGTCTCCTTTGTGGTACCTGCTTGCGCTTCGTGTTTTCTGCTTCCAAGCGGTGAAGTAGTGCCGTCTGCCGGAATGAGGGTATTCCGACGTCTCCGGTAGCCGGTAGGCTATTGTCGATCATGGAAACATGGTCAATGCGATTCATTAAAGCCAGGACTGTTGACCGCTACAGTGTATGTCTGAGGTATGAGCACTAGTATATCTTCGAAGTTTCCCCTAGCAATAGTACGAATTCCAGGGAGGGGGTAGGGGGTGCGGGCTCCAAACCGCCATGTTTGCCTTTATTTGACCAGGACGCATATTATTTCGTGCAGCTTAGTGTACCAGCATTCCGGTGTCTCAGTGCAGGCACTGCCGAGACTGTCATTGGCCGGCCGCACCTCAGTTCTCCAAAACTTGGCAAACTCCCTGCTCGAGCCCGGACCCCATGGCCACTGGCGGGGGCCGGACTGTGCGCTGGTGCATTTGGCAATGGATATTTTTCAGTTGCTACTGCGACTACCTAGTACAGGAGAAGCGAAAGCAGGGCATACTACTCTACTAATTAGGAGACCTACCACGGTTCAATACACGGCAGTCCTGGCATGAGAATCACAAGGAGGTTTCCCCATAGCGCAGCACTTTCAACATCATTGAGGGGGCCAGAGGCCGTTTAAAGATAGCTGAAGGGATGTTGGAAGCGGGCGTAATCTGACTGTGCTGACGACGTGCCGGCAGCAACGGGTACCGCTGCGAGGGAATCAACTTGCTCTGCAGCCCGGAGAGTTTGTTCCTTGGTGTTCCAACTGTGGACATGGATATCGCAGAATTCCCTGCGCTCCCCGCAAGAATGCCATTCTCCCCGCACCAGGAACTCGATCTCGATCAGCCTACACATACACTACACTGTCTTGGGAGTCAAGCTTCCCCTGGTTGATCAATGTGAGTGCCATTGCGGGAGTTCCTGATCTGGATCTCGCTGCGTCGGCGAGATCCCTTTGTGCTTTTCTGATACCACCAGATGCCACACTCACTCCGCAAGTGTAGCGTTGTGACAAGTCCAAATGAGAATGTAACCTGAAGTGCCGTGCTCCTCCTAGGGAGACAAGTGCGTTGCGATATCCCGGCAGCTCGAACGGAGCAACGAAACAGAGCCGAGTCCCTGGGAAAACCGATTCATGGCCAAGCAAACGTTACTGCTTGTTTGCGGTTCTTCATGGCTGGAGCCAGGTAAGAAGAGCAGACAAAGTTATAAAAAGAACTGAATAGTCAAAAGCCAGCAGCTATAAAAGCGTGATAGGCCGTCAGAATTCTTTTAAAAAACAAGTGCCCTATAATAACACACGGGGCGCCATTGTGAAGGCTTACCTTAGTGCCACAGTACTGTAATAGAACTCATTAAAGCCAACAAGAATAGCAGTCTTTACGGCGTATGTATCGAGCCAACCGACCAATAGGACGTCCTTGCCATGTCCCACGGAGAAGCCAAAGCCGATGCAAACCACCTAGCATGCTAATTCCACTCCGTGACCCCGCCCTTCACGTTGATTGGTCAATTGCGACATACGAGAGCTAGAGGGGCAATTCTGCGATCAAAGATGCACGGACCATTTTGTGTGACCTTGATGAGTGAGCCTCAGCTTCAAATTATGACTGCATCGATGATTCTGAGGGAAAGCCACCTTCCTTTCGCCACTAGTTCCTCATTACGCGTATGTGGTGTCATATCAGATCTAGTTCGTCATAATTCACCGCCGGGAGGAATATACTATCTACGATGCCAATGCAAGTCAAGTGGTGCTGAACTGGATACAGTCCGCGATATCTGTTTAACATCAGATCATTCAAGGCTTGCAGCTTGGCGCCAACGCCGCCAAGACATCAGATTCATGGGAGCGCACAGACCGCAACGCTCTGATTGGATAACAGGCGACGCCCAGCAGTGGGGCGATGGCGGATCTGACCATGCAACATCGCACGCCACTGGGTGTTCTTATCAATGGCGATAAGCATATCATCAGCCCATAAAATAAACAGCCGTTAGAATTAGTCGATCGTATGGTAACGACTCATTGAGCCTCCAGTCGAAGTTGCGAGATCGGGAGCATAATGAGACATCCCCGGGTAAGCCTGTAGGATGGTCTTTTGGAATTGGGGGATCTGGAGTTGGATTTCCTCTCGAAGGTTGGAACTTTCAGCCTCGAAAATGAGAAGTGATAGGAGCAGAAACGAAACAGAGGCGCCAAAGAACACCAAGCTACCTCAACCTCGAAAAATCTCATTGGCCGCGGAACGTGTGTGGCGGCTAGCTCCGATTCCGGCCCCCGTTGAGGCTCGGTGAAGGTGTTCGACACCCATTTTCATTAATAGCGTGTGTCCTATCCAGACTGTCGTCGATATTGCGCAGCAGAATCCGACGGTGGGCAGATGAAACAGACAGGAAGTGCGTAATCTGCAGGGCCGTTGCTGGTGCACGTTCCGGGCCAATAGGTTGGACACCTTTGCCATGCAAATGCCCCAGCCTACAACAGCAATAATTTGGCCGGAATATGAACATTCGGATAGCGGCATTTTGCACGCAAAAAACCATTCGATATGACACACTCAAAGGAGACGCGACAGACAGCACAGCGAGTACATTGCGTCGTGTCATAGTACATCTCATATCTGTACTTTGTGTGGCGGGCAGCCGGGCAGCGATCTTCAGCATGTCTGCATTGCTGATGCCACAAATAACTCACTGTGGATGCAAACCGACTTGAAGACCTATTACAGCTTAGGATGCGAGAAGTTATACTGCATAGTAGTCGTCGAATCCATTAGTTCGGTTAACAGCTTGAGCAGATTCCTCGTTGGAAGCATTTAGAATCCCACAATAGTCCCAGTCGTGGGATCGGCGTCGAAACCACCAGAAATAGTAATCAATATCTGATTGCTGGTAGATTCACTTATCAAGCAGTATTTGCTAGTCCTTCAGAGTCGCCAACCACGTCAAGATGACTGATGCTTTTGTAGAAGCGATCGATCGATGCATGGACAGCACATTACAAAGACCCCAAGCCCTTATCAGCAGAATTGGCCGGGTGCGACGAACCCTGCAAGATGTTGATAAAGGTTAATAAATCGGCATAGAGACAGGGACTAGAACGTTGCAGGATCCCTTCAGCTCGGCTATCATCAGATCATTGAGTTCAGTCATGGATGACTTGGGAAGGGAAGAGTCCACCACGTCTGGTATGATCTGATATCCGATTACGTGCTGCTGCCCGTGAGTTCCGGCTTGACAAATGCGCTTGCGGATGTGGGATGGATCCGGGCTCAGTCGTCAGTTAAGATATACTATGGCACGGCCAGAGGTATCAAGCGGTATGGCCTCGAAAAGTAGTTACGACTCGCAACTTGAAGATAGTCGTGCACTCTTGTCTGGCCAGAGTTGGGCAATGTCAAACATCCTGTGGTCGACGAGGTAACTGTTACTTGTCGTCCTTGCGGATCTTACGGGTCCGTCCCGGAAGGGTCGGGAGAACCACAGGAGGCTACGGAGTCCGGGGAACCATGTCACCCGGCGGGAGTCGCGAAAAAGCTGGTTGATAGGTATTTTTGTTGCGATGCTACACAGTAGTGTAGTCTGTCCCTCCATGATGCCAACCATATGAGCATGCCGGGAAGTAGCGGCTTGTTGAACGAGATGGCACCAAGTTTGACGCTGATATCAGCATTGGGCACTCGAAAAAGGACTTGTGGATAGGAAGAGGTTTTACACTCCCGTACGCAACTCTGATACTTCGTCGAAGCAAAAGCGACTCGAGGTTTTCCTACCAGACTTGAGCAGCCAGCTTGCTCACGACTGAGTACGGCATCGATTGTAGAACGTTGGTGCTTCAGCTTATCTCTGCTCTTCCGCGCGATCGGAGTCGGACTGTGCCGCTGAATCATGGTTTGTCGACGTTGCTTCGCCTGGGCTGCACCAAACCAAGCTCCATTCAAGCAGCTCATTCTTGTCAACCAGACCGTTACCCCGCCGGCCAGCGTGGGATTGCATCCAAGGCGATTAAACATCTCCTGTCCCCGGCGGCCTTCATTCTCACCAATATCTGCCAGCTCATATATAGGCAAACACTTAGTGTACCGGATGTTATGACTGCAGTCATCACTTGCGGCTTCAGGCGGGCTTGAATTCGTGACACCAGGAAAAGCAAGAAAAGGTCACTGAATAAGAACCAAACCTTCAGGACCGACCAATTTGTGTAAAGAAGCGTACGCTTTTTAATTTATCTGTACCTTGCATCGTAGGGATTCTATAATATTCAAGAACGCTGATCAATTGTAGTCCTCAAGGGTTTGGAGATGAGATTTGGAACCGCCGACGGCCGCTGTGGCTTTTCGTTGGGGTGGTACGAAGAGTGCTTTTCCCGGAATATGTGAACAGGCGAAGAAGCGAGGATTTGACCGACGACGTCATTTTCCCATCACAGCAAGGAGGTACAAGGGGCCCCTAGCAGACCACAAGTACCTGCAAGCGGACAACTTGGTCATGATCCCGTCATTTCGAAGGCTGCATGGGACTAGACTAGCAATGTACCATTGGGCTGGTCGCACCCGCACTACTGGCAGTTTTCCCATTTGCCATATTGAGTTGTGCTCATCGATAAGCCTCACCAGAATGAATATGCCCTCACTCGCACTGAAGGTCAATAGCAGCATTCTTTGTAAAATCAAACCACCAACAGGGTTGGCGACCTTGATGATTCAGAATCATCCTATACATATTGAGGTTGCTGAGTCCACTCGAGTTGTATCGCTGCAAGGTAATGCCCTTTGCGGCTACGTAAATATTGAAGGAATTGCATGACAATACCTTGGTACGCATCAGAATGTCTAGGCGGAAGCGTGACACCTGCCACAGAACGTCGTTGCTGCAGTGAGTGCGATCTCGCCATTCCTGCCTCCCTCTCTCATTCCACCCCCAGAGTGAGAACCCGCCATACTAGCATCTTCTCGTTGCCACGCACTTGTTGGAACATCTTCGTGCCACCTACAGAATTCGGAGCACGCATCTCGCATGCAGGCTACTCTCGCTATTACACACAGTAGTTCTGGCTGGGAAAAACCCGAGTTCAAAAAACACTCCCATCCTCAACAAGTTGGACCATCCTTGGCGAGGCCAGGCTGCTCTTTCCCTTTCCAGATTTTAACGGTCCAGACAAACCCACGGTGCCGTAACACCCCCCAAAACTCGCGACTTTGACCCACTGGTGGCCCACCCTCGGCGCTAGCACAGACGACTCCAACTCCCTGCCTGTTTCTGCGTATCGGTGTACAGGGGTCCCTTGCCTTGGTACGTACCTTCTGCAAAGTTGAGCGCACCCCCCGACCTTTCCGCTCTGTGCACTCCCTCCACCAGGATTTCTCAGCGGTTTTGCGACTCCTAGTCTTACGCCTCCTCCCCCTTCACCACGCTCTTCCCACGGCTTCAAATCTCTTCCCTCCCTCCTCCTCCTACCTCCCACCCTTCCGCCATATCGGTCGACGTGTCTAAGAACCCGACTTCCCTCTCTTTTGGTCATCCAAGCTTGATCTTGGAGTCACTCGGTTCTTATAGAATATCTTGCACGACCCGTCACTTACAAGGCTTGCTCTTGCTGATTGCTTGCTTTTCGACTCGCTTTGGTCAAACAGCGAGATAGACATAAAGGTGTGTACCGGTGAAACCAAACTTAGCATCGTCAAATCACCCTACTCGCAGCAACAATTCTCTCACACCCCTGCTCGCTGCTTCCACACTACCTTACCTTGACCTGCCAACCCACATTTTGAATTCCAGTCATTCAAAACCAGACGACGCCCTTCCTTTTCCCTTACATACCTACCCTCTTTCCCTCTCTCCCGTTCGCTCGGTGCAATCTGCTGTGGTTGCTATCTCCTATAGCCGACTGACGTCGAGGACTTCACAGTTGAGCATCCGGATTTCGGACTGCCTGCGAGATACCCCGGTTTATGACGCGGATTCGGACAACGACGGTCGGTATAGTTGCTTGAGAGAGAGAGCAACACGTCCGGTTTATTTGACGGTCGACTTGAGCAACCCCTCGCTCGTCGCCTCTGAACCTGCCGTGAGCGCCAGTTGTGTGGATTTGTCATTATCACTTCTACACTCTGCAGGCTCCTTCCTCCCGTGTCCTTCGCCTTTCGACACCTCTGACAAGAGCGAGCTCCGTTGCTGGAATATTGCCGTTGCAACTCTTTGTCATCCTTCTGTGGCTCGATCTTTTGCCGGTGAGTAGAACCTGAGCTCTCTATTTGTTTAGGAGACACAACTGCAACGATTGCTCCCTACTATATTCTTGAAACTTCACTCTGTTACCTATGACCTTCTCCCATCCTTAATACTGCATCCTATCCGGCGACGTGCGTCGTATTTACGTTCAATCCGTTTGGCTGACATACCTTGGTGTTGGCTTCCAGCTTCCAGAAACTTTGGTCGCCGTCCCCGACCACTGCAGCAGACATCAATGAATTAGCGCTAGAATCGACCGTCTTCTGACCTTCTATTTGCACTTTTTCAGGCACATCTTTCGTCCCGACCGCAAAGATACCCACCTTGAACCGGGGGAATGCCGTACACACCACCTTCCCACCGATCACCAGCTTCTTCAGCTCCGGTCTCCCCAGACGTGAGTCGGAGATCATCTTTTCACGGACAGAACACAAATCTGCGACCCGCACTTCCTCGCTCGACATCATACTTGACGAGGCACCGGCGGACGCAGTCCGCAGTTGGGAGTGATGCCAAGCCAGACCAACCGACTCCGGAGGCAACCTCGGAGGATTTGAAGGGAATGGTTACAAGCCTTAGTGTTCGACAGTCGCCTCCGCCTGTTACTGACGATCGGAGGATGCCTTCTGGCGCTATACTCTCACCGCCGGTTTCCCCGCCCGAATCTTCAAGCGATGACGAACTTCCTGAGGTTAGGGGTCGACAGATCGAAAACCTGAAGGCACTTCACGATGCCATCAGCCAGATACCACAACACAGATCAAGCTCGCCGACTAAGACTGATACCAAGACGGATGCCGGTGATCTGCTTGTGCTCCCATCACAAGCCAGCGCAATTGCAGAAGGTATGCACCAGAGTTTTAGCACCGGCTCATTGGATGGCCTCGCGACTGGCGCCAGAAGGTTTAGCCACACGAGGTCGGCTACCGAGCCGAATCTCGTCATAAGCAAATCTGCAGGAAACTCATTAACGGGCTCTGAAGAGGATTCAGATGAGGACTTACTGCAGAAACCCCAAATGGTCCGCAAGAAGTCAGGCGAGCTTGTCCGTCCCGCTCTCCGACCGCCGTCACGAAGACGACCATCCAGTATGCCAGGGACTCCCACTTTCTCCAAGGCGGTACACTTCGACTCGCATCTGGAACACGTCAGGCACTTCTTGCAGGTAGATCGTCCGCTTGCAGTGAGTGCTGGATCGTCGCCCGTTGATAACTACGACAGCGACGCCGAGTACCCCTTCCCTGGAGATGAGCGCTCTGCAGGACGAACACCGCCTTTCGAGTGGGAGATCGTGGTCACGAATTTTCCCATCGAGACACCCGCACGGAAGTCACAAGCTGTCAAGTTGGAGCGCGTATGGCTTTCGAGCGACCAGAAGTGCCTGATAGGGTCTGTGGTCGTGGCCAATCTCGCGTTCCAGAAACAGGTGACTTGCAGATTTACCCTCGACTACTGGAAGACCACATCCGAAGTCGCTGCCGAATACATGAGCGAAGTCCGTCCTAAGGAGACTCCTGAAGGCCATGACCGGTTCAACTTCACCATCAAACTCTCCGACCTGGCTAACTTGGAGTCGAAGACGCTGTATTTCTGCATCCGATATAATGTTAACGGCCAAGAATACTGGGATAATAACGGCGGCACCAACTTCCAAGTCGACTTCCGGAAGAAGATGCTGCCACAAAACGGCAAGAAGGGTGTCATTGGTGCCGCATCACGACCTCTCAACGGCCTTCCCAAGAGCTCACGCAGAAGTAACACGGCCACATCTACTCGACCTAAGTCTGTGAATGTTGCTATGGATGAGTTTGGAGAGAACGCCACCATCAACTTCGACCAATCTATCCATGATTATCTCGGCGAGTCTGGACCGACGTCTCTTCGGTTGAAGAGCATCAAGTCGTCTGGTAGCTTACCTAGCGATAATCTGTCAGGCCGGCTGTCAGCACCCAGTGGCCAAGCCTTTGCTAACCGTTACGATTTTGGTGCATCTCTTACGGCGGCGATCCAGACCACCAAACCCGATGGACTGTACATGAAGTCCCACCGCAGACCGACGAGCGCAGGGCTTAACGTCCCCAAGGCTGCCCCAAAGTCGAATAGTCCAGCGCCTACACCCGCTGTGACGGCAGCCAACAAACCACCTGCACCACCTGCGCCTACAGATCAGCCGGGAAGCCCCAGCATTTCGTCGTCTTCATACGAGGAATTGGTCAACAAATACTGCTTTGTACGTACCAACAACTGATCCCAACTCCTATGGTGCCTTCGGATCCGGCGGCCTTGTCTACGCATGTGTGGAACGGTTCGACTAACGAGACATTGTTAACAGTTTGGCACCAAGTCTCAGCGGTTCGACGGTGGCGACGACGGGTTCGGCACCAACAGCACAACTTCCAGCCACGGCTCGCCAACTCAAGCTGGCTCCCATCACCAACATGGAGCACAACATCACAGCCTTCACCCTCGAGACCCGAATCCATACTTCCAATACTCCTCTGCGGCTTTGTCTTCCGTCGACTCTCCAGCACAATCGCCGATGAGGACTGCTCCCGGTGGTAGAGCTGCCGGACCTATGGGCCAGCCACGAGGCCCTTCCGCCTCGGGTCAGCCTGCCGGCGAGTCCATATCTCCTGCCTCGATGGTGGGCGGCCTCCCTCCTTTTGCTGGTACGTCTCCGAATGACTTTCCGTACCAGCATTTGTACGATCGTTTCCCATTTTCTGGTGCGGAGACTCATTCTGCGACAGCGATTCGAGGCTAGTCCCCCAGTCGGAAGGCGTCCTAAAGAATATGAAAATCGACGCCATACCGCCTGGAACAACACACTTCATCCACGTCAATCAGCCTACGCGTCGACACGAATCGTATGCGCGGCTGCCTCCCCTGTCGACAAGATTGTACCATCACTCCTCGCACCGTCCTCCGCGAGGCCTCAGTTCGCTTTCATCTCTGTTGTTTCAGCTCTCTTCCGGATTTGTGTCTTGGCATCGGTTGCTGCACGGCGTTCAGGTCAACGGAATTTGCTCTTCCTAAAAAGTGTGAAGAGGATCCCACCAAACGATAGGGACCCCATCTCGGCCTTGCGAACTTTTCTCAATCATCGGCGTTCGACCGCTTATAAGTGCTCATGCAACGGCACCGTACATACCAACGGACCCGCGACTTGCATGACCGCTAACCAAGCGATCTTCTGTTTATAATGCATAATTTCCCTTCGTCATGTCACTGGCTCTTTGCGGCATCGGTTTATACTTTTTGCTCGGGTTTGGAGTTACCAGCATGTTTCCACGCTCGATGATAAGTACTTTGAGACTGTCCTTTTCCCGATACGTGAAGGGGCAAGACCAGCGTGATCAACGGAAGTTCTTGAAGGCACTTCAACGTCCCACGTCTTTGTTCTCTGCGGCCTTGTCATGGCCTATGAGATACTGGGGGTATCACAGCAGCTAGATTCTAGCTGATACGGCGGCATTAGATGGATCGGCGGTACCGTTCGCGTGGCGCCTGGATCAGGTCTACGAGGCGCCTCAACCCATTTCATCCGATGCCAAAGATGAAAGGACAGCGCAGTTCGCTGGTGCATATGCATCACTGGACGAGCTCTGTCTGTCATGTTTATGATTGCTCTGGATCGGTCTTGGCATCAAGCATGTCACAATGCCAGGTTCCGTCAAGCTTGCCTGACTCGTTAGTCAGATTGGCCGGGAAGTGTGGTTATTCAAGAGGAAGGCTCTCTGGGCGCGTGGCAACGGATGGTTCAGCTCTTGAGCGGAGTTCGCCTATTACGCTTTTGACGTCAGGATACCGGCCGTGACCACTGTGTGGACGGTCTGTTTCCGTCGTACGGGCGTTGCGATGCACTTCTGGCAGGGTAGGATTAGGAAAAGATAAAATTCGAATTCAAGTATGGCTTTCGGCCTTCCAAGTTCGTGCTTCAGAGATGTTGATCAACGTGCGAGTGTCTTGTTTGTGCACTTTTTAACCCTGATTCCTGATCGTGGGGGACAAAGGCCACCCAACGATCACTGGAGTCATCCATCTTCTGAGTATCAAGTTCATTTTGCGTGTATATACGCTCCATCCCACAGCAATCCTCCTCGATAGTCCATCTCCGCAGATGTGAGGGGTTTAGCAGAGAGACATGATACGCCGAAACTATTGATTGGCTGGCAAGGCTTCCCGCGAGGCTCTGTTCAAGTTGGGCTGCTTCGCCCTCTTCTGGTGACCACTCCTCTAGGCAGCTTGCTGGCTGAGGCTCTTCTAAAGTCCAAGTCGACGCATCAAGCTTTTTCTTTCTCCTCTTCTGTCCATAGTTGGTACAGGATTGGTATCTCTTACTTGGTTTTCCGATCTGTCAAACGTACTTCCCAGCCTCGACCCCGTCCAGAGATGCGTCTGTTAAACGTCAAAACCCGTCTACTCGAAGAATTCTTCGACGAATCGATCCCGCGGTACGCGATCCTCTCGCACACTTGGGGTGCGGACGAGGTGCTGTACAGCCACGTCCGGGAAGGCGGATACAAGCCTGGTTCATCCGCAAAGGTCGACGGGTGCCTCGCGCAGGCGGCAACAGACGGGCTGGGTTATGTCTGGATCGACACGTTCTGTATCGACAAGAGCAGCAGCGCTGAGTTGTCCGAGGCGATCAATTCCATGTTCGCCTGGTATCGGGATTCCGCCGTTTGCTACGTTTACCTTGTCGACGTGCCTGATGACGAGGATCCGGACCGTGGCTTGGGGGACGGCGCAGGGCTGACTTCTGCCTTCGCGAAGAGCCGGTGGTTTACTAGGGGCTGGACACTCCAGGAACTTTTGGCTCCTGATAATGTTGTGTTCTTTTCGGCTTCATGGTTACCAATCGGGCGGAAGCTGAGCATACATAGTCTATATTCGATCCCAAAAAGAATCGACCGACAGATTTGTGCGCTTTCGGCTATCACAGGGATTCCAGACGGCTGTCTAAATGCTTCGTCTGATATTTTCAGAGATGTGAGTGTTGCACGGAAGATGAGCTGGGCTGCTGGTCGAAGGACGACACGGAGAGAGGACAGGGCATACTCGCTCATGGGAATATTTCAAGTCAACATGCCTATGCTCTATGGCGAGGGAGACAATGCCTTCGTGCGGTTGCAGGAGGAGATACTGAGGCTTTCAGACGATCACAGCTTGCTGGTGTGGGGATTTGGTCTTCAGCCAGCGAGCTATAATTCGGATTTGCTTGCCAGGTCTCCGGATGACTTTTCCAAGTGCGGAGAGGTCCTGCGTTTTCAGCCTGCTGGACCTCTGACCCCTTCGCGACATTACACCATGCGAACAAAGGCCTCCAGATCACGTTGCATATTACAGACATCTTTGAGCCACACTCTTGCTTTCTGGCGGCACTCCATTGCTTCGTCGATGGCCCTCTACTGGACAACCCGGTTAAACTGGGCCTATTGCCGCGTATTGTACTTCCTCTATGTTTTAACGCGAGCCGCCAGTGCTACATTCGAAATCCCGAACAAGTCCCAAGACTAAAACCACCACCCCTCGAGGCCTGGCCTACTTTTCACGTCGGGTTAGCAGAGATATACATAGCCCGAGCGATGCCGTCGGCATTGTTATATAATCATACTTGGTGGCACCTGACGAGGAGCATTTCGCTCATCTCTGATAATTTCGACATTATCGACGGTATTACGGAGTGGTATCCTGAAATACCACTGCCAAGGGAACGGCCGCCACAGGCGACTCTCGATATTTCGATGAGGGATACCGTACTATTCCTTCATACCGGGGGCGGGTTACCACCCTTCATTGCTAAATCAAGCCTCCAGAGACATACGGGCGGGCTGTTGAACGTGTCGTGCGTCGTTGCCTGGATGCCGAGTCTTAATCCCGAACAGACTTTGGCAAATCTGATATTGACGGAGCTACAATTATCAGAGATGACGGGTGGGAACATCCGTTGGGACCAGGCTTTGGACAATCATTGGGGTGTAAAGTGGCAGACGGACTTGGTCTCTAAAGATGGCGCCTGGCTGTCCGTTCGGGTTGGCCAGGCTGGGACAAAGGCCATTATCCGATTTGTATTGGCATGAGCTGAGCTTGAGACAGTCCGCCATCATGAGTAGGAGCCAGAAAAAAAGCGAGGAACTGGTTAAGGGAAGCGCCCAAGAGCCCGACGGCGAATGTATGGAATCCCTGAGTGATCTTGTTGGTGCACTGACTCTGCAGGCGTTGAATTAGTATGCCATGCTCTCGTGAGACATATACCATGTTCCACTCGAAGGTGCGTGGCACACGACTCACAGAGAGATGTCGAATCGTCGTCTGCCAGAGACCAGGGGTAAGGGATACCAAGTGCCCACGTGCCAAGACCATTGGCCCGATTGTTGGAGATCCCAAGACCAACCAACCAATGGCAGGACAGCTATTGGCAACGCTACACTAGCACGTTGACCTTACCCTCATCAAGCTTTCGAGATCAGCGCAACTTCCTGGTCTACACGTGCTCGATATGTACAGAAAACAACACAAGGCCCGGCGAAGGGGATGCTAGTCTCGAAAATGGCCGTGGCCAATAGTTTGCCATTGCGTGACCACGGATGGCGCATCACCCGCAGGGTCCAAGGCTCAACGACGTTTTTTATGCACTTACATCTGACAACTTCCGGCTCTCGCGAGGTTGTTGCTTCACAGTCACTGAGAAGGCCACTTCCGGAGCCCCAAATGCCTCGTAAGGGTCTGTATCCCTAACTCGCCGATGGCGAATGGCCCTTCTTCTGTGCCAGACTTCTATACACCTTGTTGAATACCTCAGATCAGAGAGCATATTCGGTGATCATGTCTTTCCTGTCAAGCTTGGGCACGGCCACCTCCTCATATGGGCTGGGCAAGGGAGAGAACTCCGGACTGCCACTCTACTCACTGGTTCCCACGAGTAGCTCTTCGGTCGACGACCACTCCTCAACGACGGACAAATGCAACACCCTGGACGAGCCCGAGGATGTCCTATACCGCACCCCAGACCAGACTTCGTCTACGAGCGAAGAAACATCACCATGGCTAGCTGCGCTATCGACCCCATTGTCGTGGTGCCGCTCTAGCATGCCTACCAGGGCTCGGTTTCTCGCCGATTTCACTCTTGGCTTCGCAGATGGGCTGACAGTGCCCTTCGCCTTGACCGCCGGCCTGTCCTCGCTCGGCCGGACGGACACGGTCGTGTATGCGGGCGTTGCCGAGATCTGTGCCGGTAGCATTAGCATGGGAATAGGCGGGTATCTAGCTGCCCGGGGAGACAGAGCTGCTTTCGAGAGCAGCAGGGACGAGAATGATGCGGATGACGAGGATGGCGACGATGCCGCCTGTCTAGGCACGGAAGATGCGGAGAAGGCAGGTGTCTTGACGTCTCCGGATAAGCTCATAGACTATCTTCGCCCTCTAGAGCTGCCATCCGAAGTTTTCGACATGGTGGTCGAGCATGCCCGAACACAACCACGTATTTCACAGTCTCTGGCTACCCTGTCAGATGACCGACATCAAGACGACATCGAGCCATGCTCGCCCATCATTGCGGGGCTCTCTGTCTCGCTTGGATATCTGCTCGGCGGGCTGCTGCCGCTCTTTCCCTACTGCATCGTCGACAGTGTAGGCGACGGCCTGGTTTGGAGTTTCGGAGTTTGTCTTGTGGCGCTGTTTGCCTTCGGGTTCGCCAAGGACCACATACTCAACGACCAGAGGCGGAAGGAAGATAAGAGCCGAACAGGAGCCAAGAGTAAATGGCGTGTTCAGTGGCGAGACGTCAGGCGCAGCGCGTGGGAAGGTCTCCAGATGGTTCTACTGGGCGGGGTTGCTGCACTGGCAGCGCTACTATGTGTCAGGTCATTCGAGAGCATGCGCGAAGCCTCAAGCAACGGTTCTGCATGACATCAATGTTGACGGTACAAATTCAGCATGGAGTCGCTTACTCAGGGCATACACGTGTATTCATAAGCCGCACACGGGTAGCACGGCAGAGCGTTTAAGGTTACTAAACTGGAGCCGCATTTGGTCTGATGCGGTAAGGCGAATCCTGTTTAAAAAAGCTTGGCGGGGTCACTGCCATCGGAGTCGGACTTCTACCATCAAATGTCACCGGATTTGGGTCGGCATCGTGTAAATCCGATTCGGTGATAGGCTATCGGCATGTCGACGATCTGATCATATCGTCCCGACGCTGAGAGCTGCCGGAGAGCTAAGTACTTAAATATGGAATATAATCGCGATTGTCAGTCCATTGGCATAGTCCATTGGCATCAGTTCATTAACATCAGATTTACATTTGGTAAATAAGACTCTGCATTCACGACGATCAGCTTCTTATTGTCACATTGAAGATGTCACTGCCAACGAGACGTCTTGGGACCAATGGCCCCCTCGTGACAGCCATTGGGTTTGGCATGATGGGAATTGCCGCCTTCTACGGAAAGACTGAACCCGACGAGGAGCGCCTCAAGGTCCTCGACCATCTCTATCAAACCGGCGAGAGGTTCTGGGATACCTCCGACGTGTACGGAGACAGCGAGGAATTGATCGGCAAATGGTTTGAACGTAATCCAGAGAAAAGAAAGGACGTTGTTCTCGCGACGAAATTCGGCAATCTCGGTGGAGGCAAGGCGCGAAACGACCCAGAGTACGCCGCGCAGAGCCTTGAGAAGAGTCTGGCTCGTCTACGGACCGACTACGTGGATCTCTACTACGCACATCGCATCGACTACAAGACGCCTATTGAAGTTACCATGCGTGGCTTGGTCGAGCTGAAGCAGTAAGTCCCATCTCGCAAACGAATGACACATGGAACTCGACCCAGGATGCGTAGGCTAACACTGGCACCCCCCAGGTCAGGCAAGATCCACCACATTGGCTTGTCTGAGGTGTCCGCGGCCACGTTGAGGCGGGCACACGCCGTCCACCCGGTCGCAGCCGTACAGATGGAGTACAGCCCCTTCGCGCTCGAGGTCGAGCTGCCCGAGACCAACCTGCTGCAGACCTGTAAAGAGCTGGGCGTCGCGCTTGTCGCGTACTCTCCGCTCGGACGCGGTATGCTCACGGGCCAGTTCAAATCTCCCGACGACTTCGAGGAAGGCGACTTCCGTCGGAATATTCCGCGGTTCTCGGCCGAGAACTTCCCCAAGAACTTAGAGTTGGTCGAAAAGTTGAAGGAGATCGCGGCTCGAAAAAATGGAACCGCCGCGCAGGTGGTCCTCGCATGGCTCTTGAGGCAGTGGGACATGGTGATCCCCATTCCGGGCACGAAGCGGATAAAGTACTACGACGAGAATATGGGCGGTCTGAAGTTGGAGATCAGCGATGCAGAGGACCAGGAGATCAGAGAGGCTATCCGTAAGGCGGCGATAACGGGAGACAGATACCCTCCGGGATGGAGTGTCTCTCTATTTGCCGATACGGTACCATTGACTGAGTAGAAGGGACGAAGAAAGTCACATACGTAACCGAGGGCTACTTATGGATGAAAAGCGGTCAGTAAATAGTGTATTGCGTACATATACTCCTAAAATGATGCAAATTATCTCGATTCCGTCCTTCCAGACACGCTCAACGCTTTCCGGTGACTCGAGACTAAGCGATGTTCACCGAATAGGTATAGAGCCAGGAGGGCTACCTTGCTCCCCTTGGGTTGTGACAGATTTTGTACCTCTGAGGTACCATTACCTGGACATTTGACCTGTCAATAATGGTATGGAAAGGGACAAAACGTTCGATCTCTCCAGCGGATGCTCCGCGCTTCTCCGCACTGTTAACTACAGAGAGCAGTGGAAATAGGCCCTGACTCCGGGAAACGCTATGGTTACCCTTTGCGGTGACCTATTCCCTGTCAATGCTCTTCTGTCTGGGAAAAGTCCTCAACCTCAGACTCCATCCACCGCCAGAGGCAGCATACCGGCACAGGAAGCCTGTATGGCCGTCAATATGCCTCTCGACGCAGTGCTTGCTAAGAGCTACTGCATATTCGTATAAAAAAGCACATGCCGTTGAGTCATGCGCCCATACACCCCTGGTTCAGCATTTATTGTATTATACATCCCGTGTAGCCAGGATTATCGGCAACTATCTCAGCGGTTAGAATTCTGGTGTCTTCGTTCAGGGGACTAAAACTTACACTTGTTCCATGCCATCAGAGCATGCTGGCTACCCTCTTCTGCGGAACCGCAGCCCGTTACATCAAATCTCTGGCCCCCCCGGCACAAACTAGTCGAACCTCACGTGTCGGCAGAAACTCAAGGATACCTCCTCACCCCCCTGATCTGCGGGGCCCTCGTCTGCCGGTACGGCGTGTACCGCGGTGTAGGCGGGAACCTCGGCGGCGGCGGCACGACGCTGAAGTCCGGCGGGCCCCTCCGCACCCAGGGGTCGGCGGCGGCGGCCATCCGTCGCGGCACGCCTGCCCCCGTCATCGGGGTCTCGACGGTCTCGGAGCTGGTCTCGGACTCCTCGCGCAGGACGTAGAGCGTCTCCTGGGCCTCCCTGCGCCGCCGCTGGGTGACGCAGTACCAGATCAAGATGATCAGGAAGACGGAGCCGAGGACCCCGCCGAGGATGCCGCCTAGTTGGGCGTGGGTCAGGGTCGATGAGGATGTGTTGGGTGAGCCGGGTATTGGGACGGCGGCGGAGCTTGAGGTTGACGCGGGAGAAACGATTGTTGAGGTGGAAATGCTGGTCGGTGGAGCTGTGCTGGTCGGGTCGCCGGGTCCAAGTGTGACGAGGGCGGTTATGGTTGTGTAAGGCCGGGTGATGATCTGCGTCACTACGGGGTTCTGGCGCGCAGCGATGGGTTCGGCTCTCGTCCCGAACGCTGCGGCCCGGAAGCGGAGAACCGCCCTCTGGTCGATGATTGCCATCTGATCTGCGCGACCTGCCCAGTAGAACTATCGTACAACCGTCGTGACTAAAATATCACAAAATGGACCTAAAACAGTTGCGAAAACAGGCGAGAACATCATGGGCTAATTTGACACGGCAGCAACTAACTCTTATCAAAGGATGGGAATCACCTCAAAGCCGATACTACGTCCGTGTTAAGACGCCGAGCGAAGGACGGTCCGCCAACCTGACCTATCCGAAGTGTTGGCCGATTTTCTCGGCCTGCGTTATCCCACCTCCTGCAGCTCCCACTATCCGTCTTGTGAGCTCAGGATTTAATAGCTCAGCTACCACACCCACCCCGACAGCCTGACTCTGAGACATTGGTCCGTCAGATGACGCTTCTCGACCACCCTCCCACGGGCATCGTGGGCTAACCAAGGCAGGGAAGGGGCAGCAGCCACAACCTGGGGGCCGTTGGGATGGACGGGCGAATAGAACGCCAAAATCGCAGCTGCGGTATAAAAGGATGCAAGCGCACATACGGTGCATATGTACCAGCTCATGTTGCGAAGGGAGCTCGCCATCCGGACTGAATGACATACATGTGTTCGTGCTAGGCAGAAGCCGCTGCCTTACGGTGTCGCGCCGCGCTGGTGCAGACGCAGGTCTTCGGACCCGGGGACTTGGAGTCCTGAGATGGCGAGTTGATGGTTCGAGCTGTCTTGGAAGCGGGACGGTATCCGCCCAATAGGGCTGTGCAGATATGTAGGCTTCATGTTCGGATGGCAGGATCTGTCCAATGAGCACCGACTGCCACGAACTGGTTGCATGAAGCTTATGGATGCGGATATTGGTGGGTTGGGTGAAGAGTTGGTGGATAAACCGAACATCGCGCTCAATCTGTGCACAGTTGTACTTGTTTCTCTGCATTGAGACAGGAAGGGTTCTATGATTGCCTGTGCATATTAGAGATTGGTCAGGTTCGTGGTATTGGAATGGACTTGGCACGAAGAGTGGCACAATATCATTTTCGGCCAGTATATACAGTTCCATTGACGCCAATCTGATATAGCTATTCCAAGACTTGGCCTGCCATAGGGCAAGACCCGCTCAAGGCGTCATATTATATGTCATTAGACGGCCCTGCCAACAGACAGAAGGGTGATATCCCTCGTTGCCAAGCGCCTCATGACCTCCAGCTCACTCGAGCACCGTCTAGCCAGGGCAACAACACGCCCTTCGGCGTAGTTGTCCAACCACGTATCACGTTGAAGTTATGCCGAGGTCGTCGTCGTTGCCGGAGCAGAAGTCGTCGGTGCAGCACTGGAACTTGACGGAGCAGCTGTAGAGCTGGGCACGATAGTCGTCGAACTGCTCGAACCGCCCCCTCCACCGGTACCGACGACAACAGCCTGGACGACTTGCCCCAGGGTGTTGAAGATGATGTTGACCAAGCTCCCAAGCGGACTGTATTCGTACGTCTTCTGTGTAAGACCATTGCCAAGGTCTTTTTGCACACCAGTGAATGTCATGTTCTGCTGGTAGTTGCCAACAATGCTGCTCAGGATGTTGCCCGCATCACCGACGACTTCCTGGACGATGTTGCCCAAGTTATCAATAATGAAGTTAAGCTTCGAGTTGCCCTGCACGATGGAGCCCAACAGCCCGTCCACGGCACCAACGACGTTGTCGACCACGTCCGTGACGTCGTTGAGCAGGTTGATCAGTAGAGGATTGAGGTCGAGAGACGCGAGGGTGCGGTTGACAATGTCGACCAGGTGACCGAGGCGAATGATCAATTCGAGCTGTGCCTCGACGTCGGCGATGGTGATGTTCACCTTTTGCACGCCGACCTGGACGCCAGCGTTGATAGATACCAAGTTTGCTACCTCGGCGGCGAGGTTGACTTCGGCTTGCAGGTTATCCACGATCAGCTCGATCTTGCCGACCGAGAGGTTCGGGACCCTGAGCAGCACGTCGGGCGGGTTGGAGGTGCTCGGCTGTGCTGAGGAGCTCGAACCTCCGCCGCCGCCGCCGCCAGTAGTGGTTGTCGAGGGAGACGAGCCTCCCGTTGAAGAGCCGGTTGCTGAAGAATCTGTGGCCGAGGTGGTGGGCGCATCAGACGATGCTGGTGCTGTCGAGCTTGATGTCGGCGTGTCTGCCGCCGTACTGGTGGCCGCTGCGGTTGAGCTCGTCTCCGTCTGCGCTGTCGCGAGAGCAACGAGCAGCAGCAGCAGGCTGAAGAGAACCGAGAGGCTCGTGAAGTTCCTCATGTTCACGGTTTAAACAGGGCAAGAGTGAGTGTAGAGAAATCTGGAAGGGTGAAAGAGAGTGACTGTCAACTGAGGACAGTTGTATTATCAAGCAACAACCGCAACAGTAGGACGAGGAAGACAACGAGACTCCTACTGCGACGCGAAGGTATTAGCTCACCCACAGCTTCAAGCGCATGTGGGGGATATAAAGGAAGCATCAATGGAACGGCGAGATCTCCTTGCCTTTGGCGACGGCGCATCCATTAGGCTTGGTGCGGAACTCTGGCTCCATCCCTGGCTTGTTGTGGACGATGGCGTCTTTCCAATCTTCCATATTCCGGGATGCTATAGGTCTGTCACAGTGTTTCAACCTTGATTCTGCTGTCAGCAAGATTCAAGTTCCAGAGAAATTGCGCTCATGCGCCGTAGCTTTGACGATGTGCCCCCTCGGCGTTGCATTGACAAGGGCTCCCGAACCTTGGTTGAGCGCCCACTCGGAGATTTTCCTCGGTAGCGATTGCGACCCCCTGGACATGGGGCACAGGTGTCTGGAGTGCGCCATTGCGGAGCCCTGAGTCCCGACTCGCCCAAAGTCATCAGACTAGGGTGTCGAATCCAGACTCCCGTAAAGTGGCATTGGCTTTCTTCCTTGGAAGAAGCCCTGTCGTTATGTGCCGTGATTAAGCTTTCTTTGGTTCTGGCTAGCTTAAAGCGAGTTTGCACTTCCATGCACCAGTTATCCGGAGGTGCTGCGTGACAACCCTGGCACTCTTCTTCAAACGGCCGGCTGTGATGCGACGCCCCTGGACGAGATGCGCTTGATCTCGGTTGCACGACCGTCCATACTTGTACACTTCCCTGCCCTCCTTCTGGCAATCCAGCTGTGACTCGGCTGCTCCTTAGCTTGTCGTCGTAGTCAGCCAATATCCAGTCTCTCCTTTGGTCTGACTTGACCTGCTTGTCAAGCTGACTTCTTCCCTCATCTTCTCTTCACTCGTTCACAATATTCATTCTCTTTGAGCTTAAAGCAGCCAGCTCTGACGATGGTTAGCTCAAGAATCAGGGCGTGTGTGCTGGCACTTTCAGTAGCCACCTCAGTATTGGCGCAAGCCGGGCAAGGACAGGATGGCTATGTCGGATACAAACTCGAGCATCGCGGAGACCCCGACTCGGCAACATACGAGACGGCCAACACAGACCCAGACACCGGCGGAGTGGTACTAGCTCAAGAACCAGACGTGTATCTCAATGCTTCGTTGTACGTTGGCGAGATCGATATCGAGGTGGACAATATCACAGCCAAGATCAATCTGGATGCGCAGGTGCTGAAGCTGCTGCACTTCAGCGCCGGCGTGGACGCGAGTATCGACAGGGTCAAGTTGACCATCCAGAACATCTCGGCCAAGGTCGAACTTGAGGCGCGGTTAGAGAACGTGGTGCAGATGGTCAACGACGTGCTACACAGCATCGACTTAAACCCTATCATTGCAACATTGGGCCAGGACGTCAACAAGATTGTTAACACAACGGTCGGCGCCTTGACCCAGCCTGTCGACAGTAACGGCAACCCAACAGGAGGCAACAGCAAGCGTGATCTGTCGTACGACTACAACCTCCAGCACAACATCCTGTACAGCATCAACAACTACCAAGGCCAGGCACACACGAACCGTGTCTTGGCGCAGAATGGCTCAATGTACGACATCTTCTTGGATAACGACGGGAACGAGCAAGGTCGGAAGCTGGTCGGCTTCTACAGCGACCAGATGACGTTCAATGGCCACAACCGGACCATCGCAATCGATGGACAGACGACGCTGTACGAGCTGCAGTACATCTACACACCATTCGCTGGTATTGAGGTTATCAGCTGGATCTATGTGAACACGGCTGGCAAGGTCACTCGGACACAGGTCATTGCCGAATCTAACGCTGGTGGCACGAGCACGATCAGCGACGACGATGAGGTCTGATGGGATAAAGGAGGGTATAGGTGCTAAGGGATTGTTCCAGGATCTCCGTGTGTGCGGAAGTTTCAAGATATCAAAGGTCATGCACTAGGCCAGTTGGCCGTCCAGTCGTCTTGGCGGATGTATAGTCCGCATGGACGATGGTGCTGGCGCAGGTTAGCTGCGTATAATTGTCTGTAGATATCGTTATCAAATGACTACTATACCTTGGTCTTACCTGATGTCTCGTTGACAAGTAATGAAGCATGGACTTGCAGAACTCTCGGTCTGGCAAAATGCGAGGGTTGAGTGATGGGAAAATGCAGAATGCCATTGCGGGCTGCGCGTAATTAATGCTGGATCCACCCTTCCCGTCCAGAGACATCTGTCTCAAACTTCTGTGCAACTTCCAATCTGGGAACTCATGCCTTTACTGATGCTGTAAATGTCAGACTGATCTTTGAATCCTCGCAACCGCCAGAACCCAGGTGCTTGGTATTCAAGGGGAATAAGAAAACTCGCCCATTAACAAGACACTGTCAACTATGTTCAGTGGAGTTTCTGGTACCTTGGGCGATTGCGACGCTGAAGGTACACCGCTACCTTAATGCAGCGTGTCACGGCCCTGTGGATTAGCACATATGTTTCATATTCTACCGCTGACGTCACGGGAAACGAGGCCCTAATTTAGCTCTTGTGATCTCAAAAGCTTTGTTCAGCAAAACATTTTTGACCATCACTTCTTGTAAGGTCTATGCGGGCATCATAGCAGCTCGACATTGACGGACAATATGAACCCCCTTCAGATCCTACGGCGCTCCTCTGGGAGATGAGCGCTTGAGGCCAACGGCGCGTGAAACCACCATTACCGCCAACAATGCCATGCAAGTACCGTACAAGAAGAGAAGCGAACATCATCCACTGTTGGCCAGTCAATTAGACACTCAGTTGAATTTTGTCGTTATGGCGATGAGCTGTCACAATAATCTGTGCAGCGGAAGGGAGGATGCAGCAGCAGCATGACTGGATGTAACAATCCTTGATCGTCGGACTTTGGTGCAGTCGCGAGGACCATTGCCGTTGCTGGCAAGCCAGTCTGTAACCCATGCCGGCTGTTTTGTTTTCGGCGCATGCAACGGGAATACCCCAAAGCAGGACGGTCGCCAAACGGCTGACCGGGTTGTGCGAGCGGTTCCCCGCGCATAACGGTTCGTCAGGGATGACTTAGCCTGGGATGAATTCAGAGAAGATCTCTCTGCAAAAATCGGGCAGACAACACGCAGTACTAGCCTCCACCTCCTCCATTCTGTGGAGGTGATGCTGGAGCCTGACCACCTGGCTTAATTGAGGTGGAGGCCTGCATCGGAGCACCGACAAGAATGCGGGAAAACGGCCGTTGATCTCAAGAGGACGCCAACGCATAGCCTACAAGGATGCCTGGCGCTTGCGCGTCTTCAAGCGAACGGTGTTACTCCAGAGCCCGACCCTGACCCGTCGGCTGAATCACAAGGCTCCGGGCATGTGCTCGACGAAATACCAGGCTTCTATCCAAAATACAAGGAGTCCAAGCCGTGAAAGCTTCATATATAATTGTCTGATCCAACTCATCTGAGCACTATTACTTGTGGGAGAGTATGTATAGCGAGCGCGATGTGGCTCATCAATTCAAAAACAGAAAAGATGCACTTCGTGGCCGACCCGGAGCTTCATCAATATGCCATTTTGTCTCATACTTGGCGAAGAGAAGGCGAGCCTACGTTCCAAGAATACCTCAACCCTCCGCTGTCTTCACCACCTAGCGTCGCGCGGAGGACAAATGCTGGGCGAGTCGGCAAGGACGACAAGTTCTTCAAGATCCGCGAGACCTGTCGTCTAGCGCGCGCTCGCAACATACCGTATGTCTGGGTGGACACAGTGTGCATCGACAAGAGCAGCAGTGCGGAGCTCACCGAAGCTATCAACTCCATGTTCCGGTGGTACAAGAACGCCGCAGTCTGTTTCGCGTATCTCTCTGACCTGCCAGTCGGCCCAAAGAAGGAGCTGAACCAGAAGCTGGCTACCTGCCTCTGGTTCACGCGCGGCTGGACGCTGCAGGAGTTGGTCGCGCCGAGGACAGTCGAATTTTACGACGAAGCGTGGAATCTCAGGGGTGACAAGCATGAGCTCTGCGAGATCGTTTCGGAGATAACCAGGATCGACGAGGATGTACTCCGGGATAGCAGTCTACTGCCCAGTATCCCGGTCGCGAGGAGGATGTCATGGGCCACGACGCGCCGGACAACGCGGCAGTGCACGAGGATTGAGGACCTTGCTTATTCACTCCTTGGTATCTTCGATATCCATATGCCGTTAATTTACGGCGAGGGAGACAAAGCTTTTATCAGGCTACAGGAGGCCATCGCTCACGATAACGCTGATCTCTCGCTCTTCGCTTGGACGGCACAAGACAGTACCTACAAGCGCCAGCACTACCACGGTCTCTTCGCTCGGTCGCCAGGGGACTTTCTGAACTGTGACAAGCTGCTGAGAATCTTTAACCCGGTCACGCCGACGGAGGAATATGCCATCACCAACAAGGGCGTTCGGCTGACGGCTCGCATGAACGAAGGCGAAAGCGCCAGCGGGGAGAAAGACTTCCTCTTGAACCTGGACTGCCTCGACAGCAGCCGACAGCAGCCCGACGGCATGCACAGCATCGTCTTCATCCGCCTGGTTCGAACACCGCACGGCTTCGTCCGCCATGAGGCCGGCGTACCCGTGCTCGTGTCCGCCAGCTCCGTCCAACCCAGCACGCCAAAGACCGTTTACGTACCCAAGATGATCACACCCACTGAGTCTCGGGACCTGGTTACGCGGCAGTCTCAGCGATTCTACGTGGACATCGACAACACGACCGGCTTCGTCATATCCTTCTCCCGCCAGTACCCCCTTCACCTCTGGGAACCAGAGAAGCGCGCATTCATGACGGACGGCAACGATAGGTTCATCGGCATCCTGCACCTGCGCTTCCAGGGCGGCTACGTCAGCGAGCCCGTCGAGCACCACAACCCGGAGTTTCCGCCCGTCGACCAGGAAGGCGGGCCGAACAACTTCTGGTGGCCGTCGCTGTGGCTCGTCTTCGGGCTGAAGAAGCGGGAGCGCGATCCCCCCACCCCGGGTGGCGCGGCGACGAACGGGATAGAGCTCCGACAGCACCAGCCGTGGGGGGCTATCTACGACCGGGAGACGGCGAAGGAGCTCACCCGGCTCATGGACCAGGAGGCGGGCTACGGCATCGGCCACGTACTCGAGCAGGTGGGGGCGTTTGTCAAGGCGCAGACGCCGCAGAGCCATTACTCGCCTTCGCAGTCGACCTCTACCATCATCGCGCCGTACGTGCCGGGCAAAAAAAGGATTTTCACGGAGCACTCCGTCAAGCTGTCGATTTCTACCACTATCGAAACGGGCAGAGGGAACACTTGGAAGTATAAGCTGGGCATTGTCGCTGCGCATCATGGGCAGCCGAGCGAGGGGTAGGGTAGTTAATGACACGCATTGGATGATCATGACCAGCATCATAGCATTAGAACAGCGACATCAATTTTGGGAATTAAGTTAAATTACACTGCGATCAGCCCTGGACTAGAACATATCCATCGTGATCCCTGATTTACTGAACTAATAAGCCACCATGGTATTCAAACCGTCCAACTCGCGGGCCCAGTTCCTGTGCTGAGCAGACGAGTAGAAGAAGCTCTCCAAGAACCCCTTGGCGCCTTGCGCTATGTCGACGGCCTCCTTGAAACTCTCGGGCTTGATGTTACGCTGGGTAACGACACCGTACGACTCGACAGCGTCCTCGCCCGAGGACAGCTGGATGCCGGGGAGCTGGAAAGCGATCTGGAGGAGGTCCACGCCCTCGCCGGTCGCGGCGATGGTCTTGAGATGGCCGAAGGCCTCGCGAAGCCAGTGGATGGCGCGGCCATTCCTGGACAGCGTCGCGATGGACTTCTTGCCGCCGGGCACGAAGATGGCGTCGACCATGGTCGAACGGAAGCCCTCGAGGTGGTGGTGGGGGAAGATGGAGTGGCTGCCGCCCTCGGACGTGATGTTGCTGCGCTTGGGGGCGATGATCATGGGAATGGCCTTGGATGCCAGCACCGAGGCACGAACGGCGTTGAAGGCGATGGCATCGTAACCATCGGCGATGAGGATTGCGACTCTCCGGGAGGCAATGGTGGGCTTGACCGGCGGGTAGTCGAACTGCGACAGGCCCGGGGCCTTCTTGCCGTGGTTCTCGCGGCTTGCCTTCTGGGGTACGTCGGCGCCGACCATCTCGGCGACGGTCTGCGCGAGGCCGAGATCGATGTCGGCAATGCGCTCGACAAGGCGCTTGTATACAATAGGGTCGCTGCAGTGGTCTAGCTCAAAAGCGAAGGCGTTGGTCATGTGGTTCTTCTCCACCTGGCTCATGCTGTTCCAGAACAGCTGAGCTTGATTGTAGTGCTCCTTGAACTTGGAGCTCCTCGCGCGCGTCTTGATGCCTTCAATCTTCTGAGCATACTCGAGATAACCTCCTTCCTGGTGGGTAGCTGGCTTGACAGCATCAAGACGGTTGGGCCAATAGTTGACAGTGCTCTTATCGATGCGATGACGCATAGCACCGTCGCGGTTGAAATTCATGACAGGGCAGACAGGGCGGTTGACAGGCAGCTCTTGCCAGTTCACACCGAGACGGGAGAGCTGAGTATCGAAATAGCTGAAGTTGCGTCCCTGCAGCAGAGGATCATCCGAGAAACCAATGCCAGGCACGACATGGCTGGTGCAGAAAGCGGCCTGCTCGATTTGTGTGAAGAATTCATCGGGGTTTCTGTTCAATTCAAGTTCGGCGAAGTAGCGAACAGGAATGAGATCCTCGGGCCACACCTTGGTGGCGTCAAGGATATCAAACTCGAAATTGTGCTCATCCTCCTCCTTCACGACTTGGACACCGAACTTCCACTTGGGATAGACACCGTTCTCAATCGCCTCCCACAGATCCTTGCGGTGGAAATCCGGGTCTTGGCCAGCCAGCTTCAGAGCTTCGTCCCAGACCAGAGAGTGGACACCCAGCTCGGGAGTGAAGTGGAACTTGACGAAGCTACGCTTGCCCTCGGCGTTGATGAGGGTAAAGGTGTTAACACCGAATCCTTGCATCATGCGGTACGAGCGAGGAATGCCACGATCTGACATGGCCCACATGAACATGTGAGTTGCCTCAGGGTGGAGGTACTGGAAGTCCCAGAAGTTGTTGTGTGCCGACTGGGCCTGTGGTACCTCGTTGTGGGGCTCGGGCTTTCCGGCATGAATGACATCCGGGAACTTCATGGCGTCCTGGATGAAGAAGACAGGAATATCGTTACCAACGATATCCCAGTTACCCTCTTGGGTGTAGAACTTGACGGCAAATCCTCGAACATCACGAACTGTGTCGGCACTGCCGCGGCTGCCGAGGACAGTAGAGAAACGGATGAAGACGGGAGTCTCCCGAGACTTGTCCGTCAAAACAGGAGCAAATGTGAGGTCGTCCGCGCTCTCAAGGACTCTGAAGGTTCCAAAGGCGCCGGCACCTCGAGCATGGACTACTCTCTCGGGAATACGCTCATGATCGAATCGATGAATCTATTTGTGGTCAGCAACCCGAGTGGTAGCAACCTGAGGAGTTGTGAGAATATACCTTCTCACGCGCAAACTGATCCTCCAACAGCGAGGGTCCGGTATGATCCCCATTAGCAACCCTTAACCAGTCATCATTGTTGGACTGCTTCACGCCAAAGTCAGAGGTCAGACGGTCCTTGTTTGAACCCTCAACGGTGTCGCGAGCCATATCGGCTATCTTGTCGCCCTTGGAGCCCATGACGGCGTGCTGTGCTGCTTGAACGGTTGCGGGGATGATGTTAGCCATTATTGCGGAGAAAAGCTTGCAGGAAGAAGTTCTCAGACGGGCAGGAATACGGGAATCGTGTCATGATATACCTCTATGGTAATTCTACATCGAGGCGTGTCATCAGTCACATCCGTTCTACCGCTGACGTCAAGCGGGGTATCACAGCATTTTTCGACCCCTTGGCTCAGGAATCATCACACATTTGGCGACTCCTCAGTTCGGCATTGTGGACCTTTGAGCTTCGCAAGGGAGCCGCAACTGGCAGTTTGTAAGGTGAAGTGCAGTCGATGTCGAAGTCATGATGTCATGTAAACGTCGGCCGTTGCTCCGTCGTGTGGACCCACTCAACGGCAGTCGTGACAGGAGTCCACAGCATTAAGAATAGTTGATCGATGATTGGACAGCACGACTACTAGGCTCTCGGGAAGTGGGGGCAGACTATGGACCGGAGAGCTTCGAGACATCGTCGATGACAAGCACAAAGAGCTTCACCCCACTTCACGACCTCGCAGTGTATTTATGTAGTGCCGGCATCGTTTGGATTATCGTTGGATTGTGGATTCCCATCTTATATGCCGAATGCCCATTCGGAATCACTGCCGGTTTGGGAATTCTCCTTGTCCAAGCTCAGAAGTGGTCAGGCTTGCTATGATGCTTCCACGCCAGAAACGGCGTCGATTGGCAGGTCCATGCCATGTGGTTGAGCCTTCTTTTTGAGAATCACTGTGGATATAGCAAGTATATTTTCACACGTGGTGGAAAGGGATCCCCGTCCGCCGTACGATGCCTGGCTACCACAGTGAATAATGGAAGCCTCGATGCTAGGTATGTAAAGGACATGGGAAACCCGCTGGAACACTACCCGCGCTATGTAGCCTCTACACCTGTGGTAGGATTACGCATGTTAGTGTCAACTACAACCTTCAATGATTAGAAAGTAAAGCAAAGAAGGGGACGATCATACGACAAGACGACGAGACGATAACCTGGAAGAGAGCAGAGGATTGGACTATCACGTAATCCCTTCAATTGCTGTGGCTACCTTTACGCAGATCCCAGCGTTTGAAGGTCGGATACGGTACTGCACTAACATGCGTAATCCTACCAAGGATGTACTGTGGTATGCCGCCTCGCACCCACTACCCAGGCACACAAATGCTGAAACGAACGTCAAAAACATATTTCTTTGCACTTAGTGTTACTTCATGTGTTGCTGTTATCTACGGAAGGGCCAAAATCTGCCGACATGAGCGGGACCACCCTTTTTCGGTTAGCGGCCATGCCCTGCTATCTCACAACGGGTCAACCTCCTCACCTGATGCCACTAATATGACCTCTCTCGCACGTGAATAGCTTCACTTTCGTTACTGTGGCATCACTTTTGGTTTCGAAGATGCGCTCGCTACCTCCAGTGGCTCGTTTCAATCCAGTAAGTGGCAGATTGCTCTGTCAACAGCGATCATGGGCGACAAGGAGCTTCAGCCACAGTGCCTCGTTTCGGCTTCCGATCACTACTTCGCCCCTGAAGAACAGCGACATCGGAAAGCTCAGAGTTAACCAGAACAGGCTCATGGAAGACCTCCATCACACATGTAGCTGGGGTACCGGCAAGAAATGGGGAAGGCAAGTCATTCGCGCAGTTTCGCTCAATATGCATTGCTGACTATTGGTCGTCCTCAGCCACATCACGGAGACGGGTATGGCCCGATTGTCACTTTCAGACAATGACAAAAAAGCTCGAGATTGGTTTGTTGAGACAACCAAAAAACTCGGCTGCGCTGTCACTGTGGATTCGATGGGCAACACATTTGCTGTACGTCCCGGACGTCGTGATGGCCCTCCAACCTGCGCAGGCTCGCATCTTGATACTCAGCCTACTGGTGGGCGGTACGATGGTATCTTAGGCGTTCATGCCGGCGTGGAGATGCTCAAAGTTCTCCAGGACAATGATGTCCAAACGGAGTATCCGGTGGGTGTGGTTAATTGGACAAAGTAAGAGACATGAGGTGTAACCAGCTCTTCTTTTTGAACCGTGAGTCTGACCATTTACTAGTGAGGAAGGAGCACGATTCCCAATCAGCATGATCAGTTCCGGCGTCTGGGCTGGCGAAATACCTATTGAGCGAGCGCACAATCTGCAAGAAGTCGGGGGCGGAACCGCTACGATGAAGTCGGAGCTCGAGCGGATTGGATATCTCGGCCCTGTCCCGGCAAGCTACCAGTCAATCCCCCTTGCCGCCCATTTTGAGCTCCACATCGAACAAGGTCCGATACTCGAAGCCGAACGTCGAAAGATCGGCGTAGTCAAAGGTGTGCAAGCTTACAAGTGGTATACCATCGACGTCACGGGCAGAGGTAAGGGCTAAACATACAATGTTACTCTATGATTGAACCTAATTGACTGGATCCGTAGATGCTCACACCGGCACAACTCCGTTTTCTTCGCGCGCCGATGCGCTGCTTCTGGCGGCACGTCTGATCACCCAGTCCCACGATGTTGCAGTCAAGCACTCTGCTCTAGCGTCGACTGGGATCCTCACCCTATCGCCGGGAAGCGTCAACACCATACCGGGCCACGTGCGTTTTAGTCTCGACATCCGCGCTCCAGCCGACAGCACCGTGGAGACCGTCGAGGCCGAGTTAAAGAAGAACTTCGCATCACTTGCCTCGGCGAACGACAAGCTAAGCGTGGAGTGGCAGACAGACAGCACCTCGCCAGCCGTCAACTTCCATCCGGACTGCATCGCGGCCGTGCGAGCCTCGGCCGAGTCGGTCACTGGAAGCGCGGAGCTAGTGAGGGATATGGTCAGTGGCGCTGGGCACGACAGCGTCTACACCAGCCGGCGCTGTCCGACGAGCATGATATTTGTACCGTGCCGCAATGGCGTCTCGCATAATCCGGAGGAATATACGAGTCCTGAGGACTGCACCCTTGGTGCAGAGGTACTGATGCAGAGCGTTTTGCGGTATGATCTTCTGAGGGCAGAGAGGGCAGCAGCCTAACTCAAGACCTTTTTGGACTATGTCCGATGTGATGCTTGCATTGCGTATATACATACATTTTTTACTCTCACTAGTGTATATACAGCTTTTGAGGACTTCAAGACAGAATCCTCCGGGAGCTATCCAACGCGCTCTCCTTAACAGGTGCTCTGACCGTTCCCAGTGAAGTTGCCAGGCTGATATGCGCCATCCGGGTCTCCCAAGCACTCAGCTATGACATGGTCAGCGCACGGCACAGATGAAAGCGGGACGTCAGATGAAGGCGTGATAACTTACCAACGGTGACAATCTTCAGGTTGTTCGTCTTGGCCCAGTTGATGAGCCACGGCGTGAGGGTGTTGACGGTGCCGGAGTAGGTCTCGTGCATGAGCGGGATGTGGCCGTTGCCGCTGGCGCCGGCGGCTTGGAACTTCTGCTCGCTCTGAGCGGGCGTCTTGCCGTTCCAGTCCTCGGCGTCGACGTCGTCGGTGATGACCTTGTAACCCAGCCCCTTGAGCGTCGGCAGGAACTGCCCGCCCGTCTCGAGGTATGGCGGCCGCATGTAGGCCGGTTTCTTGCCGATCAGGTTGACGAAAGCCTGCTCCACCTTTGTCATCTCGGTGGTTATCTGGGAGGCGCTCATGCCGCCCATGTGGCCGTGTGTCCTATACAGAGGTCAGCAATCACGGGATCTCGGGTGGACTTTCGGATAATCATCGGTTGTCGTACCACGTGTGCGAAGCAATCTGGTGGCCTGAAGCATAGGCCTTTTGAACGGCAGCCTTCTGGTTATAGATGCAGCCGTACAGGGTGCCGGTCCAGAAGAAGGTACCCTTCGCGCCTGCCTTGTCCAGGATATCCACAAGTGCCGAGGTGTATTGATACGGACCGTCATCGTATGCCAGAGCCAGGACACCGGGCTGGGTGCACTTGGTGATCACCACGCCGGGACTCGGCGCCCGCTGGATGAGTTGGATGGGGTTCTCCACGGGGTAGGCGCTGGCGGAGGCCGCCAGGAGCAAGGCCGCGATAGTAGCTGACAACATCTCGTTAGGCGGACCCGTGGGATACCTCAGAGTAACTTGTGGCTGTACCAGAACCGCAGGCACAAGCAGCTACTCACTCCATGGTGTTATATATATCCAGCGTACGTGATACGCCAAGACATACACACGCACTTCCATTGTTCCGTGGACTAGTATATTAGGCGGGGAGACTAAATAGAGATCCGGAGGAAAACGTTTCTGGCGAGGAGGCATGGGAGCACTGGGCACTGAACGATTGCTACATCGACCTGGAACACAGCTGGGAGGTGGCGTTTGGGCGTGCGGGGGCTCTTCCAACTCCACACAATTGCGGACAATATCGACGACGGCATGAGCCTTAATTAATATAGCGTCCAGAAATGTCGACACAGTGAAAAGTGACTTTAGCCGTCATGTACCCCTTGCGCCAAGGCTTCGGAGCTGGGTAGGTACGCAACCACCGCGCACTGTACACCGCAGAACAGAGAGCCAGATACATGGTCAAGGTAGACTGTGGATTATAGCTGGTCGACCTTTTGTGAAGGTGAAATTGGTCGCCAAGCCTTGGTGATAGTATTCCGTTATGAGGACCACGAGGTATTAGCCTGAATATGTCCGAGAAGGTTTGTCAGGTGTGTCACAATGAAGGAGAACCATCATATCGTGAATTTATAGACTGTTCGGAAAATATGAGTCAACCGATAGGTATAGAGGCAGATGTTTTCATGTGCAAGGAGGTGAGTGCGAAGCGAAGAACCTGGAGTTCTCCATTCGTACGCTTTCTGACTCCGATCGTTGTTGGCAGAAAATCGGAGGTCAGCAGCCAGATGCTTGATATAGGAAGACACAGCAATCCTATTCTTTCTGCAGAGGCAGACATTGATTCGGTAATATGTGAAGCCTTGGGTGTGGACAGCTGATGGGAGGACCGTTACCGGGGACTCGACTGCGGGAAGGATGGGATTGCAGGCGGTATAGAGAAGATACCCCAGGTGCTACGAAAGAAATCAAGACAACAGGTTGATATAAAAAAACGAATGGACGATTCTGAGGGATGGAAGCCACCCAATGCAAAACTCCCGTCATATTTAAGATGTGGTTTGATGTTAGTGTCGTCGACAGTGGTGGTGATGCTGAGATCAGAGATCCACCTCAGAGTACCCCCGTACTGATGTGGGGCACCAGATCGGCGCTAACCTCCTCACGTATGATGCCCTCCTTGATTGGACAGTCTTGCAGCCTGCTCAAGGTACCCTTTCCCTGAGCACTAACCCTGTTCCGTATGAGCTCCAATCTCATTCGTCAATCCTCCTCGCAGGAGCCAACATCAACTTCCCCGTCGCGTGTAAGTCACCCAAATTCCATGAGTACAGGCTTTCCAACGGGAAGTCGAAGTCCCCTAAAGCCGACAATCTTGGTATCTGCTATCATATTGTGATGTACTTAACGATGGCACGTTCCTCTGGGTTCTTTGAGGTCGCGGGTTTCACACCCAAGTTGCCTTCTTGAGATTGAGACTGAACGTTGAGTTCTCCGCTATCCTCGATAGTACACTATTCGGAGAAGACTCCATTGACCAGTCGAAATCATGGTCGCTGCCAAAGATATTCAGGCGTCCAACTCCCAGATCAAGGCGACCTTCCCCTCCGGCCTGGTAGCTGTCTTCGTCGGCGGAACAGCAGGTATAGGAGCCTACGCCCTGAAGGAATTTGCCCACCGAGCATCTAAACCTCGCATCTACTTCATCGGGAGGTCCCAAGAGAGTGCTGATAGACTTCTCGTTGAGCTGAAGTCCCTCAATCCCAGTGGCGAGTATCTCTTTCGCAAATGCGACACAAGCCTCATCCGCAATGTCGACGATGTCTGCCGAGAGATCAAGAATAAAGAGACCGCAATTAATGTGCTGTTCATGAGTCAGGGGACATTGAAGTTCACCGGTGGTGAGTGACCGCCCTGCTGACTTTGGCTCCGCTACGCAAATACTTACCTATCTTCACAGACACGGCCGAAGGTCTCCGCTACGTCGCCGCCGTAACCTACTACGGCCGCGTCCGCTTCATGGTCAACCTCCTTCCCCTCCTCCGCGCGGCCACAGGCTTGCGTCGCGTCGTCTCCGTCTTCGCCGGCTCGTTCGAGGGACCCGTCTTCGCGGACGATTGGCAGGTCCGCAACGTGCCCATGAGCAAGTCCCGCGGCCACATGACGTCCATGATCACGATGGCTCACCTCAAGCTCGCAGAGCTCGCACCCGATGTTTCGTTTGTTCAGAACTACCCCGGTGCTGTCAAGACGGGTCTCGTGCGTGGAGATGAAGGGCTTACCGTTCGGCTCCTCGGGCTTCTGTTCCCGCTGCTCATGTGGCTGCGTGTGTTCCCGAATGTTTCGCAGCAGGAGTGCGGAGAGAGGCAGACTTACTACTGCACCAGCGGGATGTATCCTGCCGCTCAGAAAGGAGACGGCACAGACGGCGTGGCGCTTGTGGATGGCGTCAGTGTTGCGCCGGGAGTTGATGGCAAGGTCGGCAGTGGCGTGTATAGTGTCACTTGGGACGGTGAAGGGGATAAGACTGAAACCAAAAAGTTTATCAAAGAGCATACGGCTGCTGGACTGGTTGAAAAGCTGTGGCAGCATACCATTGCCGAGTTTGAGAGGATTACAGCGAACGGAGCCGTCTAGCGCGCGGACGTAAATAGCATCGACGACTCGACTCGCAAGGATCACAGTTCGGTTTGCGTCTTGAGAATTAAAGACTTGTATACCACCTATTACGCTATATTATTGCGAACCAACCTATTATATTACATCGGAAGGTTATCACCTGCTCGTATTTATTGCCGTGTCCTGGGCATATGTTCTCAGCTTCCCAAACAGCAATTAAACCTCACGGATTGGCATGGCATCCCGAGATGCTCGTCAGGCGATCCGGGCAAGTAACTGGAGTGTAGTTGATGTCCCACCCAGTCATATCGCCCTTGGCCCAGTTGAAACGCCAATAGCACCCGCCTTGCAAGTTGGAAGGCAAGTTCTCGCAAGCGGTCCGGTTCGACACTCCGCCATTGGTGTTACCCCTGCTTGTTCATCAGAATACGATCATCGTCCTTAGGAAACAAGGTATTTGATTACGTACCAGTTGTAAGAATTTCCGTACTGTCTGGGGCAGCCTGAGCTCAGGGGGCCCAGCCCGCCGCCGGGGATCAAGATGATGAGGTCGTCTCTCTTGACACTTCCTCCCGAGCCTCCGGGGGTGACGACCTGCACGATCATCCTCTTCCCGGCCGCACCCCCCGAGAGCCACTGGACATCGTAGCACTTGCAGCAGTCCGGGTTGTCTTCGGCCTGGCTGGCGGAGACCTTGATGGCGAAACCGTACGACAGGTCGTCGGCGACAGGCACGGGCTGGAAGGCGTCGCAGAGGAAGGCGGTGCCTCCGCTTGAACAGCCGGTCGTCGCCCACAGCCCGGTGTCTTGATCTTGGACGTTGTTGTTCTTGTCGCAGACCTTGACGACACCCCTCATCGTTGGCTTAATGTTAGCCCGCTAGACGTGAGACTTGGAGTTGTTGTTCTGTATGCATGGTTTGATCTCAGGGATGAGTGGTATGTCTTTACCTGCTAGAAAGAAGATCCCTATTTCTGTTGCCGTTGGCGCATATGGGCTTGCAGCTGCGAAATGGAAGGTCAGCTATTGTTCGATCTTAGGCTTTAGCCAGTGAAGCGCACCAGTCCCATCCAGTGTATGACTTGGCCACTGTCATTTCCTTTGCTGCGACATGAGTGGCAACAGCGGCCATCCAGATCAAATGACACCACATCTCAGCAGACTTTGGGCTAACTCACTGACCGTGAATCAAGCTAGACAAAAGCAGTTCACGAACGCTGAATAGACCACCAGGTATATAAACGTCAAGCGGAGGGATCAGGGATGAATCGACAAAGCGGCTTCGGATAACTCGGACGCTGAGAGTACTTATATCCTGTAAACAGGTTGGTGGTTCGCTCTCAATAAGATGGCAGTGTTATGTCCACCATTGGTTCAAGGAAGATAAGACATAGTTACGCGATTTAGGCATTTGCACTCTCTGGCTTACCATTCCCGGTTGAAGTAGGTCCTATCTTGGCCGCAGACGTGGTAATATGTCTGCCGCCTGGATAATTCTCCGACTATAGCACTTAGGCGAAGCGCCATTGGACACCTGCGGCTGAAAACGCAGGCTTAAGTTATCCCAGCCCGTCGGTACACATTGCTCGCAATTAATAGTATCACTCCTGAATGCGTACCTGGCCTGGTGCACCTGCTTTCGGCCGCATCTGGGGGCCGGCTGGTCACCGTGAGACGATGGACAGTACCATACCGGCAGTCAGTGTTGCTGACGAACTGATGAAGCTCGCAATATCCGGGCTACCGGATATTCTTTCTCTACCATTCGAGAAGAAGGTTTTGGAGGAGACAAAGTAAAGGGTGGGAGGCCAAACGCTGCCCGCTGCTATTCCACCTTACAGCTCGTGGGCTCAAAGCTCCGTTGGGTCCTTTGAGATACACGGTTTCTTTGACAGGTGCACGACTTTGATTCCGACAGCATTAAGATATTCTCACAAAAAAGCCCAAGAGAGTATGGCTCGCTAGTTATATTGCTGAATGTATATTCTATCTAAACTTGTTGTCACCAGCAGTCGGGTCCCTAGTTGGCATACTCGCCTAATTCTCAGGTAATCCAACAGAGCTCTGAGTCCCATGGTCAACTACTAGATCTATATCTGGCCCCATCCCAATCCAACTCTCAGGGAAGTGATCTCCAATCCCACGGCTAGCATCTCCATAAGTGAATGATATGACATCGGCCATAGGGAGCATTCCAAACAATTCCTGTCCAGAATAGTCGTCGAGGCCGGTTGGGAACAATGTGTCATCTGATGGGGAGCTCCCATGATTGGAAGATGCCCAATCCTGTTCTGAACGTCCTGGCTCCTCTAAATGAGAGATATCAAAAATAGAAGATTGCACACTCAGAGTAGAGGCCCGTGAGAGCTCAGTCTCCGGTCCTTTATCGATAAAGCTGGTTGGTGTAATCTTCATGGCGGAAGTTTTCCACGATTCAATCACCTGGTGAGTCACGTTTTCAACAATGTCGGTGAGCCGGTTGCGCATTACTGTTTCGATAATGCCGAATTCTCTTTGGACCTGTTCCTCCAACGCCTGCCGGAGTTGGACCGGTAGCTCATGGCGAAGATGTTCAGCATAATGCTCAGCCCCCTGTGCGCGACCCTTCTCTTGTGCAGGATCATCGTCATAGTCTGTCTTGTGGTTAGTATTCTAAGCGTAGCGATTCCAAGTGTAACTGGGGTTTAAAAAAGGTTTTGCGGGAGCCACTAACACGGAGATGGGATAACCTCGGCGTCGGGGAAGAGAATGGTGTACATTGTCCGCCACTTGTCTTCCTCGGTCCTGTCTGTTTTGTTGCGGGATTTGAGCAGTTTTTGTTGTTCCTCGCTGCATCCCAAATCTTCGGTAGTCTTGGTTGCAATATCACACGGCGTTTCGGAGCGCATGTGGTCATCCAGCTCGGCTTCAGTCTTGAAGGTCCATCTGCAACGACGACAATAGTGTCGTGGCGCGGAGTGTCTCCTGTAAACATGCTCTCTGGGACTGATCAGCGATCTGTCTTGAAGTGCTGGAGAGAATCATCCTAACTTTATGCGGTGGACGCCCAGCCACCCTGGACCGGAGCATATTCTGCAGCGGTTGTATCTTACTGGATCGTGTTTGAAATAGGGACAGGCCATTCGTTTGTCGTTTCCATTTACCTTAGTTCTCTTTGCGCTGTGTCCTGCGTAATTATCGTCCTTCCGGTCGTCGTCGTGATCATCACCTCCTTCGCCATTTTCTGCTTTTAGCAGGCCGTTGGCTTCGCGTAACGTCGACCTCTTTCGACCTCCATTGCTCTGATTTACTGAAGATTGAGAAAGGTCTGAACGACTAGGGCCATGATCTTTCTGTTTGGTATTTGCACTAGCGACGTGATCGGTCTCCCCGACATCATTCTGCGTCGGTTGTGCCCGCAATTCGGTGCTAGTACTTTTCATAGGCTTCAAATAGCCTATTTCTGAAACGACGCAGTCATGATTAGCTTGGTCGTGAGGCTTCAATGCCGAGATGGAAGTCCCAGAGATAGGGCAGGATCCGGGGACTTTGTCGAGGCACTTCGACGGCAAGACTTTGTGTATCAAGTCTTTGGATGCTTCGGCCCTAAGATGGATTTCCTCTTGCTTTGTAAATGTCGGTACACTAAACTGTCTTGATATATAACCTGGTGACCCTGCTCGCCGACATTCTAGAAACAGGCGACGATTTGGCTGAGGCGAAGAGGATAAAGCTCCTGAATGTTGCAGACGATGCTGTCTTGGCTCGAATTGGGTTTTGAACGTGAGCGGCCATGGTCCCACATTCGATTTTGGTATTCGCCCGGTAGGACCGGAGGTTTCGTGCTGATCCCAGAGACGGAGTTGTGGGTAATGCATTTTTCTCCTCGTTACATATTCGTGAGGGATTGCATGGTCGTGCCTTCACGACATACCAAGTCTTTTCTGCTGTAATGAGGACCGGTGAAGGTTGTCAAAAAGGCAAACAAGCTAGGAAGAGGCAAATACGAGGGTGGTTCGCGCGCTGGGAGCGCTCCCGTCAAAACAGCCGACCGCAAACCTCGAATCTCGAGGTTGGCTTGAGACTGCGCAGCCAATCGTTCGTTGACACATTGGATGAGGGGGTGGCTGATTAGGGCGCCCTTCCGGCTGTGCTGCCAGGCACCCTCGATTTCCCACGGTAGAAAGAATGATAGTTGATGGCGAAATGATGGAAAATGGCTGAGGCATAGCTTTAGAGGGTTTGACTGAGGAACTTCACGTCAGCCGTGGATCTGGATTTTTGGGAATATCTCCAAGTGACCACAATGACAGGCGTCTATAGTGGAGCAAGGGCTATTATGGCAAAGGAGAGCACAGGATATCAATAATGGTTCACATGGTTTTGGTTTTTTTCCAAACTAAATGATAGCTGTTTTCAGGAGCCGTCGTCCTCTTAGACAGTACCGCAGTGTTATGTCCAGGATGAAGTTACCAAATATTCGTCCAGTCTCCAGTCAAGAATGATCTCTTCCCCGTCGTGACTTTCATGAATGCTATCCATAACTGGTTCATCAAGCCCGATATCCGCAGGGACCATCGCGGTCTGTGGCAGCATAGGAGCTGGTGCAGGCGCTGAGCTCACAGTACGCAATCCTTGCTCTCCAACTAAGTCGAACAACGTTGGAACCACAAGATTGAGGCAGAACCTCAAGGAGTTCTCATTTACACAGAACGGGCTTGTCTGTCCCGATGTGAGAATCCTAGTTTGTAGAGCTGACAGCAATTCTGGCGGGGGTCTGCCAGCAATCCGGCGGTACTGGTCAAGAGACGGCAAATACGGCGGTGGGACCGGGCCATTGCTGCCAAATAGGTTCCTGAAAATCACCCTCCACTGCTCTCCGGGAGGGGTGTTGCGGCATCGTTTGGGCACCTTTCTAACATCCTCCCATTGTCTCTCTGTCATGTACTCGACACTGTCTTTTGGGCGGTATTTGCAATCTGGATTCTGTCTGGCGTGCTCCTCAATGGAGTTGCCTTCGAAGACGAAGCAGCATTTGGGACATCTTGCCGGGTGGACTCTCTTCAGATGATCCCTTCAGGAGGTCAGAAAGTGTAACATAGCCAGCTTTGTGCTCGTCAAACATACTTTACCTGTGAGAGCTCCGTAAAGCCTTGTCCGTTGCACGACCTGCATTTCTTGTACCGCTCCGGATCCCGGGCGCAAAACGGGCACCCAAGGCGAATTATGTCGTCGATGGTTCTAGACTCCGTCATTTTGTCAACTGATTACGCGAAATATGGTTTTGTTGATCTTCAAAGGAAAGAATACCATGTTGATTTCGCTTGGGTGTGTAAGTCGAGGCTGTCCGCAACGGGAACGTCGAATCTCGAGGTTGCTAACCTGCGGAGCACGGACCATCCCGACTGCTTCAAAAGCACATTTCGATGCTGCAAATCCTCTAATTGCAAAGCCCGTAATTCGATGTTGCAAAGCCCGTAATTCGATGTTGCAAAGCCCGTAATTCGATGTTGGACAGTCCCATAATGGCCAACAAGGGCCATCACCGCAGTTGGGCGAGCTGTTCTTTGCTGTCCTCGGCCTTCGTCCAAAACTACCGTTCGAAAGCGTGGACGTAAAGACATCCCGAAGATATTATTCCAACCGATCCAAAGCCAGCCGTATTGTACACTGTATAGAGCAAAAGGAGATAGACTTAACCGACAGAGCAAGTTTGAGCCCTAGTTCAATCTTGAAGTGTACCAAGTTTGAGAGACGCCAAGCCCATCATGCCGGAGACCAACACCGACTTCCACAAGTACGTAGCACCTCTGTGACATAACCACTCAGATACTGACTGAGACTCTGTTAGGCACTTGCCAAAAGACGCCCAGTTCTCCTTGCTTACGCTCGAAGATGGGGGCGCGATGAGTTCAGGAACGAATCCAATGCTCGGGCCTTACCTCGAAGAAGGACAGCCCTACTTCACGGACCGCTTGGTCCACGGTCATCCCGTCACGAAAAAGACTAGAATCAAGCGATTGAAGACGATTGTGAAGGAAATTGAACACACACTTGGGATGCGAACCAGCGAGCAACGCGTCAAATCCTCCGAAGTGGTGGACACCAACGCACTCGCAGAGGGGGCCACTGCCGCCGAAGCGGATCGCGACAAAGAGGATTGAATACGCTGTTACAACGTATCCGGAAACGTAGCATCAGAGAGACAACAACTGGCCCAAAAATCAGCATCTCAAATGAGGAATGCAGCTATGGCAAGGAAGTCGAGAGCGTGCCAACGGACCGTCAGCTGCAAAGGCATGGTCAGATGCCCGCTGGGAAGCCGCTCCATGAGGAGAGTTAGCAGTCTTGTTTTGTGTACTGTGGGATCTGGAATAACAACCTGGAAGCTAGTGAGGTTATAGAATTGATTGAATTGAGATGAATGTTGTAGCAATTGCGTGGTTGCAAGGAGAAGTTTTGGACGTCAAGAAGAATAAAACTGTCACATGTGGACCGAGTTCGCGCAACAGCGCTGTGCGCAGCTGCGTCGAGAAGGACTCCGCGGTGAGTTAATTTGGCCCCACATCGAAGGTGAGCAGGTGGGGCCATGCGAAGGCCTGAAGGTCCTAAGGTGAGCAAGTAGGTACCCCGCTGCGTTCTTCATCGGAGCACCCGATATTTGGCGTTTGAGACTGCTGAATACTTCAGTTGCATAAAGTAGTACGTCTCTTGCAACTTATAGCTACCGAGGCACCAAAGTCCATGCTCAAAACATGTCGAACAGAAAAGGATGCGAGCCATATTCAGGTTTGTCCTCTATATTAGAGCCACACTCCGGGCGCACCCCCATTTGGCTACCTGCGCACCCTTATTTGTGCACCCCCTACACCACGGTTCCCAGTATGTGCCCAGCATTTCCAATGACCATTTCCCATACAATTTTGGTAGATTCCAGTCAATGACTATGTCTAGGGCTACCTGCGTATCTCATATTTGTGCACCAGGTATCTTATATTTGTGCACCTCTGATACCAGCGCCTTATTTGTGCACCCTCCGAATCTTCATCTAGCTACTAGTAGGTATAACATTTTTATTGACACTTTCCCTCACAATTTTACTTATAGCTAGTTAAGAAGTATGCTCTATCTATTGCTAAGTAGAGTAAGTATGTCTGTAAACTTTGGCTATAATCTTCCTTGCGTCTCTTAACTCCTCGCGGCTGAACCTCGTTCTCTCCCCCTGAGCGGCAAGCTTCGGTAGACAGACCTATACATACTTACTGACTAGACGCTACTAAAATAGTATAAGAAAATGTCACTGAAAATGCTGAGTTTATAGATACTCATTCAGATATGGGGGGTGCGCAAATAAGGGTGCGCAGGTAGCCAAATGGGGGGTGCGCCCGGAGTGTGGCTCCTATATTAAACTACAGCAATATCTAACGCCCCGGGACTACCAACCAGTCCTGTTCCATTGATCCCATGCCGTCACCGGAGGCTGCCATGTGCTCCCACTATCATAATATACCACTGACTCCCTCTGAGACTCGACTGTAGCAGCCGGGGCTGCAGTGGCGCCGGGATAGCCCATATTGATGGGGAACATCTGTACGGTGGTCGGTTCTGACGAAAACGTGGCCTTCGGTCCCATAAGCGGGACATTGTCATCGAACGGATCAACACCCATGGTCGCCACACTGAGGCTCGTGATGTCGTGGTCATGGCGGGAAACCCTGAAGCCAACGGGCATGTGCGTGCCCAAACTTTCTTCGATACCCCCTGCAATAATCGTTAGCTCAACATCACAACTTCGACGCTCGGCAGTGCTGGTCGAGGGGCAACAAATGGTGAAACTCACATATGAAGATATACACAAACTCTGCCACTATAGGTACCCATGTCGCAAGCGCAAGGATCTGGCCGAAGCTCCACTTGTCTTCGTTGTCGAGACCACCAGCCGTCTTGATAATCCTGTGTCGCAGCACGGTAAAATAGACCAGCAAACCCCACATGGCCAGCATGTTCAGCCACGCGATGCCCAGCCTCCAGACGGACCGCCACTTCACCACCCACGGCCTGTCGACGAGGCCAGGGATGCCAAACCCCGTGAGGAGAAACGTCGTGAGCACCAGATACGCCAGCGGCACGCCGATGACGAGAAACTGTGCTGCCTTCATGCCTCTCCAGTAGTTGGCTCCGCCCCGCTGGTCGCAAAAGTCGGTATTCCAATCGGCGTTTTTGTCGTGGCGGTCGTAGTAGTCGATGTCGCCCCTGGGAGCGAGGTACACCAGCGCCGCCCCGAGACACCATATGGCCCCCAGCACGCAGCGCCGCAGCCACACGCGATGGATGTCCGGCGCGCCGCCGCCGCCCTTGTCGCCCTTCCGCCTGCTGCTGTCCCCCCCGTGGCGGCCCATGAGGGCGTACAGGAGCAGCACCGGGAAGATGGAGAAGACGCCCGCGAGGAGGGACAGCACCATGTCGTAGATGGCGCTGCTCAGGTACGGCAGGGACTGGTTGGGGTTGTTGGTCGAGCGGCGGACGCTGTCGCGGCCGAAGGCGGAGATGTAGACGCCGGCGCCCAGCATAACGATGCTGATGAGCATGGCGGCGCTGAGGAAGCTGCCCAGCGAACCGCGGAAGGAGTCGTCGATTCGTCGCGACAGCGGCAGTTTCTTTTTCTTCTTGCCGCCTCCCGAGACCTCCGGCGCGCCGCCAACTAGTAACGGCGCGGTCGCACTGCTTTTGTTCCTGAGCTTGCGCCACTTCTTGATCTGGCCAACTGTGTACGCGATGAGGTACATAGTCGCCAGTGTGGCTTCGACGTAGTATGACACGTGCACCTAAGACGATCAGTCTTGTGCTCAAAGGCTCCGACAGCTTCCATCATAGCTTACCCCTATGCCGGTGAGATCCGCATTGCCGGTGTAGCCCAGGGCCTTGCAGTATTCGACGGGGCAGTAGTCTAACGGCGTCCAGACTGCGCGTTCCAGGAATTCGTCCGACAGATACCAGTAGCCGTCCGATTCCAGGTGATTGTAGAGATTGAAGGTGAACCACTCGTTGATCTCCACCATCAGCGCCTGTTGGTCATCCGCGGAATCCGGTATCGTGAAGTTCTCTGGCGTCGCGGTAATGAAGTACTCAATGCTCAGCGGGAAGCTGGCGCCCATCTTCTCACGGGTATCCCACGGGTTGGGCATGAGGAAGGACGACAGCCAATTGCCGAAGACAGTGCAGTTCTGCGCGAAGTCCATGTCCTCCCATAGCGGGAAATTGGGGAAGTTGACGCCGTCCGACATGGTGAGAGGCCTTTCCTTTGCCGGACACGAACGACAACTAGTGACGCTGTCGGGTAAAGGCCGTTAGCGACGCAGCATGGACCACGATGAATTGTGGAAAAGCCGGACCGTGTCCGGCGGGAGGAGGAGGAGGCAGATGAGGCTCTGAGCTTCCCGGCGGCGCTAGGGTATCGCGCCGGGCGACGCCACCCCTTTCGGCATGATGGGTCGCACGAGAATCCTTGGCTAGAGGCTTGCTACGTCGGCTGAGAATTCAAGGTTCTGAATGGGTCGATTGAGCTGGCGACGGGCTCTAGGTCAGGCGCTAGCGAAGGGCTGAAGATATAGCGCCGACGCCTGGGCATGGTCGGCAGCCTTGGCGTTCCATTTTTGGTGGAGTTGGGGTCGGTTCGTGCCAATCCTTCCGAGTCGACGGTGCATGTTGGAAACCGATAAAAGGCAGGATGAGGTGCGATAAGCAAACCTGGATATTATTCTTCGATCAAGGTGGTTCAGCTTTCAACCAAGACCTTCCAGCTTCCTGATTTTGGGCTGTCTGGCGTTGGCAATTGCCACGAGCTGGACCGGTCGGAGAGATGAAGGGATGGAACGGCTGAAGGAGACCCATGCTCCTGCTGTTTGTGCTACTGTGTTAGAATTGGCAGGGGTGACCCACCACTAAGCCCTACGACATTGAACGTGCCACATCAAGTACCGCATTGATGGGTTCGCGCTGATGAGTATCGTCTGTTATTTTTTGACGTCCGAACTCAGAAACTATCATTAACCTCAACCACAAACAATGAAGCCAGTTGCCGTTCCTGAAGATACCATCTCGGAGAGACATGGCCCGACACAATCAGAAGCGCAATGTCCGAGATCGGGTAGGTCTAAACTCCGGCAACCTCTTTTTGGACAACTACCGTCGTTCATTGTTGATGCCAATGACAGCGAACAACAGACGAATTGCGACCAATACACGGTGACAAGGCAGCGCTGGCTGTTATGTACACCGTAACCTTGTCACTTCCTCTTGCCGATGCTGCCGACCCCGTACCTTGCCACAGCGTACACCGGCATAACCTCAAGTGCTTGTTGAGTTGACAGGCTCCCACACCCATATTGTCCGTACGTGGCCCTGTGGCACATCTACCTGCTGGCTCCCCCACGCAAATGCCCAGAGAGGGAGCTTGTCGCCAGGCTTCGGTATCGCCTTCGCGTCCTCGTAGCCATCCAAGTTCCCGTGGAAAATGATGGTCAGGTTCGTGGGCAGATCCTATGCAACCTCGTCAGTTCAAGAACGATCTACATCTATGACGTCCAGATGCTCACAAAGCTGTAATACAACCAGTTATCGACACCGTCGCGACAGACCCAGGCGTGGTTACGCTGTCCGTAGATGGCGTCGTTGTTTGTGGGTTGGGTAGCGTCGTTGAACGTGCAGTTTCCTAGAGGACTGGTCAAGCCGTTGCCGACTCTTGTGAAGACTCCGCAGTCAGAGAGGGTGAATGCTCCCGTCTCGTCCATGCAACCAACCCGATCGCTCGGTGTGGCCGCCGTGATGTTGTCGCTCTTTAGAACGTGGATGTATCCTTGCCCGGTGAACTTCGAGTCGGCGTGAGACAGGCTTAGATGCGCGCCTAGGAGCAGCAGCGCGGAAAATAGTTTGGATACCATGACGAGGTCGTGAACTGGCTCGGCAGAGTATTAAGGTACAGGTATGGTAGTCTGGCGCAGTCTCTCAGGCCTGGATCAAGTTCGTGCTTTCCTGGTGTTATATATTACCACGATTAGGTCCTGACGGGAAGCATATGAAGGGTCCGTGACACTGGCAATCTAGAAGCCATAATGTATCCATGCTAGGCCATGCTAGGCGATTGGCCAGGAGGGCATCACCAGATGTCGGTACCAGTTACCAAACGCCCGGTTTCTTCTTGGTTCGAAAACTGTGCCGTGTTTTAGCGTCTGCTTGCAAATTATCACAAATCCCGTGGTAATCTGGAATGTCCGCTGTGACAGGTTAAGGAAGCTGGGGAATTATATTGCACTGGCGAGCTTCCATTTACCCTACGGCCACCATTGGTCCGTTTGGAGAAGCTTAGCCCGTTTACGGGGTCTGGAGATTTTGCGAGAGGACCGAACTGTAACCCAACCATGGTAGTGAAACCTCGGAGTTCTTGATAGATGAGCTGCTACCAGATAACGTCCGCGCACGTAGGCGTACTTAAGTCTAACTGCTGTATTGAGAAGTTGCTATCTAGAATCCTATTGGCATTGGGTCGCTGGACGCCTTCCCCTCAATCTAACGTTTCCGCGTCGCTTCCTTCAAGCTACCCGGCAGCTCCATTGCGTTCAGATTCTGGTCACGCGCAGAATTATACATATCAGAGCAACGTGACAATATGGAAAGAGGAGTTCACAAGAAGCACCTGAATCCAGCGGCAGGAACGAGGGTGTCAAATGACGCGGCCACTCCATCGTTACGGGTAACGAGTGGGCACACAAACCGCAATGCAGCAGGAGTGATCGACACGATCGCCGTGAGCTCCTCCTTGGAGAGAAATCTTAAAAGTTAAAAGCTTTGCCGAAGAGAATGAACCTGGTAATCGTGAGGTTCATTAAGACCGGTGTGCCAGTGTGAACAGTGACGTAATTCAGCCCCCAGCACAAACACCCACACAGCATACCTATTAACTTAACTGATGAGCTCATATGGTTAATGTATTCTTCTAGCTACTAAGCATTCAATTGCTTTTGCCGACGCTATATCAACTTGAATTCACCGGGCCACTGTCTTCGGATCGAGTACAGCTATCCCTATCAAGCCATCATTGCATAAACGAATGCTTCTTACAATGGCTTCTGAGATATGACTCCCACGTCCTCAGCACCATTACCATGGTTGGATTCCTTTGAATCGCTCCCATATTCCCGGAGCGGGCGTCCGACCACATCGTGAGTTGCATCCCATTGAGCCACCTCGTCAATCGGAATCTTGAGAATCTGGTGACTTTGAGCTCCGTTGTCGAGCACGAGCACTTCCTGCCGCAGCCTATACCCGCCGAAGCGTGGTAGGACGTACTTCCAAATCGAGTAATACAGCGTGCATGCTAGTAGGCTGGAGTTTGGTGGATGTCGTATTAGTCACAAGACCTTCCTCAAGAATGTAAAAACACTGAGATCGGGTTGTACTCACAGTCCAACACCTGTCGCCACATAGGTGGCGTACCAGAAGCTAACATCACCGGCATACTGTCCTCCATCTGGCGGGTACCAAGGCATGATGAGCAGGTACAGCTGGACCAGGATGTTGAAAATGACGGCAGCGTCCCACGCGCGGAAGCTTGGAGGAGGGAGATTTGCTCTCTTGCGTCGCCATCGCACGGCGAGCAGGCCAACGCCCATGATGAAGCTGAAGAATGACGCGGGGTACACTTGGAGGTCGACAACTAAACAAGCCGGTAAGGATCTAATGTGGAAAAGGCAGATTTGATCATGAGTAACATAGCGGACGTACTGAAATTGAAAGCATCTCCGGCAGGGGGTGCAAGGATCATGACGATAGTTAAGATCCACTTCACCAAGTAGGGGCCCGTCGGTGTCCCGAACGGTCTTGTTGTTGCCCAGAAGCGAGGAAATGGAAGCACTCCTTGCCTGTAATGGGGGTCAGTGAGCTGGACTATCCGTGTCGTTGACTAAGGTCACATACCTGCCACACTCCCGAATAAGCCTGGATTGACCGAGCAGGACGGCAAGTAGATTGCCGAAGGAGCTCAGGGCGATGAGAAAGTTGAGACCCTTGACAGCGTTGCTTGACCCAAATACAGCTGTGAAGAAGAGACCGGCGGCAATCTGGCTGGAACCGGCGATATCTTTCTTGGGCACTGTTCGACGCATGTCAGTATGGCAAACACTGTTATGCAAGTAATACCAGCCTTACCAGCGGCAAAATAGGCGATATTTGCAAAGATGTACAGAACTGTTACGATTGCGAGCGCAATGAAGCCATTGCGTCTTATTTGTTTGATGGGATTCTGACGGGTCATGCATTAGCTTTGTCGGTCACATCTATCATTGTGATCGATGCCCCTCGGTTTCGATAGAGCGAACGCACCTTTACTTCGTTCACTACGTTAAAGGCATTCTCGTATCCGGCATAGGAAAAGATGATCTTGACAAGCGCGTTCGTCAGTCCGTAAGGCGTGGCCTTGCCTTCGAAGGCGTTCCTGAAATTGGCCTGCGGATCTGCAACCTTGGTATGGCCGCCGAGGACAACGAGACCGGTAATGGCAATGAAGACCAATGTCACGACTTTGACGATGCCAACAGCATTAGAGAACCAGTATGAAAACCTGGTATTGAAGAACACAACTGCGTCTGTAAGCAAGAGCACATCATCACAGGATATCAGACTTAGACTGGGTACAACTTACATAGTACTGCCACAGTGTATCCGGCCACGGCCACTCCCTTCAGCTGCCAGTCTGTTGGGGCGTGTCCATTGATCCGGAACAAATACTGTGCGAGGACTTATAGTAAACTGTCAGTTCGTAGCTCTCAGACATCTCTAAGCCTGGTTGGAGGCTTCTTACCGATAGCGTTGCTGCTACTGAAAGACAGAATCACCGTCTGGACGGCAAATGCAGAGGGAAAGAACCATTTTGGCCGGGGATATGCTTGCTCAAGGTAGACCACTTCGGACCCGGAGCGATTAGGAAAGTATGAGGCGAACTCGAGGTACACAGATAACGATGTGATCGATGTGACAAAGCCAATGGCCCAGTAAATCATACTCAGACCGACAGACCCTGTTCCCCTGTATATGCTCGCCGCTGTGCGCTTGTTAGGTCATCTTGCTACCAGGTAAGCTTGTGGAACAATCAGTGTTACTTACGCGTTGAATACACGCCGGTACCGATCATTTTACTGATATTGAGAAAGATAATTGTGATAGCACCAACATTGTACCCCAGGGGCGAATGGACCTCAACTGGAGCTCCATTTGCTTCCTGGTACGCGGGCGGCGAGTCGTTACCGCCTTTCTCGACGACATAGTGGAGGCTGCCGTCCGAGACCTCGGCTTCATCTACCGGGGCGGCGGCAGCCGCCTCAGTGCGATTGCGGAACGGTCGTCGCCAGGAAGACATACTTATCGGAATGGTGACGCCGGTGATAATATGTCTTGAGGTCCTTGCGATGCAGCAGGAGCGTGAACCTTGAAATTGAGGCGCCGACCATATGGTCCTGATATATGCTTCTTGCCGAAGGGAAGTACAGAACACTTGCAGGTTCGCAGTATGCGGTGCAACACCGACAATGTGACACATATAAACCCACACAAGTTCAATTGTCGATCACGTCAAAAGCCACATTATCACACGGGGATGGGGGTTATTGGGTAAGGCGAGCGGCAATAACCCGAAGCAATTCGCTGAAGCGGCGTGATATCGCCGAGGACGCTCGGCGCGCTGCATGCTGTAACGGTGCCGGCTTGGCCAACAAGGGATCGCGAGATCGCTCTCACCGTCCACGCGAACTCATCATCAACCCCGGAGATAGCGCCATCGGCCGCCCACGATGTCGAATGAGATGGCCTATCAGCTGCCTCCGGAAAATGGGAACGCACCGGCCAAGAACGGATCATGGACTGATGATCACTAGTGATAAGAGCATTGGCGCATGCCTAGGCATTGGCAGCATGGGGATACTAACATGGCTCAAATACATTGCCACGAGGAGGGTATATTCGATCGTATTGCACGACAAGCAGGAGTCGCAATATAGATGCAATAAGGTGCCATGCTGGGGTTTCATCGGCTGATAACGAACTTGATTCGCCAGTCACCTTGCGTGAAGCCTTGAAATACCTGCCTCTTCTGGGAAAATGATATCTGATCACTTTGGTGCAAAGAAAGCTGGCCATGGCTGGCCACCGTGTTGAATTGGTCAGAGAACAGTAGAAGCTTCTTCGCATCTCTCAAACATCCGACAGCTCGGACATAGCGGCCGTCTGGACCTACCAGAATTGCTGTTTTGAACGTTCAGAGAAATGATTGCAGGAACCTAGTGATTCCAAAGTCGAAATAAAACTGGCAGTGGCGACACATGAAGAATGCGAATCTGCTCCAGTTGTGGTATGATAGACATGAGCTTCGGTGGTTTTCGCGGCGATTTGCGATGTAGCAGAGAGAACCTCTACCACTTACATTGGTGCTCAATTTGTACGGTGTGGAGACTGGCACAAGCTGGACTTATACGTACCCGACTGAATAGCGAGTAGGGACACGGCGTCCCGAGCCTAGCGTTATTGTCCTGTGGGCAGATTGAAGCTAGAGGTACGGCGTGAGTTCAGGTGGCCTACGGCACCAAGTGGCAGAACAAATGAGGCTAGACTTGGAAGGATTCACCGCCTTCAGGGCAGCCCCTCGCCCACGCCGCCCCGCCCTGCCACGCAGCCCCGCGTTTTGTTCCCGAAGAGCTGGCTCAGCTGAGGGGCTGATGCCAAGCATCTGCTGGTGTTGCAGATTCCCAAGATACGACTGCTCGGTACCTACCTTGCCGTCCTTGCTACGACCCTGCCTATTCGCTCTTATTACCAATAACCCCCACTCGATTTGCTAATATGCCTCGGAAGAAGGCGCTCATCATCGGCATCAACTACTATGGCACGGAGCACGAGCTCGGCGGCTGTATCAACGATGCCATGAATGTCAGGGACTTCCTTGTCAACGACCGGGGCTTCTCGTCTTCCAGCCACGATATGGTGTTCATGACGGACGATCCCGAGAACGAAGGCACGCCATTCTACCCCACCGGTGCGAATTTGCTCGCCGCCTTCGAGTGGCTGACGAGCTATAATGATGCCGGAGATGCGGTCTGGCTCTCCTATTCCGGTCACGGCGGTATGGGCTTCCCCGAGGTTCTGGCGGCCGAAAACGTCCTGGGTCATAGCTGACCACCTCCTTACAGGACAGGTAGCCGATACGGATGGTGACGCTCCCACTGGGTAGGCTTTCGCGATCCGACGCATTGCGCTCATGGCGGGGACGCGCTGACCATGGCAGGTTTGACGACACCATCTGTCCAGTTGACTTTCAGGAGAACGGCCAGATAACCAGCGATACCGTAAGCATTTGATCTCCCGGAGCTCGGCTCCCGGCCCATCCTAGGCCGCTAAGAATTGTGCAGCTGCATCGCACTCTCGTCTCGCCGATGAACCCAGAGAGCCGCCTAACCATCCTATTTGACTGCTGTCACTCGGGATCTGCGTGCGAGCTTCCTTTCGTCTTCAGACCAGACGAGGACGGCAATGTGAACCTGATGGACACCTTCAAGAAAGGTGTCGGCTTGGTACGCGCGGCAGAGCACTTGCTCCAAGGTGGCTTCTCCATGACCAAGGTGAACGACGCCGAGATGCTGCTTGGCGGAGCGACCGACTTCTTCAACAGTCTCCACCACCTGAGGGGAGGGGCGGACGACGAAGGCCTAGCGGAGGATGGCTACGCCAGGGAGTGGGAGACCGAAGGCAAAGACGTGTGGATGTTCTCGGGCTGTGCGGACGACCAGACCTCGGCGGATACGTCGATTGCTGGCAGAGCTACCGGGGCCATGTCGTGGGCATTCATCGGGACGATGAGGGAGAACCCTGAGCAGAGCTATCGCAATGTGAGCTCCGTTCTTGGTGAAATTGGTGGCTATTGGCTGACGCCCGACAGATTCTCCAAAACACCAGAGCCTCCCTCATTGATAATTATTCGCAAGTTCCTCAGCTGAGTTGCGGCGGGCACTACGACCTCGACGAACAGCTTGCGGTATGTGGTCTGCCATGTTGAATAATGTTGACGGCGACTGACAATCAGTGTACAGCTCTGAAGCAAATGTTGCCAGCGATGAGAGGGAGTGTAGTCGAGGAACGCAGCAATGCATTTAGCACATGGTGTTTTTGGGCAAGAGAAAGAACGAGCATGCATGACGGATGATACCTTTGATCGTCAATAGAGGTAAGATAAAAGAGGAGCAGTTGTCCTTCGGCATGGCGCGTCATGTCACGTGATCGTTAGTAACTCAGACTCTGATTGCACAACATCATTGGAGCCACAACCGCTGTGCTGCTGTGCTTCCTGTCCGTCAAATAATTCGTAGCCTTTCGCATACAGTTCGTGCACTGGACCGTCGATGATGTGTTGGTAAAGGTTCTTTGAACTATTTATACTGTTTGTTTCTTGTCGCATCAGGTGTCGGTAGGGGTGCGGTGAAAGGGCAGTTGGCCCAAGATGGACCGCGAGCAGGAAGCCGACGCGACAAACCTCCGCGGTCAGTGATGTCTCCAGCTTACGTCTATCAACTTCATTTGTCTTTGTAGCCTCTCAGTGTTGATTTATGCAAATGTTGTCGTTGGGCTTGGGCTACATTTCCTGATGTCGTTCTCCTTGCACTCCTGTCACCAGTCGTTTGTTCGGCATTCACCTGCCTGCTTAGCCACAACTCATCAGACCGGGACATTGCACAACGCCCGAGTCTTTTTCATGCGTACGAACTACGTTTCTTAATTCCTCGTGGTCTCTGCTGCCCAGCAAACATGACTTCCCAAGTCGAGAAAGAGCCTCAAGTGAAGCAGGTGGTGGATCCAGGCCCTCATGACCTGACCGCTGGGAAGGCCACGGCTGAGTTGCTGCATGGTATTGCATCTCATCAAACAGCTCCCGATAAATGTTAAGATGTGTTTGCTAACCGGATTCGTTCCAGATCGGGAGGAGCGTCTGATTGCCGAGATCCTTGCGAACTTCCGCAACCTCGTCATGCTTGCCACTGAACCCATCGGCAGCTCCGCATCAACCGGCCAAGCCGCCTACAGCAACATGGCGATGGAGATCGAGACCAATGGTCTAGTGAGTAACACTCTCCGGGGCAATTTGCATGGTACGCGGTTGAGGGCCTTGCTGATAGTAGTCGCAGATCAAATCTGCCGAGGATCTCCTTCAACTCACCCGCCTGCTCCGCGAACTATGGATTATTGGACCGCTTCGCAAACCGGGAGAGGGCGAAAAAGAGGCCGAGGCCACTATCGGAGAGGAAGTGCGCGGCGTTGTCGGCATCCTGAATCAGATGCGCGAGAAAGCTCGGCGAGACCTGGTCAGCCAAGGGACCGGACAGGCGACATTCGGCCAGGGCAGCTATACACTTCTTGGATCCGAAGCAAACGCAGAAGGCACTCAGGTGCAGGGTGGCGCGCTTTGAAAGTGTCAGTCACCAGTTTAAAGCCGCTGGACACGAAGTGGACTGACGGCGGGAGGAGTGATACGGGAGAGGGCAGCAGTTGTGATGCAATGTCTCTTGGCGAAGTGCCTGCATACAGCAGGACACGGATATGACATCAAGAAACCTGCAGCTTCTCGAAATCGAGATGCTATGAGGCAAGAATATTATTTTTCACTTCAAGGTCACCGCGATGCCTCATTGCACTTGCTCCCTCCGTGACCTGTACAGTGCACTCCCGCACTTTTCGCGCACTGTGCAAACCTACCTCAATTTTGGTGCGGATTCATGATCTGCTCAAGTTGTCACATCACAACAATTTCTGCATGTCAACGTCTACATACAATACATTTAATCGACAATCGAAGCCTCGCTGACGAGAGAAATACACGACTAGAAGACTACGTAACCAGCAGAACAGGGGCTTGCGAGGTGGGATGTCCGGACGACAGAACAGCTCGACAACTAAATGAACGGACTGGAAAATAGTTGCCGGCCAGTCGCACGATCTAACTAGGCTTGCCAGATGCTTTCCCAAGAGGCCGACTCAGAGGTACTCCAAACTCTCCTAGAGAATGCCCGAGCAAAGGCAGAGGACGTGGTGCGAAGGAATGCCGACATCCTATCAGAATACCAGCAATTGGACAATCTGCGTCAGAGGCACCGCAATGCGGCTGTACTGCCAGGTCAAAGGTTCGCTGTAAGCAGCGTCAAGGCCGAACATGCCGCCGCCAAGAGGATGTTTGAAGAGCTGTCCAGCCCAGTCTTTGCAGAGGACAAGGACACATTTGAGAGTATCGAGACATTGAAGCAGATATGCGAGAAACTAGAATGCTCGAATATTTATGCACTATGGAATGTTTGGGACACTATCAAACGTTGCAGGGGACTGGAGCAGTTGGGCTCAAAGTTCTCTCTGCATGCCAGTATGGGGCCATGCGATCTTTGTAGAGGCAAGAAGTGCCCGCCCAAGGGAAGACAGGATAGCAAGTCTGTTGTCCATGTGGATGCTGTCGTCAATGGCGGGGCTGAGTGGCTCCGTGTCATTGGCTTGAGTGAGCGACGTCTTTTGCACGAGATGGCCGAAATGGGTTGGGACTGGGGTGCTGATGAGGATGACGAGAGTGCTAACGAGGACGACGATTGCGATGTCTTCGTGGCGAGAATCGTGAGGCAGCTTACCGCAGCTGCTTGTTCCAACCGGCACAACTACCGGCCGCCACGTCTGCATATTGTTTTCACCAGAGTCGCAGAGGGCAGCAACTCGGAGATTGACAGGCTGATCCGCAAGCTTCGTTCCATACCGAGGCAGGGCGTCGAGATACAAATCGACTGTTCGAACTCGAAGTTCCTCACCAGTCCGTCTCCTCCCCTTGAGATTGCGCTGCAGAACCTGGTCGCAAAGGACTTTACCGACCTCACACAAACACTTAATCTCGACTGCTCCATATTGGTAGCGCTGGCGTCAGACGTTACGCACTCTGCTATCGAAATACAGCCATGGCACCGCAGAGACGTGGTTTTCCAGATTCGTGAAGAGAGGGAGGGCGGAAGTAGCCTGGTGAAATCACTCTATCCTGTGCTACGTTCCAGAAGGCTTGTCTGCACGGCAAAAGCGGCTGAAAGATTCTGGGAAATCGTTGATACCATTGCAACCAGTACCGAAACCGCAAGAGCAGAGCTTATCCTGCCCAAGGCCGGTAGCTCGCAAAAGACCTCTGAGGAGCTAGTTGCCAGACTTCAAGCTCTGTCGATCCACCCAGTGGACGCGAACCTGCGGTTACCGATTGAAGTTGTAGAGACAGATGCATCAGGGAATCCGCGGACTCTGGGAATGGACATACCAAATGACCTGACATATGGCATCGAAACAAGGAGACTACCAACAATCTCTAGAGCGATAGCATCAGACCTCACGGACCTCAACCGGACCATCTTCCTGTACGGATGGTTGCAGCAAATCACGACCCTGACAGCGAACAACTGCCTCGCGAAGAAAATAAGGCTGCTCGTGGAAGAGCGCCGGACAGATAGCGAAGAGGCGGGCCCGAAGCTCTGGGTTTTCCCTTTTACTAGGGCACTGGCCACCAAAGGAAGGCCGGCTGGCGCAGTTCGTCGTGAAGATGGCGACAGGTAGTGACCCGGAGCAAGCTTCAACAACGGCCAACAGCGATTAGATCACAGCCTCCCGATACCTCTAAGTGAACAAACACTTCAATGTATTGTACCCTCAAACGACCAATAGCCGTTTGCGCAGCGTACTAAGCAGTGCTCTGTAACAGCATTTGAGCGCATCAGGGGATTGCATCGGGCAGACCACAGTCTTCGCCATGCATTTGCCTGAACAATGGCTCCCACGCAGTGACTGCCCTCTTGCTAGCTTTGCCATTCCCCAATTCCGGCATTTGCAAGGGGATTATCTTGTCCACGCTGCACTCAACCACCTCACCTGCCCGTCCCTCGCCAGCATCGTCCAAGAACTGCTCGTACGCTCTCACAATCGTCTCGACGGGCGTAAGACACTCCCTAGTCACGGCCTTGATCATCGCAGGCGGGACGATAGCAGTGTTCACGATGCCAGGACACACAGCGCCTAATGTGATGCCCTCCTTCAGCTTCAGGACCGGCGCCACCCCGCGGACGAAGTTGATGACAGCCGCCTTGGCGCCATTATACTCGGGGTAGGTCGGGTGCGGTATCACTCCCGCGACGCTGGCGGTGGCTATGATCTTCTTTCCGCCGGGCGTCTCGCTCGGGTTATGCCGCATGAAGTGGATGGCCAACTGGACACCATATATCACTCCCTTGTAATCGACGTCAGTGGTGGAGAGATCCGGCTCGGGTGGAACGTCGTCAACGGAAGCGGACCGGTGGCGAAGGATGAAGATGGAGGAGCGGTCGACGATGCCGGCGTTGGCCAGCACAGCATCGATACGGCCCCATTTGGAAAAGACCGCGCTGAACGCCGCGGCCTGAGAGGCGTATGATGCTACGTCGGCTTTGAAGAACGCTGCGTTGCTACCGAGGCGCGAAGCTGCAAAGGAACAAAAGAGTTGATATAAGGGTCATCGTATGGACTGGTGGGCTTCTTGGACTGTCACCTACCGAGCTCGGTTCCTGCCTCCTGGTTGACGTCAAACAGAGCAACTCGCCAACCCTTCTCGATTAGGCGCTTCGCGAGGGCTGTTCCCATGCCGGACTAAAGACGGTGTTAGCTCTGCTTATGTTGGGAGAAGGTATGACGTACGCTTGCCCCCGTGACAATGGCAACTTTCTGGACATCTTCTGCGAGTGCACCCATGGCTGGAACTTCTGAGTCGTTGGGTCGGTCTCAGGATCTTTACCGGTGTATGGACTCAATCGTATCGAAGCAGGAAAAACATGGGCATGTCTCCTGAAATAGGCATTCTGTAGCAACAACAGCTGCTGCGAATCTTAAGAAGTTCCCCGCCATCTTTGAGGAGTATTGAGCTCTGGAGTTCGTTCTCCGGAGGGGTACCGGCAGACCGGCGTTTTTGGGGGACTTTGTCTTAGTGAAGTGTGGGGAAGGACAACCTGGAAGCTATGTCGTCCCGTCCGAACGGTTGCTCCCCGCAATTCTTCGGCACACTATCACCGATTGACGGGACCGCCGTCAGCCCTGCGCGGTCCACTGGACGTCATCAGGGTCCGCTTGAGGGACGGATTAAGACAATAAGTCTCGAATGCATGGTATAAAGACGACAGTACAAACAAGACGGCTTCGGGACGACAAATCTTTTGGAATGACGCGGCAGAGTTTAGCTTCCTGTGAATGAGAACCTGTCGGCTTAGATATGTCTGAAGTTCTACAGAGGCAAAGGCCAGAACAATCTTTCACCTGCTTGACTGCGAATGGCGGTTCAATACCGTGGGCATGGTGCTTTGTACGTCGAAATCCTCTCTCTAAAGCAGATAATAAGCGGTATCTAGTATTGTATTGAGCGATACAAACACTGGTACGTACTTTGCACAATTGTTCGACGCTTCTTGGTGGTGTCCCGTCTCAGTCTCACAGAACAGCCTGGACCAAACAGCGAGTGCCAATATCCGAGTCAAATGTGGAGTCGCGGGCGCGTGCATACCCTTTTTGGCACTCAGCTGGAGAGTCTGGATGTGACCCTACAGCGCTAGCGTCGACCAGCGAGGCATCTTAACGTCGCCTAAGGCATCCCCGGCGAGGCTCTGGCTATCGGATGCCTGCATCAGGCTAGTCAGGCGACAGTTCACAGCAGCCACAGGCCAGGGTCCAGGTCCATCACCACGCCCCGGCGCCCAGCGTTTCCTCTCTGTGTTCCTTGGCGCGGTGTGGTCGTACTGGTCGTGGAACTTCAGCCGCAGCGCCCAGACCAATCAGCCCGGCTTCCATCGACAAGCTATTTGTCCGCTGCAAGGGAAAAGCGGACGATGGCGTTCTCGGCAGCATCGCATTGGTTCGACATGGGCCAGGAAGGGATTGAATGCACTTATCGGCTTGCAATCCCCTCATTTCCCATGCCACGGGCCCTTGTTGAGTAGAAAGGCGCCGCCGGCCCCCGATTAGCACGGGTTTCTACCCAACTTTATTTCTTCCTGTTTTCTGGTCGTGGTCGCCATTGTTACAACTCCGTAGGAGTAGGAGATAGTAGTCGACCCTTAATCACGGACGAGAAATGGATCTCCGGAAGCTTGGCCTCCTGGCCATCTGGCTGGCTTTGCCAGTTTCCGCAATGAAGATTGCTATCGAGCAAGCACCGGCACGGGCGACCAGTGAAGCTGAGCTCGCCGAGAAGTCAAACAACGGCATCTCGCCGGTGCCGACAGCTCGTCCTGCACTTGCTGAGATGGAGCTGTTTAGACGGGACTACACTCTGCCCTCGGACTACTGCGGGTGGTATGCGGACTACAAATGTATGTTGTGTCTGCTCTGTGTAATCCATTTAGTCCTTCGAGCAACATTCAACTGACATCGCCTTAGCTGCTTCTTATACATGCGGCCTCATCGGCGCTTCTTGTATCAACGTTGGCAATTACCGTGGCTGCTGTAATGGTCAATCACTGTCATGCGCCTCTACTTTCTATAGCGCATGCATTCCGTCAAAGAGTCTCTCGGTGTCCCAATCATGCGGACCGTCGACAATCTGCTGGTGAGTCTCTCAACTGCGTGTTCGATAATGTCACGCTTGTCTATATACGAATGTATCAGGACTAATTTTCTGGATTAGCTCGCGGACGGACTATCCAGAGTGTGGAACAATCCTTTTCTCATCTAGCGATGACCCAGATAAAACTTATACCAACATTGACTGTTGGTCGCCCGGATTTGGCTCGACGTATGCTATGCAAGATTACCCACCAGGACCGACAACTACGGAGACCACGTCGTCACCAACGACTACTTCTCCGACCAGCACATCAACTTCGACGACTTCTACCAGCACATCTACTCAGACCCAGACGCCGACGCCGACTCCTGCGCCAGACAACGACTCGTCCACTCCCATCGGACCCATTGTAGGCGGCGTGGTGGGCGGTGTCGCCGTCCTCGGTCTGATCGGCCTCGGCATCTTCCTTATCATGCGTCGCAGGAGGAACGACCCGGCGGACGCCGCCGCTGCACAGCAGCAGCAGCAGCCTCCTTCAAACTTCCCTCCACAGCAGATGGGCCAGATGCAACCCACCAGCCCCACGGGTCCCGGTGTCCCACCCGCCTATGACGCACGCTACGGCTACGGCAATACGCCACACCAGGCCAACCCGTATCAGATGAGCCCCGACCCCAACATGGGCGTCTTCGGCCACCCGTCTCCGGTCGGCTCCCCGCCTATCCCGTCGCCGGGCTCCCCGGACCCGGTCAAGATGGGCGGTGATGCTAGCACGTCGCCCGTGCATTTCCAGCAGCATGAGATTCTTAATGAGGCGCCAGCTACGAATCCGGTCGGCGTTGGGAATAATCGGGCGGAATTGGGCTAGTTGAGAAGCGAGTTTGCCAACGGAAATTATGGGATAGGAGGAGTTCTTCTGACGGGTTGTCACTGTTACTTTGTCGATGTATCTGCCGGCCGCAACATACAGAGACTCTAATGATCTGATGTTATTTTTCCGCTGATTGTAAGGAAATGTTAGGTAGTTGCTCGCACAATCTAGATTGAACTTTTCTACCTAATTTAGTAATCTGAAGAACCAGCTTCCATGCAACCTGTACAGATTGACTCCAACCCAGGAGACTTAGTCTAGAAGAAATGCGCCTGGCGAGTGCGCCGTGAACTCCTCTGTAAAGAAAACATCCTGCCCAAGCGCCGATATCGCCCGATGAAGATCCTGCGGACGTTCTGTCTCGGGGCCAGACACCGCAACTGCTACGCTCCCTGAAAAGACCTCATTCTGCATATCGTTACACAAATCAGACCCAGAATAGGGGCTCCAAGCTATGTCTTCTCCATATGTCGACGGCGACAGCCCTTCTACCACACTCACAGCCCCAGTGACCGGAGAGTCACTCATGGTAGCAGTGTCTGCCTGTCCAACGTGTGTATCTTCCATCGCATAGCCGCCGCCAACGTCGTCGCCGCCGCACGCGCTTCCAATTTCGACAAACTCGCTGCTGGGGTGAGTGGGCGGAACCCGAAGAGACCGAGGCAGATTCTGGTGTCAAGTGGCTGCGGTACTTTGGTTGTCGATGCCTGCGACACGACTTCTCTCCGCTTGTCGTGTGTACCGGAAACCCGTTCTCAACGGCCTGCTGCCGACCCCTGGACCGGTATTTGTGCCAGCCCCATTTACTGAATCGTGTCTTGTACATTTTTCGACTGGGAAGTGAGAGTCAACAATTGTGCGAAGACGACCGGGGCAAGAAAGAGGTCGTATGGCTTACCTCGCGCTAAACTGATGTATCTGCTCCATTACTCTCATGACCTCACTGAGGGTGTAGTTCTCGATTAGGTACAAACGTTCGATCGACTGTCGTCTTTCTTCCCAAGTCGAATCTTGAGGTGGTAATGCTGAGCTGCAAGGCGAAGAGCTAGATGGCCGGCCATCGGAGCAGTCGCCTCCTTGAGAGGTATACGATATGGTTGGTCTCTCCATCCTGTGTGGAACTTTGGAAACATATGAACGCACAAATCAATAACTGTACCAGACAGGAGAAGAAAATAGCTGAACCAATCAAGAATACGAAAAGCCAAGTCGCTCACACACCACACCGGCCCTCAGAGGAACTCCCGAAAGCCGAACAGTTCAAGTATATAGATAAATAACGTCCCGAAAGACAAGAATAGTCTGAGGCTGTGAGAGAAGTGAAACAACTGCATGGCGACTCCTTAGACAACTGTTGTCCAAGGCAGACGGGCTCACATTTGAGCATTCGAAGCCGCTGGCCTTTTAGGAAGTCCAAACTTCGTGAGCTGCGCCATAGCACAGGCAACGAGATGAACGTCAACAGGCACGTAACAGATCGTGCTGACGACTAAGGAGGTAAGAGGATAGCATCAGTTTCTGCCCCCAAGTCCAGTTCTATACATCAGGACGGAGATGATTTCCATATCAGCTTCGGCGCCGCACATGCCTCGGTAAACTAGTTTGTCTAGGACGGGATGAGACGGGCCTATTCCGCGGCTTCGATATAACGCGAATCAATAGAAGGATAGAGATTGGAAGTCCCTTCCTGTACATAACGAGGCTTATACCGTCTTACTAGGAGGACTTGACGTGAAGGTCACAAAGGGTTAGCTCTGTAGCACGCTAGCCATGTTATAGGCCGGAAACGTTACCTTTCGAATCAGAAAACTCGGTGTGTCCGGCTGAAGTCAGCATCAAGTCTTTTTTTTCTTTTTCATCGTTGTTTGCCGTCCCCCTTCCATGCAACCGCGGGTCGTGTAAACCTATCGTATGGAATCGCACCCGCACGCTTAGCCCGTGAGTTGCGTCACGACCCGTTCAGCTGGATGACCCGGCATTGGCTTGTTTATATTACGTGCATGTCGGGCGGGCTACGCCATTGGAACTGGGAATGGACTTCTCTTTTTGGTACTAAGACCGGGTCGTCCTTAGCTCGGCTCTTCGGCTGATGACAAGCGAACGCGGGCACGATTCAGAGAAGATTTGTACATGCCTCGTGCACGAATAGCACGGTAACACCAGGGCTGATAGAGTGAGCACTAATAGACTGTGTCACCAAGGCAGCAGCTTCTTGAAGGGGAGTCACCGGAGCCGAGACTTGTATCTCCGGGCAGGGCACGTGAACAGCATCTGACTTCGTGGGCTGCAGCGATCAGAGTCTTGCTTCCCGCTGTGCTGCTATTGTTATCTCGGTGAGGCAAGCATGCCAAGTGGTTCATGCATATCGGTCCCGGTTGAAGTTTTCTCTAAGTATGAAGTGCGGCAGAGGGCCGCGTCGCATTTTGAGGGTTTGGCTGCCTGGCTTGAACTTCTTGATATGCTTGTGAAAGCGTAACCTAACCAATTTTGCAGTGGGAAACACTCTTCTGGCTGATAATGAAGCTCAGAAGCAGATCTTTAGGGTTGGTAGTGCCCTTAGTAGGCCAGTGGAGGTGGTGATAAGAAACATAGGCAATGACAATTGCGTTCTTAGTTCAGTATTCATATATCATTAAATATTGAGAAGTCTGGCGTAAAACCGGTGGCTGCACCCTAAGCAAGCTCTATTACCGGATGCCATCTAGATTCTAGACTCTAGACTGTATTCCAATTGTGCCAGGAAGTAAGATGAAATTGCGTAAAGCGACCAAAGGACACCAAAACGTCCAGCGTCAATTACAACTCCGAGATCAAAGCAAGCCAGCCGCCTGCACGGGTGGTCTTGCATTGGCCTTTGCAACATAGTGGCCCCAGGTAATGAGCTCCTTGCTGCAATCGTCCTGGTGAATGGCGCATTCGACCAGCGTTGGACCCTCGTGATTCTCGCCCGCCAACTTGATGGCATCTGCTAGCTCTCCGCCTGTGCTTGCGTTGAGGCCTACTGCCTTTCCGTCGCTGCCGTTAAGAGCCCGGACGAGTGCAGCGTAATCCCAGTTCTTGATGCGGTTGTAGGAGCCATCGTGAATCTCAACTTCGATTGTGTATCCACGGTTGTTGACCAGGAGTATGGTGATAGGCACCTTGTAGCGCACCATCTGCGACACCTCCTGAGCGGTGACCTGGAACGAGCCGTCGCCGACCATTACTACCACCTTGCGACCTGGTGCACCAAGCGCATAGCCAAATGCTGCTGGGATGCTCCAGCCAATGTGACCCCACTGCATCTCGATCTCGAACTGAGCTCCACGAGGCAGCTTCAGTTGTATGCCGTTGAACCAGCTGTCGCCAGTCTCGACCATGAGCGTCGTGTTCTCATCAAGCAGGCCTTGCACCTGCCGCATCAGTTCCTTGCGGGTAAGATCTTCGCCAGCCCCGGCCGTATGTACAACTGAGGTCTCGGGCTTCAGGCGTGCATACTCTACCATGGTGCTGTCATTAGGCGTCACCTCAGAAGCCAGGCGGCTCAGAAACTCGGACAAGCGCACTCTGCTGAAATGCGCGCCCGGGAAGGTCACGTGATCCATTTCGGCGACCATAAGGGGGATGTCGGGCATGGCCGTCCACCCAACGGTGCTGTAGTCCGTGAACATTGTTCCGGCGCAGATAATTGCGTCGGCCCAATTGATGATGGCGTCCGATGCCAACGTGCTGACCTGGCCCCAGAAAATGCCGATAAACTGCGGGTGGTCTTCTGGGAACATGCCCTTGGCTGCTGGTTGCACTGCTACTGCGCAGCCCATCGCTTCGGCAAGCTGGAGGAGTTCCTTCTCGGCACCTGCACGCCGTAATTTTGGGCCGACGAGTATCACGGGCTTCTGCTTGCCACTGAGATACTCGGCCGCACAGTCGGCCGCAGCAGAGAGAGCGGCCCTGTCGCTGGATACCGGATGGGTGATGGCACAGATGGGGCCGGGACGCACGCATGGCGCGCCGGCGAGATTGGTGGGGATCTCGATGTATGCGGGTTTCCGAGAGAGGAGCGCTGCACGCAGAGCACGGTCGATCAGGCGTGGGGCTTCCTCTGGCCGGCCGACGGCGACGGCGCAACACGTGATTTTCTTGGCCATCTCGATCTGGTAGGTGTAGTCGTTTATGCCCAGAGTGTGGTGCAGAAGATGGAACTGGCCTGCATCGTTGGTATTGGGCGAGCCGCTGATCAAGATCAGTGGCAGGTTCTCCGCATAGGCGCTGCCGGTGCCGTTGAAGGCGGATATGGCACCGACGCTGAATGTGACGACGCAGGCCGAGACGCCGTTGGCCCGGGCGTAGCCCTCGGCCGCCATTGAGCAGTTCAGCTCATTTGCGCAACCGATCTCTGTCAGATCCGGATGTGACTGAAGCTTGTCGAGGAGTATCAAGTTGTAGTCGCCCGGTACGACGAAGTGATGGCGAATGCCAATCTGCGCTAACCTCTCCGCAAGATAGTCACCAACTGTGAACTTCTGCGCCGACGTCATTACGGGGGAGTTGTGAGTGTGTATTGGTTGTGTGCTGAATATATTAAGACTACCTTTTAGGTATAATCCTGAAAGAGTATGGGATAGCGTCCTCTCGAATTTACTGCCCGCTCCTCCTTGATATATATCATTGCCATGATGGATCCGCGCAGCATGATTTTCGGCGTCTCAAGATCTAGAGGGTCTGAAGGGTCCGCAGCTCGCTGACAAAGGGCCGAGAGATGGAGGCAACTCGGACGGATTCAGGCGTTGAATAGCCAAGAGTGCCACCGGGATACGAAGCCTCTACTGCGCAGGATGGAAAGATGCATCGCGCCATGATGCAGTTGTCCGAGCATGAGCTGATCTGCTAGCGTGAAGTGCATCCTTATCAGCGCTTTGGACCGGCCGCGCCTTCCATATCCGTTCTCGAAAGTCGAGATCGCTGTTGCCATCAGGTGGTCTGATCCTTAGCGTGGGGTGATTCAATCTGTTGGGGCTCCACATTACTTGCCGACAGCGGCTCAAAAACGGCAGGCGCCGTCGGGGCTTTGTCCGCCCACTGAGGTACCGTACCTACCTCACCACAGTTCCGCACCTGTCTTAAAATGACGCCAATGAGCGCGACACGTGTGCTTCGACAAAGCAGAGCTGATGAAGTAAACGAGTAGAAACAGAGGAAGATTTTGTTACACCATGCAATGGCAGCGTACTGGAAAAGTCCATTTCGATCGTACCTCGTTGCTTCAGGCTACTCGGCACCTTCCCCCTCCGGCTCAGTCGGACCGGTCGATGTCTTCGCATTTTCACGTCGGTTGAAAGGATGATTCCCGTATGGTCGTCCACAGGGCTCGGTTTCGAGACGTCCGCGGAACCCGCTAATGCAGCGTTTAAGGCACAGACTGGAGAAGAGATCACCTCAGGTCGAGTGTTCGCCATCAAGCGTTGCTGAACCCGGGTGCGAGGGTAGACGACGTGAAGAGCGGCTCTAGCACTGCTCCCATGGGCGTGGTTTAACTTACAATACATCAATGCCCGAACCTACATCATCGATTCCTGGAAATTGGTTGTTTCAAAAAGTAAACTTTATGGAGTCGGGTAACCGGAAAGCCTAGGTGAAGTAATCAAGGCGTGTGGAAACCAGATATGACGTTGGATCTCCCGTACGACCGCCCGTGGACCCTGAGAGGGATGGAAATGTCTACAGTGTCATTGCGCAGAAGTCAAGCCCTAGAGGCTTGTCCATAGACATTCACCAATGTTCCAAGCGGCAAGGATATCCGAGGACTATGCTATGGCATCGAGTACTACTCCCGCAGTTGCTGGCCGTCGTTATAATCGCCAGATCACATCCACGGTACGCAAGTGCGCATCGGTACCAAACACTATGGCAGGAAGCAGGCTTATTATGACCGTGATCAGAAGGGCCTCCTGTGCCGTCTGCTCCGGGCTGAGGGCATCTCGCAGAGTGATTTCGTGGCATTCATCAGCCACAGGCTGCCGTTCATCGTATGTTCGAGGCCGCCAAGCTGTCCGGGAGCAAGACGTTGTCAGATGCAGTAATGATCTCGCTGACTTTATTCTTAGAATGACGATCCGGGCGATGATAACTTGTTCCTGGTGAAGTCACCAAAGATCTGCGCTCGTGTAAGCAAGACGTGGCTGATCCAGCCGGGTTGTGGCCCAGAAGTCGAAGAGGCACTGCGGACGGCTATGTCGCGGAGATTAATGCGCAAAGCCGGCTGGACGAGACGATCTTGCAACAGAATTTGTAACCATCGGCGATGTCATTGGGTTGCACAGATTCCAATACTACCCATCGCTTAAGTAGGTGCCTGCACCGCTGTGGAGAAAGTCAGTGGCCGTTGAGCTTCACACGTGTTGAACTTCAGCTGCAGTCTACCGTCACAGCCAACTTGGGGGCTGATGTGGCTTGTCCTGCGTCTGGCTTTACGTTGTTAATTGCCCGAGAGTGTTTGGGTAAAATGATCAGCAGTTGTGCAGGTTTTTGGCCACATTTTCAGCCGTCCCGACCTTTCTTCCGTCATTGCTCCTGGCTGTGGCACCCAAAACAAGGCCTTGCAGGAGGGGAAGATCCCTACGACCGTTACATCGGCAAAAGTTAGACCCCAGATTGAACCCCTGGCAGCCCTGTCAACGGTGTGTGTAGCGGCGCCTGTGCAGAGCCTCCACCGTCGTCATATCAATAACACCGACCCCTGAATCTTAATACTCGTCTACCACAGTACCTGTGTTTTCGGTGCTGGTTTGCTGAGGAATGAAACAGATTGCCACCGCAACCGAGGACATTTCCTGTTTTCATGCATGGACTTTCTCGAAGGTTGATCGACATGAGCTTCATTTCTTATTGTTTGGTTTCAATGCTTCTTCAATACTGCCTGGCAGACAGGGACTAGCTTGTCTCCGGAATATTTTCAGCTCGCTAGGGGTCCGAGGACATGCTTGAAGGTGCGTGAGGCGCCCCTTAGTCTTGGTGCAGGTATAACCGAGCGGCAGATCTTGGCTGGATCGGTGACGCATGCCGGGCCATGCAGGACGCCAGCGGCATCTAAGACACCAAGCTTAAGCTGGCATCCGAATCTTGGTACCGTGTTACCCGGAAGTCGGTGTGGTGCCCCAATATTACAGCGTCTCTGCTTGGACCAGAACTTCCAGACGAGGTTCGTGGCGACTACTATGTGGTAGGACCATGTCCTTGAACCTTGTCCACCGATGACGATCTGATATGTCCTGTACTATTACTCGGTGACGCAGGTGAGCAGACTTACTACAGTAGGCCTCCTTTTCACGATGAGCAGTACACGGAACCCCTTTGGTCATAGAGCTCGTTCGTGTATATAAGGCCTCAGAAGTTCCCGATATCCAGCTCGTCATTCAGAACAATCATCTCGCCATCAACCACTACACAGTACATCAGACATCTCCAACGACTTCCCCAGTCCTTTACCCATCAACTACCATCTACCTTTAACAAGCCACCAAGCACTTCAGTCACCATGCAGTTCACTCTTGCCATCGCTGCCATCTTCGCCGGTGTTGCCTTCGCCTCACCAGTCCAGATCGAGGACCGTCAAGTCCCCTATACCCCTTGCACCGGACTCTACGGCACTTCGCAATGCTGCGCTACCGACGTCCTCGGTGTTGCGGACCTTGATTGCGCCAACCGTAAGACATCCCTATCCCCTTTCTGTTATCACAGTAACAGTTCAGTCCGCTAACGTACCGCCAGCCCCTACTGTCCCCACCGATGCCGCCAACTTCACTTCTATCTGCTCCGCCATTGGACAGCGTGCGCGCTGCTGCGTCCTCCCAATCGTAGGTCTTCATGCGAAACAAACTTCATTGATGACATTTACTGACCAATTACCGTATAGCTGGGCCAGGATATCCTCTGCGAGACCCCCGCTGGTGTTGTCTCCAAGTAGAGGGCTACTTCTTACATCCCTCCTATGCTGAGGGTCATGACTTGTATATGTAACGATGGTGTATTATAGGACTGGGACTCGGAGTATACGGCTGAGATCTCTTTGTACTTTATCGGTTGCTTTGTAACCATTTGTCTAAGTAATTATACTGTACAAATAGGCATGGGCAAAACGTTAAAATTACTTGCTTTAGCCTCAGATATTCGTGATAGTGATAGTCGTGCGCGTTACAACTGACAGAATAGTGCGCTCTATGCGACATCAGCTCTTGCCGACGCACCGTTGGACAACGAACTAAGGACTTCAAAAGGAAAAAAAAAAAGGAAAGGAAAAAGGGGCGGTTTTTTTTTGGGGGGGGGAAGAAATACTTGACTCTGAGAGAACATGTCCTCGTTCACATGAGGCAACACTGCCATGTTCTACAATTCTTCTAAGGCCAATGACGGAAAATTCTAATGTTAGCCGTCTAGTTGTACGGCGCCGGACGGGCGTCATCCATGCACCACTGCAGTGATGTAATGTTTGGGTAACGTTCCTACTGTCAGGTTGGACGACTAGGTTCTCAAGCAGCGCCATGGGTTACTTATTCAACTGTCTCTGTCCTCTGATCTATAGGTAGACTTGCATGGAGCACATGACGTCTAAGACCTTGAACATGGAAGACGTTACTTACCCTAGCTCACTCATCTATCAATCATGTTAGTCACTCACAATTGCGGTAACCGACCGCCATGTAAGTAAAGCTACTCTTAATGTATCCGAGATCCCGGCAGCGGCGTTACTCACACATAATCATGATATTCTCATGGCTTCTTGGCATAGCAAAGGTAACAAGGCTTGATAGTTGTGACGCCTGTGACTTGCGAAGACATGGGTTTGGAGTAGAATGTCGGTGTCAAATGCCTTTGGCAAATCAAATAAGTGCAAAAATGTTGATATGTCGACATTCTGTAGAGGTTTACATCCCCACAAGAGGCTTAATCAGCAGTGAGCGGTCTGCCTAGTGTTCCGATGCCTGTCGTGTATAGCTTACAGATGGCTGAAAATCTGATGGCTAGCTGCTCCAGGATGGTGTATTCCTCGTATGTCTTAGACAGGCTCTCAACTATGTGGTGAAGTCAACAACCGGATCGGGTCATATGTCAGCATTGATATGTCCCGCTTATGCCTCACCTTACAACTGAGATATTGCTCGAAGTTCTCGACTTTGGTACAAAGTCATTGGGTATGTGATAAATGGAGACATTAGTGATCTGGGGTACAAGCCCGTAACATCCAGCATTGAATGCAAGAGCAGGAAGCAATGGTTAATTTCATAGCGGCTCGCGACCGCGGGATCCTGGAGTCCTCTGACAGAGCGGCATACGATAACACATTGATTGCTATGGAAGCAATCCATCGAGGGTTCCCAGTTCAGGCATCCATAAAAGTCGGCTAGGGATTCAGCTAGCCGCAACATATTTCCGTGTCTTAATCGCTTGACCGCTATCTTGACGATCTTGCGGCTGGCCCCGCGATCGACACCTAGCCAGCTGCAAGAGGAACTTGAACCTGTAGATGAGGCCCACTGGACCAGTCGGGTGGGAATCTTAACGAGTGGCGCTCGGATTTGGGCATATCCGGCATCCACAGGCGCAGTGCCTATCTCATCCCCGACACAAGGCATTGCATTGAAGGGATTCTCTGGAACTTGAACTCTGAGCGCAGCCTCGTTACCATTGTTATCTCCTGTCACTGCAGCAAAGGATGATCTTTCCTTTGGAAAGATTTGCTGAAACAGAAATAATGGACTACGATGGACAGGTGCTGATCTCTCCATCATTTCACAACCCCAGCAGCCTTACAACTGAGTTGGTGTTGTCGGTGATAAGAGCCACAGAATCACCTGTTGGTGCTGAGAGCACAGGGGCACCGCAAGGTGCCGTAAGCCTGCCTCTTCGCCGGTTACGGAGACAGACCACCTGCTGGGGGTAATGGAAAGCAGCGAAGTTATGCACAGCCACCTCAGAAGAGCGAACAGGGAGGAAGGGTTGAAAGCGGCTGAGGTAGCTCGCAAGCAGGATGACGTAAGCTTCAGGAAAGGTGTGGTTTCCGTTGCATACGCGGTAGACATCACCCATGGGCGTGGGTACACTAAGAACAGGTCCGCGGGCACCTGGACGGTCAGCTGAAGCCTGAACCCCTCTGTTGGGTCGAAGTGATGTATCAGATCTGGTAAGCGAGTGGTTCCAGGGACTGATGGCTGTGGAGCCAGTCGGAGCGATCATGGCTGCATCCGCCAGACCCAGCGATCGATATGAGGACAGAGGCATGGGATAGCCAAGATCAGTTCCACCGGAGGACCACGAGTGTTCCTGCAAGATCTGTGTGCTTGCTCGGCGCCTACGCACACACTAACGGACTCAGATCCTGCATATTGAGAGGCTGAATCACATATTTTTCTTGGGTGGTCGCACTGACCTTGCGTTCTTGATGGTAATGCATGTTTGCCTTCTCCCAAGCAGGTGGATGTGCGGTGTCGATGACCGGCGCTCTCTAAGTTTACTAGCCGCGATCATTGTGGCACGACGGATACGTTCCGATCGAGGCTACTTTAGCCGGTATCGTCGAGAATGGCACCAAATGAGGCGCCGGGAACGGCGTCCTGCTCGTCAGAATACGAGCAGGCCGTTGAGCTGGTGGGCCGCAAGAGTACCTCCGGTACGTTTGATCAAGTCATGTGCCTGCGCGTCACTGCTGTTGGTCGCGTCTGATTCGTGAGCGCGTCTGCATCGTCATAAAGCCATCATTGCTTCATCAGGGAGAAGTGCACTTTTGGTCCCTGGTTGGCGGACCACCGATCCGCGTTTCAAATATGGTTCCCTTGCCATCGGTCACAAAACGATTACGAGACGCCTTGGTTCGGAGTTGTGGCTTGAATCCATGTGGCTGCCACCTTTTTTTCATCGGTTTGGAAGCACAGTAGGTCGTCCATTTTGTTGGTTATTGGTCAATTATCGTGCAACATCAACTTTCTTTTGCGGTGTTGATAGTGGACCCGTTTCGATGGAGAGGATCTGCTCTAGTACTAATCGGGACTAGCTGCGCATCACTAATGTTGTCGTGAAAATGACATCTCTCCAACGCCCGTTCATCCCTCGTCATTTCTTATTATAGGACCTGCGCTACAATGTAACGGCCCACGATGGTACTTGGTGGCTGCTCTTCGGCTATCTGACATCAATAGATCCCTCTTGGCCTCTCGGAGCTGGCCTTATCCGAAGAGACTGCAGACGCATCTCAATGGCCCCTTTGCGGTGGAATGACCGTCGCTGCTCGGATCTGGCCGCGATCGACCCTCGCCAAGGTTCTGGCGGCCACCCCCTTTTGTAAAGTGCCTATAGGGTGAAAGGTGCGGCTGTCAGCCCTTTCTGGGTTTAGTCACCGCCTCTATGTTCCGGGTTCTGTTCAGTCTCCAGCCTGTGACGAAGCTGAATGTAGACCTAGTCCGTGGCGCCTGACAGCTGGACCGACGTCAATGTAAAGGCGATCTTGGTGTGGGCGGGATGGATCTTTCTGTCAGATATCCGACTGACCTTTTGGGAGTAGCGGCCGGGAATGATCGACCGCATGCGTTGAGGCTCGGTGACATCGTTGCTGAACCCTGGGTTTGAACTGTGCTCTTACCTTACTTTGACGTAGGTAACTTTTATGCAGCATACCATCGTGAACTTGCCAATTGTTCGTGCAACATCAACGAGTATATATATCTTCCCTTTTGGGCACTCTCTTAGTTGGTCAACAGCTCTCAGACAGCCCCGGACATTGGCATCGAGACACACATTAGATCTATCATATTCGCTCTCTCAAAAGTTGTTTTGATCTATCAGGATCATCGACAGCTCAGTAGCCAGCTTCTTAACGACCTCTATTATACAAGAGCTCTAGCACAGTCGTTGTGCCAATAACATCTCTTGCTACCCTTGGTTCAAACGATTATGCCTAGATTCAGCGAACAGCACGTTGCACCCAGCGGAGACAGGTCGTCCGCATCTCGAAAGTCACACCGACACCGGCACCGACATCACTGTCACTCATCGAATAGCACTCCACGTTCAGTTCCAAGCTTTGGCTATAGCCCCATGGCTTCCTCTTCCACAAGCCATGACCTGTCCACAACAGACAACAACGAAGACCAGAGTAACAGCCAACAGCAGCCTCGGCGAGAAGTAACCAATGCCGTGTTCGTCGACTTCCAATTTTACGACCCGCAGCCTTTCACTCTGACTGGCGAGATCCTGGAGCCCAGCATGCTTATCCGAGCCACCTCCAGCGGAGAGTACGCGGAGGCCGTCGCGGAGTCGAGCGCAATTGCCTACCTCTACCGAGAAGGCGAGGATATGCCCGTGCTGAACGGTACTACACAGGCTACTGCCATGATCGTTGATCCAGATCCCGAGATCGACACCGGCGTGACTGAGGGCACCGTGACTGTCCAGTATGAATGGGAGCAGTTGAGCATTGAACATGCTGGAACGTATATCTATCGGGTCCTCATTTCGGGTGGAGCGGCGGATGGTGAGGTGGTAGGCCTTGGAGTCTATGATTCTGGGAAGATTGAAGTCTCTGAATGATGAGTTGGTATTATGTCCCTTTTCGTTTCTTACTCCCCCGAGTACGCTTTGACTTCGTGAGGTCCGGCCAGTTCGGCCCGATCTTCAGGGTCTTAGGTTTGAATTGCATACTTATTTTATTGGCTTCGGTCGACCATTACTGTATTGTTCAACACTGGGAGGGCGCTACTATATCATTAAAGGAGTTGAGGCTAGGTCGAGGGAAGGTCGTCAAAACCGTGGCACTGGGAGACTTAGAGGCCAATAGATAGATATATAGTCTAGTCACGTCTTCCAAGAGATGCAGCTAGAACCAAGAGTTTATATTGACCATCATCTCTACTGACCCATCTTCCCATGCCATGAATGATGTAACCTTTGGCACTACTAAGTAGTAGAGTATAGCCTCTGTGTTTCCATTGCGTAACCTGCGATCAACTTCATCGAGAATTAGTACGATCATCTCAAGCATAACTTCATGGCTCTACACCACTGCATTACTGAAAGCTCACTTGTCTTAGCAATTTGATTTTCATCATTCGTGCCACTAGGATCACGGCGCTAGGTTACCCCAATTCAATCTCCAAAAAGGGTTGAACAAAATCCCGAGACCGGAGAGAATTCGTCGACCCGACCAGCTACCTCTTCGTGATGCTGCAAGCACTCACCATGTTACACTTCACAGCCACACCCTGGCACGGACAGCTGCAGGATCCAAGACCAGGACACCGGGTAACGGTAGCACAAGGGTTTGTACGACCTCAAATTACCAGGTTCGTCTCCCCTCCCACTGCTTAGATCCGATCTACGCTTGACAATGTATGACGCCCACTGCAGAAAATGCCCCCGGAAGAAGCGAAAGCGAAAAGCAGTGCCAAGCATAGAGCCTTGCTTTGCTTTTATTCTGCTCTCATATAGTGATTTCGTGGATGGCGTCGACCGAGGTCGACTGATCATTTAAACGAACTCGTCTCAGGAGAGACGGCAGATACAACAGGACCAAGCAACGTAGCAAGTCAACAATATTGTCGTATGTACAGTGCTAATATGCGATGTGCTCGGCTGTCCTTCCGCGAACCATTCGCTTTTCGAGCGCCACAATGTATATGACGGTAAAAGTCAAAATGACATGAGCCAGCGCCATCCAATGCTGAATAAATCCATACTCTCCTTCTCCAACTCTTTCCAGGCCACACGCAGCCTCGAGTCTTCGGTCTGCGGACCGGAGTATGACCGCGCCACCTACAACTTCGCCTCCCCACTCCTATGACAACACATTAATAAACCCCAGAACAAAAAGGAAAAACGACAACAACAACGACATAGCTCTCGGTTTTGTCTCGGGAGTTATACCCGACAACCCTCGCGGCAGGAAGGAGGTTCAAGAGGGGGGTCGCCACCTACTCCTCGTAGTTCCCGCCGACCAGTAAGGCGGGGCCGCTCTTCTCCAGCTTGTCTTTTAGGTACTCGTAGACGGTGAACGTGACGGCCTGGCCGGGAGCGACGCGCATTATCCTCGGGGTGATGCCCTTGTAGAACGCGTGGAAACCTTCTTGCCTGTTTTATCGCCAATCCATGTCAGTTACTACTTCCTATACACGGTAATACAAGTGACGAGGGCTGAGAGACAGGGGAAAAAAAGGGCGGGAGGAGCTTACTTGAACATGTCGCCCGCGATCCTCGTTATCCTCTGCAGGGCGGTCGAGCCGGCCTCGGCGGGCATCTTCTGCAGCCTGGTCTTGATGGTGTCGATGGGGGCGTTGCTGAGCGGGCCCATGGCGCCGGAGACGAGGCCGATGAGGGTGGTCTGGTAGGAGGGGATATTGCCGCTGTCGTACTGCGGCTGCCACTTCCGGAGTATCTCCTTGAAGTACGTGTAGGCGGTGAAGTTGACGGCCTGGTTGGAGCCCTGGCGCAGGGCCGTCAGGCTCACGCCGCGGTACAGGGCGCCGACCCCTTCCTCCTTGACGACGGTGTAGAGCGCGTGGGCGGCGTTGCGGTACTTCGGGATGTCGAGCGGGTCGGCCATGCTGTGGTGCTGGGCCTGCAGGCGGATCTTGATGACCTCCATGGGGGTGACGACGGCGACGGCCTCGGTGACGCCGGCGGCCAGGCCGGCGAGGAAGGTGGCCTGGCCCGAGACGCTGCCGGTCTGCTTGTCGGCCAATAGCTGCTTGTAGGCCTCGAACGAGGTGAAGCGGATGGCCATCTTGGGCACGATGCCCGTCATGACGGCGCCGAGGCCCTTGTAGAGGCCCAGGGGCGTCTCGCGCTTGACGATCTCGGCGCCGGTGCGGAGGAAGCCGCGCTTGGGCATGCCCGGTTGCCGGCCGCGGCGGGAGAGCTGCATCCGGACTTTGATCGTGTCGAGGGGGTGGCATACCAGGGCTTCCATCATGCCTGCTGCTCCACCGGCTGTTGCGGACATGGACACGGTTAGCTTGCCATTGGTTCTTTCTCCGATATCAATTGGCGTCTTTGCGGGCGTTTTGAGGCGGAGGGGTGCTCACCGATCAGGTTGGTGGCTGCCGTCGGTGGCGGCTTGCCATCTTTGCCTTTGACATTGGTCGACATTGTGTCGTTGTTCTCCTCCCTAGATTCTACTGAAGGGGGCTAGCGCCCAGGAGTGCTTCCGATGGCTTCGCAGTTTGAGGGAGAAGGCGTCAGCAGCACAGTTTGCGTCACTTGTGGGTGAGAAGAAGGACGGTTCAGTCCACTTGGAGATAGATGTCGCGTGTACGTCTCTTGCGTAGTTGACGACAAGGACGTGGCGCGAGCCTAGGCGCGAAGGGGTATCACAAAGACGGCACCAAAAGAGAAAGTCTGAAACTGTCAGACTGCAAGAAGAAGACAGGAAAGTCAAAGTGGGAACCGTTGCAGACAAGGAGAAGGAGAGGGAAGCATAGAAATAGCATCATGACCAGGACGCTGTGTGAGTCAGGTGGGACTAGTCCAGCCCTTTGGCCCGCGGCAACTCAGGGACGCACGCGAGGGACTCCACGAGAGCTCGACTGGTATGGAGACCAAGGGAGGAATCCATGTCACAGGCCAGGAAAAGTCGTCGAGGGGTCCCGGCAGTGGACTGGATCATCAAAAAAAGGGTGTGCTAGACCGTTAAAGCGCTGGTTCAGCATTGGAATTTGATCAGCTGATTGGATGCGTTGCAAGCTGAAGGACAAACGGTATCGAGCTATCGGCGTAACGGATCGTCTTGGCTCTGTCTCTGGCGTTCGGTCGGTTTTTTCCTTTTCTACCTCTCCCCTCTTTGCGTTTTCTTCCGTTCGGTCTTTGTAGCCATTGTCATAAATCTGGCGAATTATTGTAAAGATTCAAGCCCACTTGCCAACGCGAATTGGTCGAGCAACACGTCCATGTGACGGAAGTGACGAAGCAAATCCGTCCCTGGGCGCATGTCATGGTGAGTCGGGCTGTTTGCTTGTGATTTGCTCTGACGTCGATGCTTTTGGGGTAGCTTAGCCGATTCTGGGCCGAGCTTGTGATTTTGCGGGGAAGGAGCTCTGGGCTGAGATTCTGAAGGGAAAAGCTACCCCACCGATTCCGGCTTCAGGCGAGCACTCGGATAAGTCCGGGGCCGGCAAACATGAGCAATTCTGGCTTGCTTTCCTTTGTGCCGCTGAATTGCCGAGGCTCGGATCAGCTCAAGAGCTTTCTTGATATCGATTCGAGAAAGCTAAAGGTGAGATAAGGCAGGTGATATAAGTACCGTGCAAGATACGGTAGAGATTCTAGACCTTGTCGTCAGCTGATGAGAGATGCGACTCACCTATGGTGCCGAACTGGCTTAGGTGGTGTAACTTAACCAATCCTCAGAAGTTGACCATCGAGACGCGATCAACCTTGTACATGTACGATAACACGATGCGCACATGAGAAAAAAAGCAAGTCAGAGCAATAGGATCACATCAAGGTATTGATAGACCAGAGACACTGTTGAGGCAACACTTAAGCGCCGGTATCTACGCACATCTAATGTTGCGATAACTCAAGTACCCTAAACTCCTTGCAATCGAGACAGACAGCCGACCCTTTTGAGCGCGAACTTTTCTCTTAAAATCCTTCCTGCCTGCCTGCCTGCCGTGTCCGGTTCCGAAACCATGAATTCCTTCTCTAAATTGGCCCAACATGATAGAAAGATAACCCGAACGAGAGCCAACGCCGGGCGGGAAGAATCAGAGGTATCCTAGACAAAGCAATAACAACCCATTCTCCCACAACATATCCCACCGAATAAAAGCAGTCACCACTCAGTTCGGCGTCCCAACCTCGACAGTAGGTCCCGAAGGCGAGCTGCCGAACGAGTAGACGCGGATCTCGTTGTCTTCGCTGCCGCTGGCCATGCGGCTGTCCGACAGGCCGACGCAGGTGACCGGCCCCCTGTGGCCGGTCACCGTCCTCTCGCACTTGCCGCTGCGCGGCTCCCAGAGCTTGACGCAGGCGTCGTTGGCGCCCGTCACCACCCTGAGACTGTCGCCCGCGAGGCCCCATATGCCCTCCAGGTGGCCGAAGAAGGTCTTGAGACACTTGCCCGTGGCGCTGTCGAACAATCTTATCGTCGAGTCGAGGCCGCCCGTCAAGAGGTATCGCGGGGGTAGTGGGCGCGACGGGTCCGATGCGAAGCCCGGGCCGTAGTGGCTGCGGACGTCTTCCGCTGGCGAGCCGGAGACGGAGGACGTTCGGCGGCCCATAGGGGTTTCGTGGTGGCTGCTGCACTCGGAGACCGCGTCGGTGTTGTCCGCCGCGCTGCAGCCCGAGATGACATCCTCGTCAGGCTCGAAGTCCAATGGCATCGGCAGTACCTGCTGCACGTGGCCGACGTGGCCCACAAACGTGCGGATAACAGTCTTCGAATCTAGATCCCACAGCTTGACCGTACAGTCATCCGACGACGAAAGCAGAGTCCTTGACTCGGTGTCAAGGCGGACAGAGTTCACCCAGTCGTCGTGAGCGCGCAGACAGTAGCTGACCTTGGTCTGGAAGTTGAAGACCTTGATGCTCTTGTCGATCGACCCGCTGGCAAGGAGCTCGCCGTCGAAATGCACGCTGATGACACCGTTGGTATGTCCTTGTAATGTGGAGAGACACTCTCCGGTATGGTAGTTCCAGATCTTGATGACTCCGTCCAGCGAGCCGCTCACCAGCTTCGAGTCGTCAAACTGCAGACACCTGATCCCAGCCTGGTGTCCCCGCAGCACTCGCAGCTCCTTGCCGGTTTGGAGATCCCATATCCGAACCATGGCATCGTAGCTCCCGGACGCGAGGACGTTGTCGTCCATCTGGAGGCACGTCACGCCGTTGGTGTGTCCTTTCAGCACGTTAAGGCTGGCCCTGCCGTACTTCCAGTTCGAGCCGACCTTGAAGCGGTCGCGGTAGATGTTCTTCCACGTGCTGCTCTCGCTCGGGGCACGGGTGACGCACTGTCGCTTGACTAGCGCGCCGCCGTCGAGGTGACTGGCATCGCGCTTGTTGGCCGGTGGGCTAGGCGACCTCGGTGTGTTCGGGGCGTGTATCACAGGGGGCGCCGTGAGCTCTTCGATAGCTCGCTGCTGCTGGCTGTCCTTTTGTAGCCGCCTCTGCCGCTTCCAGTCGCGGAGTTTTCGCCTCTCCAGTAGTGGTAGGCCCCAGCCACAGGCGGTACATTTCTTGTTGACGTGCTGTTCGCACATATGTAGCCACACCTGGTCGTCGTCGGCCAGCTGCCGCCATCGCTGACTGACTTGTGCGGCCTTGCATAGCGAGACGGTGTCCAGATAACAAAGGATTTTCTGGGAAATTTCGACCGGGAGTGCGGTGATGAAGTCGATCTTGAGCTGTTCCCCGATCTCACGACTGACGATGGAGAGCTGGGGGAAGCATGCCGTTTGTAGCACGCCTTTGAGCATGAGTACGCGGTGTCTCGAAGGTGCTGCGCTAAAGAGTGACCACACGTGAGTGATGGCCTGCCGATCTGCAGCAGACAACTGGTCAAGTTCCTAAGTCACAGTAAGGTTAGCGTTGTTAGAATAGGAGGTAATACAAGTCATATAGGACATACCCTCTGTATCATACCCATCTTGCTCTCATCCGCCACCTTCCTGCATTTTGAGTCCGGCCTGTGGCGGTAGCAGTACTTGCTGTTTGGGTCTTTCGGCATAGAGCTATCATCGGTATCGACCTTGGAGATAGGTGCGTAGTTGCTTGGTATATGTTCACGAAGGAAAGGAGTAACGGTCTGGGATATAAGTGAGGAAGACATGTTGGCCATGCGCGGGTGGCCTCCCTCCTCAGGTCTCCGTCTATCGCAGTCAGCACCAGTGGCTATTGTCGTGTTTTGGTCATTGTAGTCGGGTTTGGGTAAGGTCGAAGGTTTATTGTATGAGTGACCGTCGTGGATGGTCAGATAACTCCCAATATCGTCATCATCCTTCCCCAAAGCCATGCCATCCTGTCTGGAATTTGGGGAGCCTCGTGTCAGACCGGAAGCTTCCATGGTGAAAGGGAGCGAGAGAGACCGGCTCGCGTTTTTAGCAGGGCAGATGATGACAGCAGGTACCGGGAGCCATGTCCTGACTGTGCACTGGCGTTTGCGGCGAGACAATGCCGGAATGAACGGAGGATTGGCCCGTCAGCTCTCCCCGGGTGGATGGATTGCGTGCTGACAGGCAAGATTTAGAGCAGCAGTCGTCGAATTGTGTGCCGTAGAGGAAATGTGTTCGTAAGGTATGTAGATGAAGAGCGGTCAAGGGGTAAGTGCTCTGTGCTCTGGCTTGTGGGTGGTCCAGGACTCGCTTCGCCAGCAAAACAGGTTGCCGCACGGGTTACAGGCGAGCTTGCGCAATGGTCGTGCCACAAGTCGCAATTCTCAGGCTCTGCCGCACGCGAAATCGACGTTCCAGCGGTCAAGGATAGGTAATGGCAGGCATGTACAGTGTGTTTTAAGGTTTGAGTGTATCGAGCAGGTTGCCGGCCTGGGCATATATGTGGTCGATCTCCGGCTGCTTGGCGACTGGGCGTGGTGAAGATGCCATCGACTGTCCAAAATGGCGTATAGCAGCTAGTGGCAAACTCAAAATCGAGCCCCTCGTGACTGGTACCTTGCGGCCCCTTATTTCCTGTCAGAACCGTACTCAGGGTATCGTCCCAGCAGTCGTTTCTCCGCAAACCTTTTTTGATCTTCTTGCGGACGGGTCTGGATAGTGGAACATCCTGTGGAAACTCACCGGAGGCGCAAAGGCGGTTTGCGACTTCCTCTCTTCAAATGGCGTTATCGCTCGTCATTTGTGGTCCGTGCAAACCCTGCAAGCTCCGATGTCCGCGACTACCGGGAGGCCTTGCCGGCTTCAGCTCACACTTGCATTCGCTACCAGCCGCAGGGCTTGTCTCCACTGTTAAGACTGTCTCTGGAATTTGGCCGGTACCCCTAACTTGCAACAAATGCGGATGCTATACGGGGTCATTCTCTTGCCATCAAATTCGTATATTCCTGTTCCTATCCTTCCATGTCGGCTCACACTGATTTCTTCTCCCAGCAACTCGATATTCGCGACATACGTGATGACTAGGAATGAGACCTGACCTGTAGCACATCAGCCCTAACACCTGCGACCGGTTTTAGGAACGGTTCGGCGGGTACCGGCGGCGATCACATGGACACCTTGATGGACTGGGGTGAGGTGTAGGGTAAGATTGACATCGCATAACGCTGCTCAATGGCGTTTCTCTTAGCGTCGATCTAGCTTTCGATCCTTCTTGGCAGCAAGAGCCGCAAATTGCCCCTTTGGATTGAAGTGAAGGAGATATCATAAAGGGCACGCCTACAAAGACGATTGGGTGCCTTTTGATTAGGGGATGTAAGGTAATTATTGATAATTATCTGCCACGAGCGTCGCGAACGACGCTGTAGACAACAGGGTTGAGGCCAGCAAAAGGAACACTCAGGCGAATAGAGATAGAGATGGTTATCATTACCCATCCTCGTCAAGTTTGATTACGGCAATGGCATGTCAGAGTGTACAGTTCTAGAGAAGTTGACGGTGCCGAACGTAGAGTACCGAGCCGTCTGAGTTGCACTTCCTCCTCAAATAGAGAGGTGCCTACTATGTATCGACGGGAGCCAACGTACCCAAGCAACGCCTGGCGGGAACCTCTTTGCCCCCTGAAAATCGGGAACCGCTTACCGACCAGGCCGCTTCGGCCGGCTGAACCCCTGACGCACCTCGACCTTGGGATGCAGCTCGCCAAGGACAGAATCCTCCGTGATCTCGCTAGGGTCTTCGACCTCGAACGTCCTCTCAATCTTCAGCCCGGCCTCGCCTTCAGCGATCGCACGCACAGCCCTCTTCATTAGCGGGTACATCATGCGGCTCTTGATGCCCTTGGCCTTGATGCCCGGCGCGGCGGGACAGGTGTAGAAGAAGAGCACCGGGCTGCTCGTGTTGCCGCCGTAGGAGTGGTCGAAGCGATAGAAGGTGAACCGGGGTTCGCTGGGGGAGATGGTTTTTACTAGCTCCGGTATGGAAGATGGGTTAGAACCGTCATCGGGCGCTAGTTCGACAACCTCGGTCTCTGGGTTGATTTTCTGTCGAGGATGATTAGTGACCGCGCGAGCATGAGTGAGCAAGCGCAACGCTCGTGTCTGAGTAGGCTTACCATCGATACCAGACTTCTCCGCCCACCCTCCTCTCCGAGCTCCTTCAGTGCCTTCACTGCCGCCTCTTCAACTGGCATCGCTAGATTCTTACTAAGGTGTATCTCCCGCGTTCCAGTCCCGGAGCCAGCCTCGGCCTCGGCCTTCTTGACCTCGCCTAGGCTCCGCTCTTCCTCCGTAAGGGGCGCCTCGAGACTGGCATGTGCGTCGTGCTTCTGGAAGCCTTTCGGGGTCAGCTCCTCAGCTGTGGTAGCGAATATCGTCTCGCGGAAGTGCTCGGTGCCAAGTTCACGGGTCAATGTCAGCCGCGTGGATGCGAAAAGCATCTTCTGCCGCACGGGGGCGGCATCGGGAACGTATGAGATCGCTGTGAGGTAAGGCGCAGTATCGAACCGCCTGAGGAGGATATAGAGGGCTTCTTTTGGCTGGAGGTGTGGTGCGAGGAGGTTCGTTAGGTTCTGGTCGAAGGTCGAGGAGGAAGCGGGAGAGGTGGGTGTTAGGAACGTCAGGGGTGCGAGTTGCTCGGACTTGATGGTCACTAGGAGGCCGAAGTGTGTGTCTGACCCGACGAGGGTGTTAAAATCGGAGTAAAGCTCCTTGGATGCTGTAGAGCGACACGTTAGCGAGAGGCTCACTCAAGTTCGGGCGATTGTAGAAGAGGGATCGCAGGTAGAGCCGGGGTCGTCTTACCGGAGATTCCAGACTGCATCTTGACTAGGCCTTTCCTGTTTTATTCTGTTTTCAGTACTTTACTACGGTTGCAGACTTGAGAAGAAGGTCGAATTGGGTTTAAAGCAGAAAGGTTTCGCCCGAAGATAGTTTACTTATAATCGTAGGTCTGAGTTTCAGGTTCCTGGATCAGTTCAGGCACAGAGTGTAGCTGACGTTAATAGTGGGGTCATCTTGTCGGGGCAACCGCTAGGAGTCCGTGCTTCTTTGAGGGTCGTGGACGGAGTTCCGCCGGATGGATCACGATGGATTTGATTTAGGTGCTGTTGCATGACGGATTGCGCGTGTTCATTGGGGCTGAGTATCATTTAAGGCTGCTAGTGCACTCCTAGAGCCTGTTGGCTTCTTGCCGCGTTTCTTGCGGCCGGAGAATCTTCGTGCTAGGATGCGAACACGGTCTCTAGCTTCGTCCATGGACGAGTAAATGAAGAGAAGGAAAAGCGGCTGCCTGGCCGTATCGGCGCATAGCTCCCGTGCTAACACTAAGTGCACTCTATCGTATTAAGAGAAAGGAAATACATGTGGCTCTCGCCTCCCTGCAAGAAAGGGGCCTATTATCATCAGTCATCCCACTCCTCGTCCAGCTGGTCAATAAGACGATTCTCGTCATCGCGGTTTCTGTTTCTACCAGTTGGAGATACAGATAACCGGCCGTAACCACGTCTGCCAGGAAGGAAGCGTGCACACGAGGATGTCAGGATGACAAAGAAGTCCTAGATACGCATTGATTAGTCGGCCGTTGCCTTGATAGAACGAGTGATGCGCAGGACTGAAAATACCTGAATAAAACCCCCAATACCTGCCCAGAGGCTGTAATTAGGCAACTGCCTCCAGCCCCGAGCATGTGCCACCGTTCTCTGGTAGAACACGCCTCCAAGTAGGTACACAGCCACGGCGACAAAGAAAATGATGCCAAAGACACCACCCGGCCCAACGCTTCCAGGCTTATGTGGTTCTGTCTTGGCACAAGCGTGTTGGGATAGCACGCTGAAGACATATGTGCACTCGTCCTCATCCGCCTCGATGAAGGAGAGCCGGGCTTGAGCGCTGCCGATCTCTCGGTCGCACCGGAACGAGATAATGGCCGACTTCCGCCGGACCACCTCGTCATCCTTCGCCCAATCATTGGGCTGTGACGTCTCTGGTACGTGGTCGGAATCCTTGTAGCTCGCCCCTGAGTGCAGCTCTCGCTTTTTTTTGCTCTTGCCCAGCGCACATGGTGATCCGCCTGAGTATCGTAGGACGAGTTGCGATCCTCGCGGAACGAGAGTAGTGTTTAGTTGCCTGTAAGTAAGTTGTCAGCATTTCTGCCTCAGTACAGGAATGACCATGGCGCAAGGACCCGTACCCTAAAGAGTATGTCTTTCCTCCCGCCTCATAGTAGGCGCTTATGTTCTTCCACTGCGCCTTGTCCACTCCCACCACATCCTTCACAGCCTTAACCACAGGTGCGCATATGTTCATGGTGAAGTTATGTGGCCAATCGTGCGGTTTTGCATATGTGTAATCCTCTATTGGGCCTTTGTGCCTCCTCTCCTTTTCTCCCTCCTTCACCGGACTGGCCATGTCATCCCGAAGGTCGTAAAATGCGCCGCTCGTGGAAGTGGCAACGCATGGTGTTGCTATCGCCGTGGCCGTTGATGTCGTCGAAGCTTTCACATTGTCTTGTCTCGGAGAAGCGGACGCTCCTGCGACCGCTATTAGGACGGTCGCTACAGTCCAAGGACTCTGCAAGCGCATGTTCGGAGGACCGGTTGTTGTTCGATAATCTTGATTATCGGAAGCGTCTGCACATACGGCAGTTTACAGGGAACAGTTGCCGCATCAAACAGGGCTATTGTCAGCCTCAGGTACTTGCTCAGTTACTGATGGCCTCGATGGTATTGGACACCATTCGTCTAAACGTCGTAGATGGCGGGCTGCTGACGTCGTTTGTATCCGTACTAGACCAGAACTCCGCCGGAGTCTCTTGGGACACATGTCAAAAGTTAAGATGCCCCTTTCAATCACTGGATGCACGGACCGAAGCTTAAACTGGCAGGCGAGAACGGCTATTGGGTGCGTCCCTTGCGTCCGGTGAACAGGGGAGCAGACCTTACGTAACGGTGGGTCCGTCAATTATTTACCATTATTTGAAAGACTTCCAGGTTCGTTATGAGACAATGTCCATCCTCTTTTCCAGTACCGTCTTTTACCTTGCACCAACTACCTATGTACGAACCTTCCTGGTGACGACCTTCACCAACCTAAGGAGATATAACTTTAGGTTGGTTGCAGCTTTGCAAGCTGTCGAACAACACGCTTGACGACACCTAACTAAGATTAGCCGTCCCTATCCCTGTCTCTCCACTTGCCGGCCGACATCAAACGGCTTGTCCTTCTACATAGTTGGCCTGCTGAGGCCCGCCGCAACATCGAGTCTGTTCGCATGATGCTCAGCCGATAGTCAGGAAACACTCAGGGGAGCTCACTGCAACCGTACTCAGCGGTAATGCTAATCGGTCCAGCATCGTTTCTCACGGTGCCGACTGGGGCGACATATAACCAAGGCCTATAGTGCACCATTCCAGACACGCCTGCGGATGAACCCCTCGAAGTCCGCAATTTAATCAACAAGTTTCATAGAGTAAAAGATCCACCGCGGTGAAGGATGCCGATGGAGATAGTTTCCAGGAACTTGAGTATCAAAGCACCGTCTTTGTAGTCAACAATGGCTCAGTATGCCTACCGTGTAGACGTCACTGATATAAGCTCTACCCTGGCATCCTTCTGGACACCTTGACATGTTCCCGCAGCAGTACTTCAGAGCGTCATGCGTTGTCTCCTCCCAGAGATCCTCTGTCCTTAGGAAGGTACCTTGCTCTAGATGAAGAAGGACGATCGCCTCCTTCTGTCTGAGGCGCTGAGTTTGTTGAGTGCCATTCTGCCTCGGTTCCTGCGGGCATTGACTCGTTACTGTCGAATTATCATCAGTGAAGGTCGAGGGAAAAGTCATAATCATGTGCCCTGTTCTTAATTGTTTTTGTCCTCCACGTGCGGTTGCACTTGGTTCATGTGTCTTCCCTAACAATGGTGACTTGTCCGGGCTCCTGTTATTTCCTGCCTCAGCAACGGCTAGGTACTTCCTCCTCCTCAGCCTGTCGCATAAATAATATGCACAATACGTGGCCGGAAAGACAAACGGTAGACACACGTTACCACTATCAGCTTTCCAGTTCTGGCATCCTCCCGTCTTGTCTGGACGAGTCACATGGCCACGGGATTCTTTGTTGTCAAATTTTCCCGATAATCCTAACACACAATCTGTTTACTTTACTTGCAAGCAGACTGCCTCGAAAACTCCTCCATATCAAGCTGCTTTTGCCATCTTCAAATCCATCCGCGCCGGTTGTTCCACGCAATTCCCCTCATATCTTATCAAACTGAATCAACCGTTCGTCGATACACAAGAGCTTCTACCCGGTGTCAGCGACTTCCTTTGCTTTAGACTCTAGATGCGCCAGAACCGTCGAGATCTAGGTATGTTCTTCATATTGTGATTTACCCAAAGGCGTCCCAGCTGTTCGCGGTGTCTACACTCGCCTGTCTTGGTACCCTTCACCGCAGAGCATCAGTCTCAACATGCCAACCTGTAACATGCCAACCTGTCACCTGCCTCACTTCACTTGACTTCCTTGAACTACTTCTTCCCACGCGTACCATCACCTTTCGCATCCTCCGCCTTCTCTCCCTCTTGCTGAACATCTCTCGCCATCCGCCTTCTTTTCCCTTCTCTACTCCTCATCTCTCCACGTACCTTGTCAAACCCCTCTCATCTGCAATCATCGTGCTCTCTGCCTCTTTCGGACCCTGCGTCTTACCTTCACCCTCATTAGTTCCTTGATTGTCAGTTTTCTCTCATTTGGGATTTGAGACGCGCTCTCCACACAAGCGCTTCAACACAAGTGAGCGGTGGGATACAAACAATAACTCGCATCTAATTATCGCGACTTGCCCGTGTCATCACCACTTCCCGTCAGACTAGTCTGTCTGGAAACACAAAGTGCCTTGACACATACGGCTGCAAGAGCTTCACCAACGCGGCCAGGCACAGAGACACAGGTTTCGTATTTTATGCTTAACGTTGGAAAGACTGTCTAAGTACTTCTCCGAACTTTGAGAACGGCAGAGGTCTAGTATTTTTCGGTCTAAGGTAAGATACCTGTGCAATTTTATCAGTGCTCATCCGTTCACATTGCCGGCGTCATTATGACCTTAGCATTTCACTTTTCTCCTTACCTCACTTCCTTACTTATCTCACTTTCATTTGACACTCGAATGTCTCTCGTTTGCATCACATCATCTATGTCAAAAACCGGCTACACCTCGAGTCTCATCGCATATCCTGGATGCTCTTACGCCCCCATTTCAAGAAATCTCCCGCTTCGTTCTGGCTTTAGTCCTTTTATAATTATCAAGCATTACATCGGACGACATGGATACTCACATGCCTCTATCTACGACTTGAATGTTCATAAGATATTGGGACTCAAGTTCTCGTTTTGCCGGTCGATCATAGTACCTATACAGGTCTGGGTTCATATCACTAACTGTGGGCACATCAAGAGTGATAGAACATTTCCACCTGCGACAAGAAGCCAGCAAAATGACCCGAAACAGATCTTCACAAGGAAGCGAAGATGGAGGCATCTCACGGCTCTCTGACGGTTCGACCTTGCCGCCACCTCCAGCGGGTTCAAGCTTGCCGATGCGTCCGCCCCAGACCAACCTTGGGACGTACACTCATCTCGGTCCCCGAATCGCTGATATTGAGCGTCAATCCAAACTTCGGGATGAGGGATTAGAGACTGGTTTGATCGCTCTGGCTGATAGGCTATCAGTTGTTGAGGGGCGCTCAAAGATCGATAGAGAGTGGTTTGATGAATGCCACAATCTGATGGAGGAGCGAGTGCCCAGTGTCGAGCAGCGTCAAATTGACCAGGCCAAACAGATCACCGACATCAGAAAAGAGTGTGACTGTCGCTCAGTGGAGACTACACAGGCGCTCGAGAACAACATGGCAGGAGTTGCCTTGTTGAAGCAGGGTCTTGAAGCTTTGACGACTCGCGTTAGTGAGCTTACACAAGGCGCTCAGAAACAACAAGCAGAGTTTAACCAGCTCTCTCTGAAGTGTGTTCAGTTGGAAAAGGAGAGGGATAAAGAGAACAAGAACATCACAAAGACGAAGCAGTCGCAAAACATGACGGCAGGCGTACAGAACCCAGAGTCCAGTTGCAGTCAGGCGCGGCGTGTTTCAGATCTTCCAAGCCTACGCCCATCTTCTTCGGCTAGTCAGCGAAGCAGCTTGTCTGAAGCCACACATACCGTTCGAAACGCTGCGCGAGACGTAGCACAAGATGCCGGGCCGTCCAGGCCCGGAGACTCGCGCAAACGTCGAGCTTCTCCTACGGAGTCGCCGTCTCGAGTGGCTACATCAAAGCGTGCAAAAGCCAAAGGTCCTACTCCTCCCGGCGCTGATAATAGCGACGAAGAGCCGTTGATGAGTTCTCAGACCAGACGCGCCGCACAAGCACCCAGACCGCCTACACCGGCTCCGGGCCGTCCTTCCGCTCCTAAAAGGGAGTCCGCTCCACAGGGAAAACCGGGCGCGACCGGACCGTCGACGCCAAAGGGCAAGAACGTTGTCAAGTCCGAGCAAGCACCAAAACGAAAGCGCGCAGCCACCCCTGAAGGCCTGTCCAAAGTAGCCAAGGACAAGTTCCGCTACATTCGTGAGCTTAAGGAATTCGACTGCACAGACTTCCCGAAATACAAGGCTCTCCACGAGGACTTCCTAGCAGCCACACATCAGTTCCCGCTGTTCAAGTTAGAAGTCCGGAACGAGGTCTACGATTTCTTCCTCCAGACCGGCGGGAAGGACCTCATGGAGCCCAGTCCAAGAGATCAGGTAATCGGCATCCCCAAGGAATCAAAGCAGACCGACACGGACCGCGAGATCGTAAAGAGCCTGGGCATCATCGAGGCGTGCCGCTTCGGCCAGAGGGGCAAGGTGCTGGAGAGGGGGACCAGCCACTACCTCCTCTGCCTGGGGGAGGTCTACAAGGCGCAGCAGAACATGCGCGCCAACAAGAAGGAGAGCACGGGCTGGTTCGTCTTCGTCGACGCGGCGGCCAGGGAGAAGCCCGTGTACATAATCTGGCGGGAGAAGACGTTCCGGGACGACAAGCTGGTCAGCACGTCGACGTGGGCGTGCGGCACGCTCGGGCTCCAGCCGGGGGACCGCCGGGATTTTTTCGCGCTGCTGCCGTCGATCCGCGACTGGCCTGACGATCCGGACCGGAGCGTCGTGTCAGAGGAGCGTATAAAGGTTGTGATGGACCGGTGCGGGTCCGCCATGCACATGATGTTTACAAGGCCGCTGTGCGAGTTCTTGGTTCAGAGGATTCAGGAGGGTTGGGGCAAGGCCGTTACGTTCAGGGAGAGGGCGGGAGGCGGGGGTCGTGCGGGTGCGAAGAAGTAGGGTTTGCTATGGCACAGATGTGTACTGAGCACGGTGTTGGTCTTGCGACTGTTTATTGTCGGGACGTGTTCTTGGGTTTTGTTGTTGCATGCGCGGATATCGGTTCTCTTTTCCCCTGATTCCCAACTCATGTTGCTGGACAATGCCTTTGAGCAGTCATGTTGGTATGGTTGGCCGTTGCTTTGTTCAGTTTGGATGCGAGTATCCAACCTGCCAGTCGTAATGGTCTCCTCCGGCGGTGGTTATGTTGGGATTGTGATTCTTTTGTTTGTTGGGATGGGATACCCAAACAGTTGCTGTAAGATGGCACGGAGAAGGGCGAATGGGGTCCCGCTGTTCGCAGTGTTGGGCGTTCATCTTTGTTTGGTTCGGATCATGACGCACCCAGTATCGCCCTCCACTCACATTGATTTTCGACGGGAGATCGATATATAAGGAGTGTGGATGGCTTTACTACCCTATTCTGTGGCGAAAGGTCCCTACATGCGTGCTACATGCATGCATATGGTTTGCCTTTGCGGGTTCTGCGGCAGTTGGGAAGGAAGGTGGTATTGTGATGACGGCAAGGGGCAAGGCGAGAGACTCGATGCACTTTGTTAGGACACCACGATACTGGGTGGTACTCGGGTATGGTGCTATGGCTCTACGTGTGGTCGTACGACTGGAGGAGGTCCTCATAGAAAACCGTTATGGAATATGTTGTGGAACTTGTCAAGTCGGCTTTCTTCGTGAGGTGCGCGTACATCACTCTCAGTCTCCCACAACGAAGTTCCTTTCAGAGTTACGTGAGGCAATTACTCTCTGATACGTACCTACCCAGTCTAAGGTAGAGTAGTATGACCATGGCTACGGAGTGGCGATCTAGCCTAGCAGGTCTAGAATCAGGCGTTCCGGAGATCCTATTCCTCCGTGTCCTCAGATAGGTGAGTGTGCTTACACCTTACATACCCAAACAAGTAGGAAAGTTAGGTTGTCGTAGACATATTCAGCGATCAACCCATTATGAGACTATCTCGGCTTCTACACTCATACTTAGGCATATATGCTAGAAGAGCTTTTCATGTTGCCTTGTGCAGCATTGAGTCTTTGGGACAATATCGACATGGCAGGTGTAGTGCTGCACCTCCGCACCGATTCTCTGGTATATGCTAAACCTTGAACGCGCAAAGAACACCGACTTCAGCCATCATATTCCTCAGTGTAATACACAATAGTGACTGCAGAACAATAAGGCCGAGGATGGGACGAAACAGTGCTGCACAACGTTACAACATGGCCACAGCATAACCCCAGATCCGTTGCGACGCTGTAGGGTACGCCGGTATAGCCTAGCTTCCCCACGTGCAGCTTCCGTGCTCAGTACCTCGCAGGGGTTTTCCATCCGGACCGATCCGGTGGCAATCCTGGCAGGGAGAACAGCGTCTGCGCTGCACGTGGATGGGTTTAGCAGACGATTCCTTGCGCTTGGCAGCAGCAGCGAGAGAGAGAGATAGAGCAACAGCCCAGTATTTCACTAGACTGCAGTGTCTGTACTCCGCACCGGAAGAACTCGAGGAGTACGGGCATCGGGGGAATAAAAACGGGCCGAACAGTGCTGACTGGTTTACGAGCTTGACGCCATTGTAGCGCCGGGGGCTGGTATACCAAGTCCTGTCCTGCAGATGCACTGCGCGGTAAGGAGCGTGGTTTAACAGTGGCTGCCTGTCGGGCCCGGCGCCCGATGCCCGATGAAGCCGGAGCCGCAGGTGCTTCTCCAGTTTTTCGCCGGGGAGGTAGGTGTGGACTTTGTGGAGAGATGCTGGGGAAAGGACAAGCGCTGACCGGCGGTGGTGCTGCAAGAGGTTAATCCTCGGGGGTATTGTCAGATGGTGGAGGGGGCATTCAGATCGGTGGCGTTGAGCCGGGCAGACTAAACAACAAATCGGATGCGGGGAATGATAGCCGTTGGCCAGTGATGCGCCTTGGCGATTCGGAACTTCAACGGCGCCACGATTTCAACCCGACTAACACAGTTCGCAGGATGATCCATGATGATGTCTGTTTTCCCGTCTCTGTATTCCTGGCTGGCTCACCAAAAGTGGTCGCTGCTCCCCGCCGGCTCGTTCTGTCATACTCTCACGGGATGTCACCGGATCCCACATTTACCAATTGGCGGGCAGTCCCAAGAAAGGAAGGTCCAAGAAGATTTGCGTTGGCATCGAGAGCCGCGGTCAGAAGACCGACGCCGTATGATATAGCTGCTACCACAATACTATGGCGTATGCGGGTGCACGTATTTGGGACGGGCAAATGCCGAGCCGTGTCGGCCTTTGCATTGGACTCTGAGATTAAATTCTGATCAGCAACCATCATTTTAGTTGCAGTTTGAAAGCCAGGGAGGACTTCCTCCGCACGCACGCAACGCCTCAGTTGTGCACTAGCCACAAGAGTTGTGGCATGTCATTCTCTCGAATCTGGATAGCAGATCGTGTCGAGGGTCTTCGGTGAAATATTGAATAGTCGTGAGATTCTCCGGTCCATCCAGGTTCATGTTGTTGGAGAAAGCTGCCGGTGGAGAGATCGAGCAACTTATTTTTACGAGACCAACTTGGTTGGGTTGCAGTGCGGACAGCGTGGTGCAGTTCCTGGGGTAGCACACAGTCCTTTTCCTTGCAATGTCATAGCTCGGAAGGCAGTTCGTTGCTCGACGGGGGCCAATAAGCACGACGGTGCCAGCTTGACTTACCCCACTAAGTGGAAGGGAGTACTGCCGGTATACTTTCCAGCCCGCCGCTAGTGGCAGCCACCTGTGATGTTCTGCCGAAGTCGCCGCAAGTTGCTTGCTTCCCGCTCACACGGACGTCGCTACTTGTCCCACAGAGTTGCATTGCCCATGTTTGGATTCTCCAATCTCCAAAGAAAAAAATGAAGCCGAGTCCATCGACACACTTGCTCCACTGCCTGCTGCCACCCTGAAAACAATGACAGGAACCTGATTGCTGGTTCAGAAGGGATCGGCCCTTTTCTGATGACATCGCGCGTTGGAGTTGCTCCTTGGAGACTGGTCCAGAGACATGGTACCGCCCTTGCAGGCTTAACGACCGCAACAATGGCCCTGAATGACCTCGTTCTTCCCCGCTCTGCTGGAGCTCGAACCGCGTTTTTTTGATCACCACTCCCTCACCTCACCATGCGGAGCTCGGGACATCCTGGCAAATGCGGAGTCGTGACGATGTGAAGAACCTGGAGATGCGCGCCCTGGTGGAGGGTCACCTTGTGGCCAGGCTCAGGTCTTGGAGCAGGGCATGACCACGATAATCGCAAGCTTGAGTGGTTACCATTCACCGGTTTACTAAGAACCGGGGGTTGATCGTTAAGCTTCACCCGCCTGGTTGGGATAAAGTTCACTTGCCTGCAGCAGGTTATATATATAACCTCGTCCCATCTCTGATCTGCACCACGTTCCTTCTTGTTGATCCAGCCCGCCGGCAACGTGTTGATTCTCGACGACAAGGACCACCCTCGTTTTTCGACAACCGCAGGTTACGCAACGATGAAGCACGCGGCCGTAGCTCTTGCCTTGTTGGCAAGCAGTGGTTCTGCCGCAGCAGTCGAGGGATCTCAGGTATGCCGTTCATGTTGTGCTTCCAACCTTGGAACCTTCCAATCGACGGGTGTTATCTTGGAGGGACGGTTGCCGTCAAAGTTCCTTCCGAACAGTTTCTTGGGACTGCCACCACTCCATAACACGCGCCGATCACTTATCCAGCTTTGCATCCCAAAAAACACACTACTCTTAAACACCCAACATGCTGCTTCTCACGATTTCCTCTTTCACGCTGGTTGCCATTGTGGTTCAACAAGCTAAAACACTGCAGCTTGAGCGCAGGGCCCTTGCCTCGTCTGAACCATTCTACCCTTCGCCATGGATGGACCCTAATGCGGACGGCTGGCAGGATGCCTACACCAAGGCGAAGGCTTTCGTCTCCCAGTTGACCCTCGCCGAGAAGGTCAATCTCACCACGGGAGTTGGGTAAGTGGACAGGCTCAGTTTCAGCAGGGTCTAATAATCAAGAGCGCTTGGCTGACTTTCCTTCCCTTCTAGCTGGATGGGCGAGCAGTGCGTTGGTAACGTCGGAGCGATTCCACGGCTCGGCCTCAGGAGCTTGTGCATGCAAGACTCACCTGTTGGCGTCCGTCTTACCGACTGGAACTCAGTCTTCACGTCCGGCCAGACTGCTGCCGCGACGTTCGACAAGACAGTGATGTACCAGCGCGGCAAGGCCATGGGCGAGGAGCACAAGGGAAAGGGTGTCAATGTCATGCTCGGACCCGTCGCCGGCCCCATCGGCCGCGCTCCTGAGGGAGGACGTAACTGGGAAGGCTTCTCTCCCGACCCTGTCTTGACCGGCATTGGTATGGCACAGACAATCAAGGGTATCCAGGATGCCGGTGTCGTTGCTTGTGCTAAGCACTTCATCGCCAACGAACAGGGTAAGCACATGGAACGAGCCCAGGAAGCAAGGTGTGTCAGCTAACCAGTACTTGCAGAGCATTTCCGCCAGACCGGGGAAGCTCATGGATATGGATTCAACATTTCGGAGACTCTCTCCTCCAACATCGACGACCAGACCATGCACGAGCTCTACCTCTGGCCCTTCGCTGATGCAGTTCGTGCTGGTGTCGGTGCGGTCATGTGCTCGTACCAGCAGATCAACAACTCCTACGGCTGCCAGAACTCCAAGACTCTGAACGGCCTTCTCAAGAACGAGCTTGGCTTCCAGGGATTCGTCATGAGTGATTGGCAAGCCCAGCACACCGGCGCTGCCAGTGCCGTTGCTGGTCTCGACATGACCATGCCGGGTGATACAGAGTTCAACACCGGTCTGAGTTACTGGGGCACCAACCTTACCATTGCAGTGGTCAATGGAACCGTCCCTCAGTACCGCATTGACGACATGGCCATGCGTATCATGGCTGCTTTCTTCAAGGTCGGAAACACCCTGGAGCAGCCGCCAATCAACTTTGACTCGTGGACCCTCGACACTTTCGGCAACATCCATGCCGCCGCAGGCACAGGTTACCAGCAGATCAACTGGCATGTTGACGTCCGGGGCGATCATGCCAGCGTCATCCGCGATACTGCTGCCAAGGGCACTGTTCTGCTTAAGAACAACGGCGTCTTGCCTCTTAACAAGCCCAAGTTCTTGGCCGTCATTGGTGAGGATGCCGGTAACAACCCTGCCGGACCCAACGGCTGCGGTGACCGTGGCTGCGACGATGGAACGCTCGGTATGGCCTGGGGCTCTGGCACTGCCAACTTCCCCTACCTCATCACCCCTGACGCCGCTCTTCAGGCTCAGGCTGTCAAAGATGGCTCGAAATACGAGAGTATCCTGGCCAACAACCAGGCGTCGGCTACTAAGGCTCTCGTCTCCCAAGCCAATGTCACCGCCCTCGTTTTCGTCAATGCCGACTCTGGCGAGGGTTATATCAACGTGGATGGCAACGAGGGTGACCGGAAGAACCTCACTCTCTGGAAGAACGGTGACCAGCTCATCAAGAACGTCTCCAGCTGGTGCTCGAACACTATTGTGGTCATCCACTCCACTGGCCCTGTCCTCGTTACCGACTGGTACAACAGCACCAACGTCACCGCTATTCTGTGGGCCGGTGTGCCGGGCCAGGAGTCGGGTAATTCCCTCGTCGATGTCCTTTACGGCAAGGTCAACCCCTCCGGCCGCACTCCCTTCACCTGGGGTGCTACCCGTGAGAGCTACGGCACCGATGTTCTCTACCAGCCGAACAACGGTAATGGTGCTCCTCAGCAGGATTTCTCCGAGGGTGTGTTCATCGACTACCGGTACTTCGACAAGGCAAACACTCCTCTGATCTACGAGTTCGGCTATGGTCTCAGCTACACCACCTTTGAGTACAGCAACATCAAGGTCCAGAAATCCAACGCCGGTGACTACAAGCCTACCACTGGACAGACCAGCCCTGCGCCTACCTTCGGCACCTTCTCCAAGAACCTGAAGGACTACCTCTTCCCCAGCGACGTCACCCCTGTCTGGCAATACATCTACCCCTACCTTAACTCGACCGACGGCAAGACCGCCTCCAAGGACCCCAACTACGGCAAGACTGCCGCGGAGTTCCTCCCCCCTCACGCCACCGACTCCACGGCTCAGCCTCTGCTCCGCTCGTCGGGCAAGAGCAACCCCGGCGGCAACCGCCAGCTGTACGACACGCTGTACACGGTCACCGCCGACATCAAGAACACGGGCAAGATCGTCGGCAACGAGGTGCCGCAGCTCTACGTCTCGCTCGGCGGGCCGAACGACCCTAAGGTCGTGCTCCGCGACTTCGACCGCATCCGCATCGACCCCGGCCAGACGGCGCAGTTCCGCGCCACGCTGACGCGCCGCGACCTCAGCAACTGGGACGTCGTCGCCCAGGACTGGGTGGTGTCCAAGTACCCGAAGAAGGTCTACGTCGGCAGGAGCAGCCGCAAGCTCGACCTGAGCGCCGACCTCTCCTAGAGCGTGTGTGTTGCTCGATCGCGTGGTGGTAAGCGAGGTGCCGTAATGACAAGGCAAATGGCGGAACAAAAGCAGCTCATGTAAATACTATTCGACTGTGCATATTAATTGGCTAGTTCTTAATCATAAACCTAGTTCACTTAACGGTTTCTGTGTAGTCCTCACCTGTGTCCGCGTGAAGTATAAGCCAATCCACGCCAGAGCCTACTTTCTTTCGCTTAAGCCCGATGAGGCCCTAGGGCTTCGACGTCTACCCGAATACCACGCTCTCCCAAGGCACAACCTTCGCCCCATCCTTCTCCAACTCCGCCTCCACCGCTCTCTCGATGTCGACCGCCGTCTTCCCATCGCTATCATAGGTCGAATGCGCCTCCTGCAGCAACGTCACCTCGAACCCGGCAGCCAGCGCACCCTTGCAAGTCGACAGGACACAGCACTCGCTCTGGATCCCCAGGGCCACGATCGACGCCACGCCTTCTGCCCTGAGCCGGTCCGCCAGACCGGGATTGCTCTCGAAGGTATCTCCTGAACAAAATCAATCAGATTACCCCCAAATCGGAGAGATTTACTCGTCCACCTGCCAAGAAAAATAAACGCAGGAGGAAGAAAGAAAGAAAGAAAAGGACTCATACGCGTCGTCTTCCCAACAAGAATCTCGTCCGCGTCGTCCTCCCGCGGACGGAAGACCAGCTCCCACGGCTCGCTGCCCTCGACCAGCGCTCCGCTCGAGGGGTCCTCGGAGTGCTGGACGAAGACGATCAGCGGAGGCGGTCCGAACGCATCTTGTGAGTGCCTGACGGCGTCGGTTTGCTTGCGCGCGGCGGCGAGCACTTGCGTGGCTGCGGCGCGGACGCGGTCGGCGTGCGGGATGCGTGTTTGCGGGTCGGTGGCGAGGTCGTTCTGGATGTCGATTACGAAGAGGGCTGTGCGGTTGGGGGACATTCTGGGGGGTTGGTTGAAGCGTGCAGGGGAGAGGTAAATATGAATCTGAATATGGGAGATTGGGTTGGCGGATCTGAAATTGGCGTAGATCTAGATGAGGAGGTTTCTGATATTGCGATCAAGTTGGGCGTAAGACGCTACCATGCTCGGAGTAATGATTGGCCGGCCGCAGATGGTATCCCTATATTTGACATATCTTTCTTTTATGGAATATTCTATTCAATCTCATAAATCTGGTGAGTGAGTCACATACGCTCATCATGCCAAGCCTGTCTCCGCTACTGGTATTAGATCTATAACCAAATGCCCACCTTTCCCAATACTGCCCTCCAAACGCCCGCGCTTGTCCTTCGTGAATAGAGCGATGCTGATGTGAACGCTTTCAGATGTCAAGGTTCTAGTGTCTAACGATTCTTCGGACCATTTCCGTAGAATTAGCCCTGAATGTGTAGAGAGATTGGGGAAAGGAACTTCAAATCTCCAGTTGTAGGCCGAGTCCACGCCCTCAACAGCCACCAGCTTTCCGGACTCGTCTGCAATGGCATCATAGACGCGACGCAGATGTGCCACCTCTTCCGAGCCCTTGACAAATACCGAGATGGTGGCCACTCCGACAGCCCCGGATGGATGCTTCAGGTTCTCTGGGTTCTCGTGCGGTACACGGAGGGGACGCGGTGTACGGTCAAGGCACCAGAAGGGAAGCTCACCTCCTGTGAGCTGGAGACTAGTGTCCGACCCAGTCTCCTCGACATAAGGAGCTGATATAGCCCATTTCAAGACAGTTCCGTCTGGAGTTATCCTTCCGCCAGCCACCGGATCGGTATAGTTGAACCCCGACTGTGCTGAGCGTATGCGCTCCTGGACAGCAGCGAACTGTTTCTCTGGATCAACACCAGAGTCCTCCTGCAACAGCGTGCAAGCCCAGTCGATTATCTGGCCCTCCGTCCTTTGGCCCCAGCGGTGTGACAGTCGCCTTTCTGGATCCACGCCTTCGACGAAGGCGATGAGTTCGAGATAGACGCCATCTTCGAAGACCACCAGCTTGTTTTGAGTCAACCCATCAGCATGTGTACCCCCACGCAAAACGGTAAGAGAGTCGGTGAGCCACGAAGGTAAGTTGGCCAGAAACTGGCTGGACACGAGAATGACAATGTGGTCGAACACTGGCTTTGAGGTTCGAGACATGCTGCTTAGGAGGAGAGAAGCAAGGAGAACCGAGCCCGGTTGTCGAGTTATACCCAGAGAGCTCCTTCCGTGGGATAGAACTTGACGTAAATTTACCCCGCACGGGAAATACGTCAACCAGAACCTAAAATGTTAATTGAGAAGGAAGGAAGGAAGGAATCACCCTTGATCCCTATGCTGCATGTGGGCCAGATTATGGCGTGATGCAGTCATGAAGGGAGATTCGAGTAAGGTTACTTGGCTACAGGTAATTACCCTACCTCGCTTACCTTGCCTTACCTTAGCTTACCTCAAAGAGCAAAGGTACTGTTACCTTATGTAAGGAAGGTGTGCGGAACTTCTATCCTGATTCATTTGCCGCCTAATCATCTACAAGCCGATAAAGACACATTAACCCCCAATTAGGGATGCCCAATCTGTGCCTTAATTTATACTGCGGATCATCAAGCGCATTTCACCCGTCAATCTGGATCTGATCTGGACAGAAAACGAGGAGTGTCCCAACACACAGACGTCGGGATCTACGACACAGGGCGCTCCAACAGAGACGCGACAACCCGAACCACAGAAAAACGCCCGAACGACTATCACCCACCGCATGAACGGGGTTATCGAACCCGGAATCTCGCTCCGCATGGATCTGCGGAAGTCAGAATAAGGCCAGCTAGCAGCCCGAGCGGAGGTTACATTCATGATCCGAGTTCTTAGATGGCTTCTAACCTCAATGGGGGCCGACTATATGCATCGGGGCTAAGCGCTCCGTCCGTTGTTGGCGGGAAAATAGATAATATGTCGAGCTGATAACGAGATGTATGCGCCTTTATCACCAGCAGGAGCATCAATATGGTTCCACTCCAGCGGAGTCGCCAATGCCAAGGACTCCTCGGTAAGACGGCAACCGGCATTCAGGAACTTCGCTCCTCGACAGCAAGTATACTGTCCGTTTCTGTCCACTATCACCTCGCTTGACAGACTCGCCTACTACCTTGATGCCTTCCAGAAGACTGGCGCATTTTCCCGGCTTGGATCTGGAACTGGAAGCTACCTTTGGGGTCGCGACTGGTACCTGGCGAGGTGTCCTCCATGCGACCCTCCACATCATCATACATCTAATCATATTTTGCCTGCGTATTACTATCGGAGCATTACCTGTCCAATCTCCAATTATCCTAAACTCCAACTTCTCCCGGTCCAGCATCCCCACGATGAGCGCATTTATATCCACAGTCCCCTATCTTCAGGAAGGAACCGGCGTGATGTTCATGTCGTCGTTTTCTGCACCCCGTCTCCTGCGATAACAAGGCCAAAGATGAAGCGGACTTACCTCGGGCTAGCGGCACTGCTGCAGCTGGGTCTATCAGGACTCTCGCTTGCTTCCTTCGACAACAGCGGGATTGGCTCGCTCGAGGATCTCTTGGCAGTGAGGGCAGAGCCAGCGGATGGCGGTCTGTCGGCGTCACTGGAGGGTCGACAGTCTACCGGCCGTTGCGGAGCTGACGGCGGAGGAGCGATATGCCCGGGTAACCTGTGCTGCTCGGCCTTCGGCTACTGCGGCGATGGCGACACGTATTGCCCACAGATCGTAGGATGTCAGCCGGCATTCGGATGGTGCGAAGGCGAGCCTCTGCCTTCACCAACCTCGTCCGCCACGCCCACCAGCACCCCACCCCCGCCAACTTCCAGTTCAACCAGCACCAGCATCTCGACGACGCCACCTCCGACAAGTCCCACGACTACTTCATCCGTCCCACCGCCAGCCAGCACGTCCACCTCTCCGCCGCCCACCGGCCCGCTGCAGATCTCCCAGAACGGCATGTGCGGAAACGGCACCACCTGCGCGGGCTCCCGGTTCGGCCGCTGCTGCTCGCAGTTCTACTACTGCGGAAACGAGGACTCGTTCTGCGGCGGGGGCTGCCAGTCGCAGTTCGGCTCGTGCGGCATCGCGGGCGGCGTCTCGACCGTCACGGTCACTAGCATCGTCACGTCGTCCATCACCGTGTCGGTGGGCGCGGGCACCGCCGTCACGCAGACCATCACGCAGACCGTCACCTCGATCGTGTCCTCCGTCGTGACCACCACCGTCGTCGGGACGGGAGTCGGTCCCACCACGAGCTCGCCGGGCGTGACGCCTACCCAGCCGAGTACCACTATCTCGTCGACTAGCAGCAGCACGTCTTCCGCGGCGCCGTCGGTCTCGATCCCGGCCGGGATGCGGTCGAGCACCGACGGCACGTGCGGCAACGGGGTCACCTGTCTCGGACACGCGGGCGGGCAGTGCTGTTCCCAGTGGGGCTTCTGCGGCGACGACAGGCAGTTCTGCGTCCCGCTCCTCGGGTGCCAGCCGGAATTCGGACGTTGCGATTCTTCTTAGACGGCGCGCAAGCCGTCTTAGTTTTGCCGATAATGTTGTTGAGAGGTTGGGGAGTCGATAGAAAGAGTTGGCCACTCCGAGTTCAAGTAGGGCTGGAAGAGAACGGCAATCTGAGCTGTTGAGGGACTCGGGCGTAGACAGATCAGAGCGGGCGTTTGCCCTGGGGGGAGGGGGTAGTCTATCAGATATCATGTTGTCTAATGGATTGATAAAGTTATCTGCCACTCCTGAGACTTTTGCAGTGTGAGGCGTGGGCTGTTTCGTGTTGAGTCGCTGAAGTAGATTGATGAGGCGACAGTCAGGTTGCCGTAGGTTACGGAGACGCTGTCTGTTTCAGCTGAACTCCTATGAAGGTATAGTATACTCTTGGTATGTCTTTAAGGCTTGGGGACACCAAAACGATTGGATTGACTCACCCCCTCAGCTGGACTTCTGTTTAGCAATATCAGGCTTCGCTTCCTATCGTCCCTCGACCATTAAGTGGTAACATTGCAACATGTCCGCCATTCGTACTTCTAGTGCCAAAAGATTAGTTTTGAGGGTTCTGTTCTTTGAATACGGAAACGCACACACATTGTCGTGTCATCCTTGTAATCGTTTCTGAAGCACCTATGAATTTTGCATCCCTATGCCTTTCTCATACTGGAATGGCTTAGCCGTTCAGGGCCTCAACAACGAATTATGAATAATGGACCATCGAATCCTTGTTCCTACTTTTTTCGTACCTTTTAGGAGTGAGAATGGAAGACCTTGAATATCTTATTAAGTTACTGTCGGTATGAGCGAAGGCTTATATCAACTTTGATGCTGAGTCCTGCAATTGTCCACCCTAACATAGATCCGATGCTCCGGACAGTCTATCCTGTCATGCAACATAGAAAAAATAATCTCCAACCTCAAAAACGCCGGGTTATTATAATGACAGCCCGCAGCTTACACCACCGCTCTGGCCCTTAGACTTAAGTCGATCCGTCTCTATATCAGCCCGGGTATTACCCCCCCCAGCATTACCTCCAGTTTGCACTTTTCCCCCCCTCAAGCCATCGCCATGGGGACATCCCCGCCATTCTCGTGCGTCGGGAGCTTCCTCATGGGGATGGTGAAGGAGAGGAGGAAGGCCGTGCCGGCGAAGGCGAGCCCGACGGCGAAGGCCGTCTTGACGCCGACCACGTAGGCCTGCAGCACGCCGGGGAGCACGTCGGCGGGGAAGACGTTGCGGAGCTCCGAGGCGCCCGTGAAGATGACCACGCTGGGGTCGACGCCGGGGGCGTACGCGGGGAGCTTGGCGAGGAGGCGGTTGACGAAGGCGGATTGGCCGGCTGCGGTGCTGAAGGCGCCGCCTATTGTTTGCCAGACTGTGGGTACGCAAAACGGGAGATGGTTAGTCTTTTGTTTTCTTTTTGGGCTGGGGAAGAGGGAGGTACGGGGGAGGGGGTTGGGTTTGATGGGTACGTACAGAGGAGATTGGCGGTGGCTGCTGCCAGGTCCTCGGTGGTGACATAGGCCTGCACGAGGCTCATGCCGTGCATGATGGAAAAGGCGAGTACGGTGCCGGTGTAGAACTGGAACCCTACCCACCTCGCCTGCGAGGTGTCGATGTCAAAGGTGTAGATGAGGCCGAAGCCAACGGTGGTGAGGGCCGCGCCGATCATCATGACCTGCTGGGCGCGGCCGGTCTTCATGACCACCACGCCGCCGACGAGGGTGAAGACGGCGGCCGACAGCACGAGGGGCAGGTTGTCGACGCCCGAGCGGATGGGGCTGGCGCCCTTGATGCTCTGGAAGTAGATGGGGAGGTAGTACAGCAGCACGACGTAGCTGCCCATGTAGAAGAACTGGTAGGCGGAGGCGGACCACAAGGACCGCTGCTTGTAGAGGCGCGGCGGCATCATGGCGTAGTCGCCGAGCCAGACCTCCCAGCAGCCGAGGGCGGCGATGATGGCCACGAAGCCGACGAGCAGGCCGACGACCTGGCTGCTGCCCCAAGCATGGGTGCTGCCGCCGTACTGCATGGCGAGGATGAAGCAGGTGATGGAGCCCATGGCGAGGGCGATGCCGACGGGGTCGAGGTGCAGCAGCTTGTCGCGCAGGGGGATCTTGGGCGGGACGGCGGCGGCGGGCAGGCTGAAGAAGAAGATTATCGCCAGGGCGGCGACGCCGCCGATGGGCAGGTTGATGTAGAAGCACCAGCGCCAGGTGACGCGGTCGGTGAAGGCGCCGCCGAGCAGCGGGCCGAGCACGGCCGAGAGGCAGTAGACCATGCCGAAGAAGCCCATCATCAGCGGCCGCTTGACGGGCGGGACGGCGAAGGAGATGATGCTGGTGGCGCCGACGGAGAGCCCGGCGCCGCCGAGGCCGGCGATGGCGCGGCCGACCACGAGGACCTTGGAGCTCGGGGTCACGCCGCAGATGAGGCTGCCGATCTCGAAGATGAACATGGAGCCGATGAAGCTCCACTTGAGGTCGAAGTACTTGTAGAACTTGCCGGCCGAGGTCTGCGAAGCGCCAAAGGTCATGAAGTAGGCGGCCGCGTACCAGGACACGTCCTCGAGCCCGTGGAACTCGTCCGTGATCTTGGGGATTGCAGTGCCGACGATGGTCTGGGTGGGTTTGTCAAAGTGAGTCAATGTTCGTGTGCGCACCAGAACGTGTGTGCTACACTTCAGGGGGGTTTCTCACCTGGTCCAGGGCGACTAGGAACACGGCCGCGAGCGCGGCAGAGGAGAGCAGGATCAGCTTGGCGCCATGCGGATACTGATCGTCATTGTTGTTGTTACTGCTGCTGTTGTTGTTGGCGTCGGTGTTCCCCTCAACCTCAACCGGCTTCTCCAAGAATGTACTATCAGTGTCGCTGACAATGTTAGGGTTGGTCCTCATATCGTAGCTTGTTGGCGCGCCGGCATCTAGAGTTTTCTCGTCGTCGGAAGCCATGATGATGCGTGCGCGCGTGTGTGTGTGTCAAGGCCCAAATGAACACTACCGTGCAGAAAAGCAGAACATGTTTGATATGAATCTGAACTTGGAATGCCCGAGGTCGATATATGAACTTGACGGACGTAAGCACTGCAGCCCTATCATGATCATCTCGGGCTATTCGCTAACTCCGCCGCCAAGTTCGGCATCGGGCCAGCAAAGGTGTGCACAGTGGTTTGAGAGAGGCCATGCTAACCACGGCCCCGAGCGTCCGACTCCTTGATAGGGGACTAATGTAGGTGAATCGCTCCCTTTGCTAGAACCCGGGTAGAGGGCAACCAATCAAGTTGGAAGAAAAAGTTCCCAGGGGGATTGTCTGTCATGGTCAGCCGCAAGCTCGCCCTGGTTAAAACGGGTGTTGGTTCTGGCTCAACGGCCGACGCTTACTCAACATTATCGGTACGCACTACTACGTATTCGTCCGCGTTGACTAAGTCTATTCAGACCATCCAAGTGACGCGGCAGCTTGTTGTTGAGTGTTGAGCACAGGTATGATCGTCCCGTCATGTTGGGGGCCAGCACGCTTGCGGCGAAGTAGCCCAGCTTGCCCAGCCAGCTCGACGCTTTGAGATCGGCATATCATTAGGCCGTCCGGATTTGTCACCGCGGACGCGAATGCCCCACGGTCCACGGAACTGAATCCTGCACGGATCCTGTAAGAGAAAAAAAGAAAGAAAAAAGGTGACTCTTGTCACAACCCATCTTTTGAGGTCAGTGCAATTGACTTGCGAAAAAGATTGTAAGTACGCAGAATGCAGCCAGCTCTGGTAGTGACGTGAGGCAACATCAACGGCTTCGCACCTGCCTGACCGTGCGACAGCCAAAGTGGAGCTTTTTCGAGGTTCCGGAGCGGGGGATTGTGTCCGAATTGTGTCCGGCTCCGCTTGCAGAGCTTCCTCCGCCGTGACCACGGAGGAGAGGCCGGATCTCGGCATCATGAGTCCAGCCGCCCATGTGTCTTCACATCCGTGTGCCGTGATTCCACCCTTTTAAGTAGGAACTTTTTCAAGACTTATTATTGGTGTGCAGTCTCGTCGGAGCTCTGCGCATTCGTGATGCCGGTTGCGATGCAGTGTCGGAAGCTTCGAAATCTGATTAACTAGGTACTTGGGCGGGAAAACGATTCCACGATTTCGACTACCATGCGTCTGGACAAGAGACCAGGCCTTGTAATGCAGTGTACTTTATCTATGTGGTAAGCGGCAGTTCCATTGGAAATATGACGATCCGCTGTGATAGGCAAGATGTTGCTGACTGGAATCCTAGGTAGGTAAGCAAGATCCCAATCTCAGAGGCGCAGAGCATACAATGCTCGACTGTGCACATGCTGAAGTGCCGGCCAAAGAATGGGAGACCGGAGATGTTGATGCAGAGGCTCCCGACTATGGAGGATGCTGTACCAATATCGTCCTGGCGCCCTGTCTCTTGACTTCCACGGCCATCATTCACTAGAGACGGGCATAACAGGTCTTCCGCAGGGATCAGGACGGTACCCAACAGAGGTTCAACAATGGGATAGCTGCCTTGAGTCCCCATACAGAGAGTCCTTCACCAGGCTGGCAAAGTCGTTCAAGGAGGAGTGGCCACAGTGTCGCTTCCAAACTTCCACGAACAATATTCGCAAGATTTCCCTCCAATGCGAAATCGATATAGTGGTCCGTCGAGTATAAAAGGCTCCTGGTTTCCAAATCCAGAGGTGGCCCCAGGAGGACTCGGAGATTGTGAGGTTGCAATGGGATATGTAATACCAAATTTGTGCCATGTCTTGTCTGTGATGTGCTTGAACAGGACAACAAAGCTCCTCACATCAAACCTTGAATGGATTTGTTCTCCAGCGCCATCTCTAACTGTCGTCTGAGCCCTTGCGCGTAGTGCGTTGATGTCGATGGCGATCAGCTCCGCATCGTCTTCCGAGCCGAGATCGATAGCGTCTCCATTTGCCATATTCCCTGTGACAATCAGAATACTCCTCTCTTGATGTCCATTATCTAGCGATCCTAGGTAGGTCTTTCCACGGTAGGTCTGGTAGTTACGTAGATCCTGAGAACCGATACACTCCCTAGACAAATCTTCGACGGAATTTCCTTCCGCGGCCATAGTTTCGCCTCCTAGCTGTCGATTCAGAAGATCAAATAATTGTCCGGCCGAATGGGATCTAGTTCCTCGGAAATCAGGTTCTTGAAGTGCCCCGTCAAGAATGCGTCGGGCCAAATCAGTATCCCCACCTGCGACAGCCATGATCTGGTCAATGAGTCCATTCTGAAAAAAGTCGAGCAATCCGAGATAATGAGTTAGGGAACACCTGCCACAGTAGCGGGCAGGTAGATCTACTGTGCCGTGCGAGACAGTAACAGACCCCTGGTATGGTGTCAAGTTTAGCAATCCCGTGGATCGAATTGCCCAAGAAGAAAATCGATAGGGCGGCATAACACAACCCGTAAAGTCGTCTATCACATTGTTCTTTTCGAGGTATATCCGCGGTACCATTAGCCAGATTAGATGGCCATTCCTCAACGATTCGTCAAACCAGAGAGGCCAGATACTCCTAAGGCTGATACTATAGTCCGGCTTGATGACAACGCCTGAAGCAGCCATCAGTCCAAATATCGCATCTTGGGACAGACTGGACTTGCGCCAGGCGGCCAAGGCCATGGCAAACATTGGACTCATCACTCCGGACCGAATATAGCAGATTATCTCTAGATGGAATAGACGATCAAGCGACTGGTCATCAACAAAGGAACTACCGGAGATCAGCTTGCGGAAGCCTCCATTGCCCCTCCAGATTGTAAACCAGAGGGATATTGTAGCTGGCGAGATATCCAGTAAAACGTTGTTGCGCCCAATGAATACTGCTCCTCTTGCGAAGAGGTATTCCTGTGCCGTCCATATCCGCTGCATCCAGCTTTCCAAGTCCTTGGTCAATGACGAGAGGAGCATGACACACTTTTCGACGATTGACTCAGGCACTTTGCCCCAGTCAGGTTGGAAAGACTGAAACACGTATTGGTGAGCCTCCCACTCAAGCTTCGAAGTGTTTATATCTGAGCCCAGTATGACAGCCACGGCAGAGGCATTCCGATAGATATCGCCCATCCGGGGAATCTGTCGTTCCTTATCGGCTTGGTCGGCCTGGTCGATGCACCAGGTGTCAATCCATAGGAACCGAAGTCGATTTGTAACGATGGATTTCGAAATCGACCTCTTCAGGATCGCTATGCCCTGGCTCGCTGATCGGGAGGCTTTGCTCAAGGGTGGAAATAGGTCCTCCGACCATATATGGGAGATGGCCAGATAGGGCGGTGTCTCTCCAAGCTTGAAGACTTTGACATCGAAGTCGCACATGCTGACAAGACGAATGGCGAAATCTTCACTGTTACCTGGTCCGTGATACGATGTCAGCCCAGCACCTTCGTTAGGGTGGCCGGCAGGAACAGATGACGCCATGAGGTGAGTAGAGAGTCGCTAATATTTTGCTGATCGTTGGCAACTTGGGAGGATTGAGTCGATCACTTTGTTGAGACTTGAACAGTTAAGGTGGAGGGGGAATGAGGGGAAGTTATCGATATCTCGACATGGGCTGTCCACGATTGGTTCATGCGCGATGTGTTTCAGCCGCAGCTGTGCTCTGTTTTTTCAACGGAGTGATGTTACCAGGCCTTTGCAGCTCTGTCTGGCCAGAAATCACGCAGAAAACCGATGCCAGTATCAGCAGGTTTGGGTTGGATCAATAGTCCGGGTGAATTAGACTCTGATTCTGGACTGTGTGAAGCACCAATACGTACGAGCATAACACGTCTGTGAAGCCTTCAACTTCTGCAGGGTTACGGATGGTCTCACAAACTCAGCCCCCCTTGAAGTATGATTTATCTAGAATCGCGCTCAAAAATCATATATATTGTCACTAGAAGTTCCACAAAGCCAAACCCCTCTGAGTTTACATTCATCTAAAAGTTCTGGGCTAGGGTTTCAAAAGAGCAAGATTCTGAATGGTCGCGAGCCCGTACAGCGCCGTGATATTCGTCGAGACCCACGGCGCCTCGTCCACCTGCGCGATAGCTTGAGCCGCGGGCACCCGTCGCGTCTCCCACTCGGTGGACGCGTCGTACCCGTCAGAACAGCCGAACTCCCGCCACGCACGCTCGGCGAGCTCGCCGTCGGAGAGCTTAGCTGCCGCATACGCCGTGAGGCGCGAATGGCCCTGCCGAAGCTGCAGGTTGCCGAAGCTGGCGCCGTATCTCCGGATCTGCTCTTCGGGGGAGGCGTTGAAGTAACGGCAGTAATCTAACCAGGCGGCCTCGAATCCTCGAGGCAGCTCGTCGCCGAATGTGTGGATGAGTTCGGCGCAGATCTCGACGAGCCCGAACATGGCCGACAGATGCATGACCTTGACGACGCCGTTATTTTCTGGATCCGTTGAGGATGGTGAAATCTTGTGGCTCCTCAAGTTATACAGAGCCAAGCCGGTGATAAAGCCGTTTTTGAGAAGTGCGATGTCGTACATCGTCTGGAGAAGCTTCTGTTTGGCTGTCGCGGCCTGCGGCCCCTGCCTCTCCCACTCAATGAACCACGACGACGCAAGAGCCGACCAGTCGGTCCCGAGAGAGATGGTGATTTCGTCCGGATTGGGGTGGTAGGTGTCTTTATCCGTCCGCACTTTACGATAGGGATCTAGCCCCAGCATCGCCTTTTCCGCATCCAGAGTCTCCTCTAGCAGCTCGCCAGTCCGTTCGTCCCCGCCAGAGATGTAGTAGTATATCCGACGGTACAGCGCGTTAGATACCCGTGCTTGCTTACAGCTGTCGCTCCAATGTTGCACACCATGTCTGGTCCCGAGCCCTTTATAACGTCCGAGGTGATATGTGTCGACCTCTCCGGTATGTCTGGTGAGCGCCTCAGCGACTCTATAGACGCTCTCCCGACCAGTGCAGAGGAAGTACAGCCAAAGCCATAGATCTGGAGATAGCTCTGAGTTGTCCCAGGCGTAGCCGCCGACGTCGTAGCGCCAAGTGTGGCGATCCTGGTCGTACGAGTGCATCACGTCGCCATGATCCCAGAAACCGTACCAGCGCCGCTGCTCTATCTGATCTCGATAAAACTGGAAGAGGAACTCAAGACGATCATGAATTGCGGAGGATGAATCTTTCTGGGAACTCTCCAGGACTTGACTCCGAAGTGGCGCCCAGTATTGTCCTAACGCAGCGCTCTGGTATATGTCTTCTGGAGTAGGCACCAGCACCGGAGGATCCCGGGTATACTCAGCCAGCTGAGACATTTCATTTGATGAGGGTGCGTGGTCCAACCCGAAGAAGAATATCTCGTTTGTCCTAGCAATCCCGTAAGGCGAGCCAAGGCCCTCTTCCCAGTCCTCGTACGTTATTTTCAATGCGTCTAGCTGGTCTTCGTACGTCTCCTGTCCAAGACCATCATGATATGGCCTGAGATCCATAGCCTCAGCAGCCGGGCTATAGAGCCACAGAGTGATCTCGCCGACATCTCCCGCGGCGTTGCGGATATCAAGCGAGGTAGGATATCTCTCCCAGAAGTGTCGGAGGCCCACTGCTAAGCCTCCAGTGTGCGCCGACCCAAGATATACAAGGCCGGCTGCCCTTGTGCCGCCGGGAGCTTTTACCCAGCTCTGTCCCGCCTTCGTTCTCTTTTTGAGGATAAACCCGTCAGGAGATAATTGCGTCAAGGTAAAATCACTCCAAGACGGAACCCATTTGAGCAGTGGTGTGAAGTCAGGGTTCCATTCCGTTATGGGCGGCGTTGGCTTGCCTTGGTGTTGGAGATCCCGTATCGTAGGGCCAGGGTCCCTCCAGAGGCCTGTAAGTCCTTGTACAGCCTCTGCGAAGACTCCATTGTCGACTCCGGCGATGCGCACATGCCGATTATATAACTCGGTTCCCGAAAGAGGGATCTGGAAGCGGATGCCAATTCCGCGGATGAAGGACGTCTGAGGATCACCGTCATACACAAAGGTGTGGATGACCCGGATAGCCTCAGAGCCAGCGTACAGATAGAAACGGAGCGAGAAAGGTATCCATGACTCGCCAGCTTGCTTGCCCTGCTGAACTGCTTCGTGTTTGCCGCGTATTAACACAACGACGCGAACGGGGCCCGCTTGCTCGATTATCAGCTCATCGATGCGGCTTTCGATGGATTCCCACGACCGCCCTTCGGGAGTATTGTGTTCTGCCGTAGTCGGCTGTGACAGAAGAACCAAACGCCCCTTCTCGCCGATAGTCGAGCCATTACCCGCAACAATCTTGCTCAAGACGCATGTGCCCGATGTCGCAAAGTGAACGGAGATCTTGCCGGTATCCACAATGACCAGGTCGTCGGACGAGCTAACAGACGCTCGAGGGAAGACTGATGTGGTGGGCTCCGGTGTACGAGCCTGCTCCTCTGACTGGTCCACACTGGATCTAGCCAGTACATGATAGTCTCCGGAGATTGTGGCCGTCGAGGGTATCGCATGAGCGGACCATTTGACAGAGCGATCTGGCCAGAAGGCAGTCGCCCAAGACTGCAGCGGTATCGCCTGTCCTGCATCGTCTCGGCAGATGAAGATTGTGCTAGGCCATGGGCACCGGCCTTTGGGCCAAGGAAGTCCGAATGTCGTGCCCAGATTGAGCAACTTCTTCTCCCCTAGCCAGTGTACAGACGATGCGATATCGCCTTGTGAGGCAGCCATGTCCGGCATGACATAGACCGAAAAAGATTGATACGGAGTCCAATTCGGGGCCACCAATGCCGACTAGTCTCAGTGAAGTGGACGATGAACCGTCATTGGTTGCGATATGTATAGATATGAAGACTTTCGTCGATCTGGAATTTGCTCATCTGCCCTGGCAATTACGACATATTTATCTTAGAAGCAGGGTGGATACGTAGGAGTCAACGAAGAACTAAGTTACGCATATAAGACGGGCTGACGAAAGAAACAGGGGCTACTCTGTCTGAGGGGTCACAAATCTGCCGGGCAGAAGAAGTTACAGTCTTAAGGCTCGCGCCAACAATGTTATCAGGGTTGGGACGAGGAGAATCCATCGTCTTTACCCCTGCTAACCTACCTTAGGCTATCACATCACCAGTACCGTGGATCACGAACGTAGAGTCTAGTCGCTTTTGCACAAGCTAAACTACCTTGCCCTGTAGTTGTAGTTTCGGTATGCGAGTATATCAAATAGAGCCTCATCTAAGGTAGATATCTGTAACTCGAGCATCGGTCGCCTGGTCCCCAGCAATACCTTCACCGTATCACCAGGCCCATCTTCACGGAGCGAGAGCGCGACACAGATCTCAACAATGGCTTCTGACCAAGATATTTCCTTCGGGAACGAGAAACACCCTTCCTCTGAAGAGAACTCGAGTATCGAGAAGACTCATGTTACGCCTTCGTATGAGGTTACCAGCGTCAATGACGGTGACCTCGTAGAGCCCGATGATCCCAATGAGTCGCACGGACTGGTTCAACTCTTCAAGCGGGCACGGGTGCATCACGACCTTGACGCTATCGCAACGGTCCGCAGCGTCTTCGACGATCCTGTCCTGGCTCGCTACTACCAGCCGCGAGCGGACCATGAGAACCTGCATAGGTTCGACCCGTCTGAACGATGGACCTACCGTGAAGAGAATTCCGTGAGGCGGAAAACAGACTGGAAAATCTTCCTCTGGATTCTGGTCATGTTCTTTGGACTCAACATCGACCGCGGCAACCTAAGCAACGCTGTGTCGGATAACCTGCTAGACGATATCAACATCAACACAAACGACTACAACAATGCCCAGAACATGTACCGCATCGGCTTTCTCATCGCCGAGATTCCCTCCCAGATGATCGGCAAGTGGCTCGGTCCCGACCGCTGGATTCCCGTGCAGATTATCCTCTGGAGTCTGGCCTCGGGAGGCCAGTTCTTCATGCACGACCGGGCCGGGTTCTTCGCCTGCCGCTTCTTCATCGGTCTGTTCATGGGTGGCTTTATTCCCGACTCCATCCTGTACCTGTCGTACTTTTACAAGAAGAGCGAGATGCCAATCCGCCTTGCACTCTTTTGGTTCGTCGACTCGATGTCTGGCGTTATCGCCTCGTTCATCGCCTATGGCGTGTTTCACATGCGCGGTGTTGACGGCAAGGAAGGCTGGAGGTGGCTGTTCTTGATTGAGGCACTGATTAGTCTTGTCATTGGTCTCCTCAGCTTTTTGTTGCTGGTTCCTGGCCCGAGCCAGACCAAGACGTGGTGGTATCCGAAGGGATACTTCACCGAGAGGGAGGAGAAGATTATTGTGAACCGAGTACTCCGCGACGACCCTTCCAAGGGAGGCATGCACAATCGCCAGCCCATCACTCTGCCAATGCTCTGGCGCAGCTTGAAGGACTACGATCTTTGGCCAGTCTACATAATCGGCATGCTCTTCGAGATTCCAACGGCACCGCCAAAGAGCTACTTGACACTCTCCCTGAAAGCCATCAAGTTCAGCACATTCCAGGTCACCCTACTGTCCATACCTGTCACAGTTTTTGCTTCCCTCAACCTGCTGGGTATTACCTACCTCACCGAACTGTTTCGTGACATCAGCATCATTGGCGTCTTCTCGCAGCTCTGGACGCTACCGCTCCTCATCATCCAGTACAAGATGGGCGAGTATCTCGCACACCACCCATGGGGACAATACGCTCTCAGCTTCATCCTTCTGGGCTGGCCGTCCATGCACGCCGCGCACGTTTCCTGGTGCTCCCGCCTCAGCAACTCTGTGCGCACCCGTGCCGTCAGCGCCGCGCTGTACAACATCACCATTCAGCTCTCGGGTATTGCGTCCTCCAACATTTACCGCGAAGACGACAAACCACTGTATCGTCGTGGAAATTCGCAGCTCATCGCCATTAACGTGGCCACTGCGGTTGCCTACGTGCTAGCTAAGGTCTACTACACGTGGAGAAACAAGCAGAAGCAGGTACGATGGGATGCAATGACGAGTGAAGAGAAGGCCAAGTATCTTGAGGAGAATGAGCACCTCGGCAATAAGAGACTGGACTTTAGGTTTGACGATTGAGGGCTTGTTTTTCGTAACTCTCAGGATGGTACAGGAGGGACCCTGTGCCTCGTACTGTGGTGTACTTAGCAAAGAGCGTCGGGTAGCCGTCGATCATAACAACAGAATGTCCATGAATCTAGTCCGTGTCAAACAAATGAAATGGTGATGATAGAACACCTATGCTTGAGACCGTTTCCTTGTCTCGGCCGTGTCTTCGATCCATGTGCACATTGTCCTTCTCGACCGGGTGCGGAACCGCTGGCCTGCCTGCGATGCCGTATCGGAGGCCACAGCGAACGCCAACGCCACCGCTGGCGCTAATGCACTGAGGCGTTTGTGCGGCTCTGTGCCGGACAACCGGGTAAGTTTCCAGAGCGGCGGTACACTCAACTTTACTATACTGTGTAGGCAACGAGGTGTTGTTTTTGGTTAGTGACATCCGTGAAAAGCACCCAGGAGTCGATGAGGCCAGGCGAAGATGGAATTGCGTCAGCTTTGTTCCGCCAATAGAGGGCTAAGATCTCTTATCCTCAACGGCTCTAATGCCTTGGCTAGTCGGACCGACCCGCAGGCTTGATAGAGGCATACGTACACCGCGATTGTGTCGGACGTAGCTATACCGATGTACCGAGTTAGAATTGTAAAACAAGGTCAAAACCCCATCACTGGGCATTGCCGACGTCTCTAATAAGCTTAGGTCTGACAGGCGTTGAGCACGCCATACACTACTGCTTGGGCAGTAAGGCTATAACTCCGCTTTACTGGACGAGGATGCAGATGCCGCACTAGACTTGGAGTCTTGGCGAAAGCTTGCCTGTTGCGGCTCAGCTTGGCAGCACGTGGATACGAACGTTGACTCAATGCTGACAGACTCATTATGTGCTTTCTTGTGCGTCGAGACCGTCCATCTCAAGGTAGCTCGACGGATGATAGTCGTTATCTCCAATTCGAGCACTTATGTTGTGAATCAGTTGTTTGAGATGGTCTCGATACCTTGATCGACTGCTCAGTCTATTGTGAGGCAAGCCGGAGCAACATATTGTTCTGATAGAGCCATTCAGGTGGACCTAGACTAGCAGCAGTCCCGGAAACACATTTGCTGGGAGTTCCCCCCTTCTTCCCATGCACTGCGATACATACTTATCCCAATATCTCGCTCTACAAGGATTAATGTGCCTCCAGGATGACGAGATTACATCCTTGTTTTGTGCGAGAATCTAGAAACAGGTCAGCGACACTGGACTAGACACTTACATGCATCTCAGGGTACATAGAAAGTGTCTCGGCGCCGTCACTGCGCGTAGTGTTCCTGTATGAGATATTGTGTGGTTAGAAACTGAACCAAGTGTCTTGAACATCTGGTTCACTTCGCAAAATTAGACATGAAGTTCAATACCTCTTTTTTGTGGCTCTTCACAACGAGCTTTGCGGCCGCACAACTGATCGGAAGTGTCGGTCCAAAGACTAGCCTGTGTCACAAGACAAGACAGTGCAATGTTTTGGACTATGGTGCTGTCAATGACAACTCGACGGATATTGCCGATGCCCTTGAAGCGGCCTTCACGGAGTGTGTGCTCGGCCATCCAGGAAGTAGGCTTGTCGTGCCGGAGGGCGAATACCTCCTCAACCGTTCCGTCGTCTTGAGTAACGGGACAAACTGGGCCTTTCAACTCGAGGGTCTCATAACTCTCGCATATGGCGGGAACTATTCGGTGGATCGTGAGTTGATTCTGCAAGGCTACGCAGGAGTCCAGCCGCTGAACGACACCATTAACGGCGAGGGTGACCACCTCTTTCTAGAGAACGGCCTTGTTATCGTCAATCGTGAGCAATACTTCGCCTACAAAGTCTTGCCTATCTCAGTCGCTCACATGAAACAGCTGTTGACTTTGAATTCTTCTCCTCAACCGGCAAAGGTGCCTTTCAGGGCCAAGGCTATATCTGGCGGAACTCCAACAAGTCTGTTTTCTATTTGTATCCCCCAGCGTCTGCAACGTTTTGTGGCACTAACCACCTTGTGTAGTACTATGCGCCCACGCTTGATTCGTCTAATCTCGCCCATCGATGTATCGGTACATGACTTAATCCTGGTTGATAGTCCTAAATTTCACATAGTCTTCGACTTTGCTGTCAACCTCGAGGTCTATCACCTAACCATCAGGGGTGCAAACCTCGGCTCCTATGATGGCGTTGACGTGGTGGGGACAAACTACTGGGTTCACGATATTGAAGTGAGTCATTATTGCTCGAGTCCATCTAGCAGCGTTCATGGCTAAAGAGACTGCAGGTCACCAATAGGGATGAGTGCGTGTCTGTCAAAAGTCCGTCGAACCACGCCCTTGTGGAAAACCTTCTTTGTAATCAGGCCGGGTCTGGCATATCAATCGGAAGCCTAAATGTCTCGGCGTCTATCGCAAATATTGTGAGTCCGGCCATTCTACCGCAGCGGGAACAAATGTGCTAATTGGAGGACACAGCATGCTAGGAACATTAGCATCATCCAGGGGAATAACATAGCATTCATCAAGACGTATCCTGGCGGATCCGGATATGTGACCAACGTCACCTTTGAAAACTTCCGGTCCAAGGCATCTCTGTATGGCATGAATGTCAACCAGTACTGGCAGAACACCAACACTCCAGATACGGGATCAGTGGCACTGAGTAATTTGGTTTTCCGGAACTTCTCTGGTAAGTACCAGTTAAAAAAGGGCGTCAGGTCTCGAAACTCACCACCTAATAGGCTCCGTCGCTAACGGCGTTCAACGGCCACCACTCTACCTGGTTGCCAACGATCTGACGTTTGCAACTAACGTGACTGTAGAAGACTTCTCTGTGTGGACTGAGACAAACAGCTACGTCGTGAATCAGATCAGCAATGTTTTTGGTCACGGCGATGATTCCTACGGGCCTAACGACGGAATCAAGACACTTGACGGAGGCGAAGTTCCTGCTCCATATACGAGTGCTGTTACCGTAACTGCGTCGCCCACGAACTGGGTCGTACCACCATCGCCGACATGGGCAGTTGCAAACACTGGATATGGAAGTAAGTCATTTCAAGCCGCTCCTCCTCCATTTTTCACCTGGTTCAACAATATACGCCTGATCCCCTGTCTAACCCTGTCAGCAAACATACCAATTCCGGTATATACGCCAGCTCCCTTGTGGCGTCCGCATGGAGATTATGACAAGCATTACTGGGGAAGCTTCTAGGAGGATTGCTTGTCAAGGTTGGACCTTGGAAAAAGCAGCAACAGACTAGCGTGATATAAGTCCATGGTACTAGTATAGAACTTGAAGCATACAACCGTACCACATAAAGTCTATGATACCAAACATGATCTGTTGAACCTACAAGCGAGCTGCATAAGGCAAAATTTCTTGAAGAACTTGCAAAGATGGTAAGTTGATGCTGATGCTGTATAGGTACCGTCTAAGACATCGCATGCTTATTTCCGACGGGTATATACAGTACATCTAGAACCCCTGGCCCCAGCCGATCACGACATATATAGCTAATGTGGCGTACATCGTAGTAGAGCGGGCATCCTAGCATCTCTGGTCCAATCTGCAGCATGCCGTACACGAATCCGTAGATCTACGCTACCGCAATGGACCCTTCTCATGGTATGTCCGCCGGTCTGTTTAGTCTGGCTACGCTCTAGCTTCCAAAAGACCCTTCGAAGGTGGACGTACCTACATCTAAATTTACGACCGCCGCGACTTCCGACATCGGGAATCATGCCTAGTTGTCAATTCTTATTTACACGCCTCCAGGATGTATTATAACCCGATGGATGCTCAGTTGCGAATCGTGAATTTTAGCTCCACCACCCTGGATTAGCATGGACTACCCGTCTCTATCGTTTCATTCGAAATTCAGATCCGACTTTTAAGACTTCTGGCAATTATCTTTCAGACAATGGCTCGCAAGAATGTGCTCTTGCTCGTCGCAGATGACTTGGGCAAACAGCTTGGATGCTACGGTTGCGACTATGCCACGACACCAAACATCGATAAGCTCGCCAAAGAGGGCATTTTGTTCGATTATGCCTTTGCTAGCACCGCCTCCTGCAGCGGGAGTCGTTCTACCATCTACACAGGAATGCACACGCATCAGAACGGGCAGTACGGCCTTCAGAGCGGGAAGCATCACTTCATGACATTCGACAACATTGACACTGGTCCGGCCATTCTATCCAGGCATGGATACCTGACTGGAATTGTGGGCAAGATTCACGTCGGCCCAGATGCCGTATATCCGTGGGAGTACAAGGCGGAGAGCTTAACCAGAGATGTATTCTGGAGCGCAGATAAGGCGGCAGAAGTCTTCGAGGCATCTAAGGCGGACAAGCGCCCTTTCTGGTTGACTGTCGGGTACCACGATCCCCACAGGGATCGCACCAGGGGCGGTTTCGGCAACGATGAGCCCGTGAACGAGGGCATCAAGAAGATCAAATGTCGGCCTGAAGACGTGACCATCCCGGAATTTCTGGGTGACAGCCCAGGCGTGCGCCAAGAGCTCGCGAGCTACGCCGAGGCCATAAGCCGCCTAGATCAGGGAGTGGGTAGAATCTTAGAAAAGCTACAAGAGTCCGGACTCGCAGACAACACGCTCGTCATCTTCATCAGCGACAATGGCCCGCCCTTCATGAACTCCAAGACCACGCTGTTCGACGCAGGCACTCGGCTGCCGCTCATCATTCGGCACCCCGACCTACCCTCATCGGTGAATCCGAATCTAGTATCATACGTTGACGTCCTTCCTACCATTCTGGAATGGACCCTTGGTCCGGAGTTCAACCAGCTGAAGAGCGAGAGGGCTGGGCGGTCATTCCTCCCCATCCTCGGCGCCACAGAAAGGCTGCCGGAGTGGGATCACGTCTTCGGCTCGCATACATTCCACGAGTCGACAAACTACTGGCCGACGCGCTACATCCGGACCGAACGGTACAAGTACCACCGCAACATAGCCTGGCGACTGGACTTCCCCTTCGCCAATGACATATATGGATCGCTGACCTGGGAGGATATCCGCAATGCGGAGACAAACCCCAAGATGATTGGAAAGAGGCCGCTCAAGGATTACTTCTTCCGCTCGCCAGAGGAACTGTTTGACCTGGCTGATGACCCTGCCGAGGTGAAGAATCTGGCTAATGCACCCGAGCACGCTGAGGTTCTGGAGGAACTAAGGACGAAGTTGGAAGACTGGCAACGGAGGACGAACGACCCTTGGCTCTATCGCGATGGTATTTCGGTGTTGTTAAACAAGCACCATCTGGATGCTGGTCTCACCGTCCCGGACAGGTGGGACTTGGATGTGGATAGGCCTGAGACGAAAGGTGATCATATTGGGTTCTATGACAATAAGCCGTTTGGTGTGAAGGGACCAAGATCATGAGAAGACAGCAAGGAATCTGACAGTTCATGACCAAAAGATTGGCTTACACTTGCACATACTTCCCTACGTGCCCGCAGCTCTGACGGACTCGAACTCAGGTACTTCTACTAAGCTAACAAGCAATTATAGCCGGCAGAGGCTGATCTGCAGTTAAGTTACCTGAAACCCGGACTCGGGTGGACATCGAGGCATTCGAATCTTTGAGTAACAGTCGACGGTTACTCATAAGCAAAGTTGAGGACTGTGCGCACCAGGACTGGACATCTCCGGCCATGCCGAACGCCAACACCGACAACAAATCTGGAAACTGAAATAAGACGTCTTCTGGTTACTCCGAACCCCGAAGCAGCCATAGTAGTCAGACTCCTCAGTAGATAAGGCCATCGTCGATGACATCAAGGATTTTGGTAGTGACGATGAAAGCTGAGAGGTAAATCGTATCTCAGGCACAAGTTCCCCGGCTTCGTGGCACCCGTGTCTGCAGGTTGCTTTATATGCCTGCCGCTTTGAATCAAGCTTTCTTCGCTAAGCCGGATAACTCGCCAAAAGCCGGCAATGCAACCGCGAACACTTTGGTACCTTCCAGGCTCGGCCTAGTGGAGCAGGAAATAGTGACTTGCAGACTGGAGTCGTCTAATGCGAGCCGTTGATCTTCCGCCTTTATACCCTGCCCCCTGCCGCATTGATAAGAGGTATCACGGCCTCGATCCAGCCATTCATTGGCCTGGTCGCAAACGACCTTCCACAAACCAAGCCTTTTTACCAGGAACCGGTGTACGTCGCCTGCAGGTGTCCAGGACCAATTCGGTGTCTGGTGTGCAATTTGGGGTAATATCTGACCTCTCAATGTTACCCAGCAGATGGGACCGCGGTGCGGAGAGCTTCCCGTCTTTGGGAGCTCTACGACATATACCTTCACCGATGCCACCTTGAAAATTCACGAGGGTGTTTCACTGTTTACTTTCTGTCTTTGGAGCTCTGAGTTTTTCTTGTCAGTACTCAGGCCTTCCGAGCTCAACATGACGCGCAATTTGCTCTCGTTGGCCGTGCTTGGAGCGAGCATTCAACATGTTGTCGCTCAATTCGTCCCGGCACCGGAAGATCTGATAACGAAGATGGGCTTCGCGGGTATTCCGGTCCGGTACAAGGAGGTGCCCACGGGCATCTGCGAGCTGGATCCAAACGTCAAGAGCTACAGTGGCTATGCCGACGTCGACAAGGACCAGCACATCTTCTTCTGGTTCTTCGAAGCCCGCAATGTTGACCCCCTCACGGCGCCCTTAACCGTGTGGATGAACGGCGGGCCTGGATCTTCAAGCGAGATTGGTCTGTTCCAGGAGTTGGGGCCGTGCGGCGTAGATATCAACGGGAATGTCTATAACAACCCGTACTCGTGGTCGACTGTCAGTAACATGCTCTTCGTCGACCAGCCGACGATGGTCGGCTTTTCATACTCTGTCCCCGTTCCAGGCTACTTGGACGATAATGGAGATGTCATCGTGCTGAACGAGGGCGAGAGCTGCCCAGAGAATGCGACGGATACGTGTGGCACGTGGTCTTTGCCAGACCTGAACCTCACTCAGAATTCGACGACCAATGCTGCACCCAACTTCTGGAAGACTATCCAAGGCTTCATGGGTGCGTTCCCGCAATACTCAAGGAATGGGTTCCATTATACCTCGGAATCGTACGGTGGACACTACGGGCCGGTATACAATGCGTACATCGAGGAGCAGAACGCAAAGGACATTCCCGGAGCGGTCAAGATCAGTCTCGAGTCGGTGCTCATTGGTAATGGATGGTATGTTAGCCACATGCATTTGTCCGTTCTGCGCGCATGATATGACTAACAGAACCCTAGGTTTGACCCAATGATCCAATATCCAGCTTACTACAATTTCACAGTCTTCCCGGGCAACACCTACGACTATACCTTCTTCAACGAGTCAAAGGCAGACGAAATGTTCGACGCCACCTACGGACCAGGCAACTGCACAGATCAGCTGGCCAAGTGCAAGTCGACAGGAGACAATCAGATCTGCTCCGACGCTGACAACTTCTGCTTCGAGTTCGTCGAGTTTCTCTACGACGAGGTCAGCGGGAGAGACGAGTACGACATGCGCGAGCTGACTCCCGATCCGTTCCCGTACGAGTTCTACGTCAACTACCTAAACACGCCCAAGGTCCTCTCCGCCATCGGAGCGTTCACCAACTTCTCCGAGTTCAACGGCGCGGTGGGCACGGACTTCGGGCTGACGGGCGACGACGCGCGAGACTCGGGCACCATCGAGGACCTGAAGACCCTGGTCGACGACGGCGTGACGGTGGCGCTCTACGCCGGAGACGCGGACTACATCTGCAACTGGCTCGGCGTCGAGGCCGTGGCCGGGGAGGTGGGCGTCGACCGCTGGGACAAGGCCGGCTACGTCAACATGTCGACGAGCGACGGCGTCGTGCACGGGCAGGTCAAGCAGGCGGGCAGGTTCAGCTTCACGCGTATATATGAAGCGGGACACGAGGTGCCGTTCTATCAGCCCCTTGCGGCGCTGGAGATGTTCGAGCGGGTTATCAAGGGGCTGGACGTCGCGACGGGGACTGTCAAGATGGGGCCCAAGTCGTGCTATCATACTAAGGGCACGCCGAAGAGCACGTTCCGCGAGGGGAATGCTACGGTTCAGTTTGAGGTGCTGCCGCCAAACTCGACGTATGATCCGTCGAAGAACGGTCCTGGGGCTCCCTGGAAGAAGGCAAGGAGTGTTCGGCGGAGGTTCGGTCACTGGTGATGGATGATTAAAAGGCACAACGTAGTAGTAGATGAATTACCAAACAGTTACAATCATGATATGACAAATGTGACGTAATAAGGGCACACTCATGATCTATGTCTAGCAGACCAAATCACGATGTCTGCAGAATTTCTGAATTTCTGGCCTTTATGAACGCGTTTCTCACGTTCTGAGACTACGGGATCTGGGAGTACTAGTAGACCGAAGTTGCACATAATCTCTATTTACCAACGGAATGTCTGCTCACCTTTTCATCGTCTTCAGATTTTCCAGGCATGCCTTATATAAGGAGTAACTTAAGGATGTAGCTGCCCTTCAATGCTCATTCTTAAGCACCGCAAATCGTTCTGAGTTAGAACAACAGAGACCATCTCTTATTGGTACCTCCTGCTGTTTCTGGAGAATATGACTGACAAACGAGTGTGAAAAAGTTCAGGTCATAGTGATACACAAGTGAAGAGCCTGGAAACCATCTCGGTCCAGTCCAGTGAGACTATAGCGTGCAGTGAAGTGTGACCTCAATCCAACCGATAACGTTATCACGGGATACCACTGGTCAGAGCTCATTCACAGGGTAAAACCCCATCCATCAATCAGGAAGTTCTGGTCATCAATGGACTTTGCGGTTATCCAGTTCATGCAACTCTATGATTTCATCTCCCCCGGACCAGAGTTTCTGGATAACATCCTCAACCATAATAGTCATTCTCCCTGCAATCGACTGACAGAGATCGGAGAGACATCAACTCTTCAGCTCGGTACGGCCTCGTGAGTCATCAGACTCTCCTAGTTCATATGGTCGATCATGAGCTGACTTGCCAGCCAGTCAAGTATCCGAAAAATTTCAATAACCGAGACGAAGCCTCCAGCGTGCTGAAGCGTACAGATAACATCATGTACGTAAATGCTCTGCTTTCTCGTCAGCGGGCTCGCACAATGCTCGCGTCTTTCGTAACGTTTGGGACTAACCGAACCCACCAATCTTAGGACGAACACTCAGCTGATCCACCTGCTCATCAGCTTCGCGGTGCTGGATGTCGCGTTCGTCGTGTACATGTTCCACGAGGTCCTGCGTCTCAGGAGGCAGATCAGGGAGGAATTGGACCTTTCCCCTTACGAGAGGCTGCCATTGTGGCTGTGATGGATGGACGAGGCAAGGGCGCTAGTTTGCTGAGATCATGGCATTGTTAAAGAACAAGGTAGCTTCTGTCTCTATACAATGAGCCTTAGTTGTCGCCAACAACGGCTTGTCGATAGGACGGGAGTATAAAAAGGGGCTCTTTGTGGTTACGGAAAACCTGCTGTTAAGCACAACGCCATTGTCAGGACATGGAAGAACCGTCGATTGAATCTGAGACTGCCATGAAATATATAAGGAGTCGTACCTTCCCTTCGTCTCGCCTCCATTTCCTCCTCATCTTATCACCCACGCTCAACTGCGCTCCTCACATCCATCTCTCACCACACATACCATCACTACACCTATCTACTGCTAGATCAGGCCCATACCACACAGCCACGATAATGTTCGCTCCCCTGGCATTAGCCATCTTTGCCCTCCTCACGGCATCCCTCGCCAACGCAGAGGAGACCTCCCCCGTCACCGGTCGCGGCATGGGCAATTGGATTTACATCTGGATCGGCACCGCAGCAGGCGTCGTGGCCGTGGCCCTACTCTTTGTGGCCTACGCCTCCATCAAGCTCTGCATCGCCAAGAGGCGGATGAACAAGCAGGCAGGCGGGAATGACAATGCCCAGACTGACATCAAACTGGCCACGATTACGAACCAGGCCGGCTCTGCTGCTGCCAGCGAGTAAACTCGGTAGACTGGACCGGACAGCATACAATACATACCTAGGTAAGTGAGAAGACAGGGAAGATTGGAAAGGAGAAAAGGAATCCACTCAAAAACAGAATGAAGTAGACTAGGGCAGGCACTTGGCAATACACGGGGACAGGTGCAGGATAGCCTTGGCTTTTCTAGAGCACATTTACCGGTAGGTAGGTGGCAGACAATACGGAATCACTCTTTTTCCTTGAACTCATCACAGACCCAACCGTTATAACAATCGCTTTGCCGTGACCATGTAGTAAATTTTACAACCATAGCTCGCTCATTACCACATAGTGACACATCTAGAACACCCAGTTATCCCGTTGGCAGCATCCCCTGAACACCATCAGAAGGTGCACGGAGTAGTCATATACAAGTCTGTCTACCAACCCATCCTCCAAAGCCAGCACCCCGGGCACAGTCCCTTCCTTCGTAACACAGCACATTCTTCACACCTCCTCCCCAGCAACAGCCTCATACCCACCACTCCTCCCCCTCCGCCCCCGAGCCCCAGAACCACCACCACCACCACCACCGCCCAGCTCCATCAGCGCCGGCGCCTCGTACATCTCGGTCCAGTTGACCGGCCGTCCCGCCAGGACGGCGGCTCCCGTCTCGCGCCTGCCGAACACGGGCGCCGGGTCGAACCAGAAGTCCCTGCAGTTGGTCAGGCAGCCCTGCGAGTAAGGGTTGGTCTTCTTGCGCTTGTTCTTGGCGGTGGCGGCGCCGCGGCCGGTGGCCGTCTCGATGAAGGCGTCCACGCCGAGGAGCTTGCCCCACTGCTTGAGGAAGCCGCCGTGCTTGTGTCGGTGGCCGTGGCCGTGACCGCCGTGGGCGTCGGGCTGGGTTGTTCCCGCTAGGGCTGCGCCCGATGGTGGGTGGCCGGCGAGAGGGGCGCCGGTGCTGGTGAAGGCGCTGTTGAGGGAGGCGGCGCGGTGGGGGTCTATGCCGAACATGTTCTCGTAGGTGGTCATGCCGCGCGTGACCTGGATGAATTGTACGAAGAGGAGCATGCCGACCCAGGTCAGCTGTAGGGTGGCCCAGATGCTAAGGAGGAGGGTGTAGGCGTCGGCGTTGATGATTTTGCAGAGGGTGGGGGAGAGAATGTTGCACTGGTCTGAGGCGGAGGAGCTGACGGAGGATAGATCTGTTACGTGGTTAGACTAGTGCTGCGACGGACAAGCAGAAGAACGGAAATACTTACAGTAGTAGGCGAGAAAGTCGTATGTGATGACGCCAAAGGTGAGGTTGATTAGGTAGAGGAAGAAGTGACGGTGGTTGTTGATGCCAACGCAGTTGTAGACCCAGGGGCAGTGACTGGTCACGGTTAGTTAATGCGTACTACATATATCAACGGAGAAGGCAGACGAACTGGTCGTGTCTAGCCACGCAGCGATTACACCTGCGGCAATGCTTGCTCCTGAGCGGGGTGCGGATCATGCATGTCACGCAGAAGTTGGCCTCGTCAAACTTCCACAGTCCGATCAGCTCATCAATGACGGCCTTCTGTTCCGCGATGCCGTTTAATTTGGGCACGAATCCTGGATCTTCGACCATGCATAGGATGTAGAAGTACGCCGTGAGCCCGAGGAAGGCGGCAAATAGCACGTTGAGGAATAAATGGCTGTGATCCGAATCTAATGTTCCGTTAGTTTCAAGACCCAATCAATCACACTCGAGCGGAAGCTTACCGCTCCTGAGGAAAGTCCCAGGGAAGAGGGTGAAAAGCCAGTTGACACCCACCCAGAACAGGGAGGCTCCGAAGATGCCGGACATCCAAGGCTGCGTAGTTCAGGTCAGTAGGCTCTCCAATGGGTGTAGGGCGGACAAGCTTACCGTCTTCTGCAACATCCTCATGTCCGGCGGCGCAAACTCGAGGAGTTGCTGCGCGACCCATTGGAGGGCGAACCCAACAACCAGAGATATCGGCACACCCGCGTAGACAGGCATGCCGGCCATGATGGTGAACATGGCCCAGAGCACGACGAACGGCCAGACGTAGAGGAACTTGGTCAGGAAGCCCTTCTTATCCTGTAAGAAGTGGTTTGCGCCGGGCCAGCTCGGCACGTGCAGGTTGCCGTCTTCGTCGTAGCCGCACTCCTTCAGGGCCTTGTGCCACGCACCCATCGTGTTCAGCTCTTGCGCCGTGATCGCCGGCGTCTTGCCCGTCTCGGTCTTGGCGAACCGGTCGGCGCCGTACTCGATCAGCTTTTGTATGCAGCCCGTGCTGCCCTTGACGAGGGCCCAGTGCAGAGCTGTGAACCCTTGGCTATCCTTTGCGTGTACGCTGGCTCCCCAGCGCAGAAAGACATCCACGCACTGGGGGAAGCCCTTGTAGGCGGACCACATCAGACCGGTGTGGCCGAAGGCATCCTCGACATCGACGGGAATGCCTTGGTGTAGGAGGAGTACTATTAGAAAGACGTTGCCATTGAAAGTGCTGATGTGGAGGGTGTTGTAGCCTTGATTGTCGGTTATGAGAGGGTCGGCGCCGTGTTGGAGGAGCAGATGGACTGTGTAGTAGTGACACCTCTGCGCAGCCCATTGCAGCGCGGTGGCAACGCTTTCGCCCCCCTTCTTGTTGATCTCGGCGCCCTTGTCGATGAGGAACTTGCACATGGCATATTGGTTGTTTATCGCGGCCCACTATAGAACACGTATACTGTTAGAAGGTGAGGCAGGCAGGAGGCGCGAGCACAGGACGCTGGACTAGACTCACATGTAGCGGTGTGATTCCCTCGTCGTCCGTGTATGTGGCGTCATAGTCGCCCGACTCGAACAGCTTTTCCATGGCAGCAATATCGCCTACTCTGGCGACCTGCATTATGTCCACCGGGGCATCGTCGCCTGGTAGGTTACCCATCTCCATCTCGTTATTCAGCTTTGGTGCGGCAGTCGCGGACTTGGACGATGGTTGCGCCGGAGCAGCGGCCTGTTGTGCTGTGGCCGCGGAATCTTGCGCCATCCTCCAGCTAAGAGCTCAGGAAGTCCAGGTACAATGGGAGTTGAGATGTACCAGTTGCAGTTTGTTCACCAACGAGGGTTCGCGTGCGACTTTGGCTCTTGGCCTCTGGGTGAAGGTGACGTCTGTTGGTTTGGCTGGACCACAGCCTCGCACTACACTGCGGTTTTGACGACAAATTATAGTGCCCAAGTCGTGAATATCATAACATTTCGTGCAGATAAGCAGGGCGACAAGATCTTGCAAACAAGTGAAGTAAAAGAGGGAGAGTGCATATACACCAGTGACGCGCAATGAAAAGGGTCCAACTGCAATGTCAGCTATTTCCAGCCGTCAACGAGGCTGAGCCGGGGGTCGATCGGCCGCTGTGCATCTGAGCTGTCTAATTGGCTGAACCTGACAAATGCCGCCAAAAAGCACAATGACCCTTGTCGGTACCTGTGTACTTGCGACCCCACAAGTCTCGGCAACGGAAAGAGCAAGAACGGCGATGGTGTCACTTTCCTAAAATCGGACGAGCAGTGACCAGACTCTTTCACTTTATAAAACCCCCGATTTCACTCCGGCTTCCACTTCTCTCCCTCTACATCTACGAGAGGATCTTCAAGGAATTCAGGCGCTTGGAGGGACCCCAGAAACATCTCACCAGCCATGGAGCCACAAAACTTCTGGGACCTGGTCAAGGCCTTCCTCGAAACGACCCTCACGCCCTCGCCCGCTGTCTTCATAATCGGCGGCCTGATCGTCTTACTTGCCCCCGTCATCCTCCACCACCTCTACACCCGCCAAACGCACTACACCACCCTCCCCTCCATCCTCCTCGTCGGCCCCTCAGGCGCAGGCAAGACCGCCCTCCTGACCCTCCTCGAGCGCGGCCCCCTCTCCAAACAGGCCGACGCTTCCCCCCACCCGGCGCAGACGCACACCTCGCAGATCCCCTCGTCCGTCGAGCTCGCCGTCCCGGAAGACAAATCCCTCTCCTTCCGCACGGACCTCGACGCCGCGGGCGCGACGGCCACCAAGTTCCTCCTCGTCGACACCCCGGGCCACGGCAAGCTCCGCGCCGCGGCCGCGCTGTCAAGGCTCGCGCCCCCGGACGACAAGAAGAAGAAGAAGAAGCAAGGCCCGTCCCGCCTCCGCGGCGTGGTCTTCGTCGTCGACGCCGCGGACGCGGATACGCTTTCCTCCGACGCGGCGGCGTATTTGTATGATGTGCTCCTGGCGCTGCAGAAGCGCGCGGGCGCGGGAAGGACGAGTCGTGCAACCGGGGCGGTGCCGGTGCTGGTCGCGGCGAATAAGCTGGATCTGTTCACCGCGCTGCCAGCGGCGCTGGTGAGGAGTCGGCTCGAGGCGGAGCTGGGTCGGATACGGAAGACGAGGAGTAAGGGGTTGTTGGAGGCTAGTGTGGGGACTGATGAGGTGGATGCTCCTGAGGAGGGGGATGATTGGTTGGGGGAGTATGGGAGTGAGAAGTTTACGTTCGGCCAGATGAGGGAGTTTGATATCGAGGTTGATGTTATTGGGGGGAATGTTGTGGGTGAGGGAGGGCCGGGCGTGGATAAGTGGTGGAGCTGGATCGCTGACAAGATCTAGAGTCATAGGCGAAGCGGAGGAGCAAGAAGATAATACTAATAGATGAGTGTGCTCAATGCATAGCGATATGTCAAGCATCTGGGATCCGTCCTTTCCATTTTGTGGGTTGAGCCAGTGACTATCTAGGATGTCTACGATCTAGCCTATTAAGAGAGTTGAGTCCAGACCAGTCTTGTTCGGCCTTCATGCGTAGTTACCATATTCGTTACCATGTCCGAAGACTTTGTATATCCATCCAGCCCAAAAAGCAGTGCCTACCAGCTCGCCGGACAAACGCCAACTGCAATCATCAACCAGATAAATACCACCATACCCAAAAACCCCCCGCTTAGTCTAGGCCTTCACCTGCTTCACCATCCACGTCAACAGATCCACCTTGGTCACAATCGCCACCGGCTTCTTGCCCCCGCCCTCGACCTTGTCCGTGACGACGGCGGCGCTGTTCCACTCAAAGAACTTGCTCAGCGCCGACAGCGGCGTATCGAGCGTGATGTCGACGAACTTCCTCTTGGTCCCCTGGCCCCCGCCGCCCATCTTGCGCGGGTCGGTCACCACCTCGTCCAGCTTGCTGAAGTCGAACATGACCTCCCGCACGGGAGTCCCGCCCGACGCGCGCCCCCGCGAGATGTAGCTGAGCAGGTTGCCGAGCGTGACCAGGCCGACGAGCTTGCCGCCCGCGGTGGCGAGCACGGGCAGCTGGTCGAAGCCCTTCTCGCGCATCGTCTCGATGGCGTCGCTGCAGGGGCTGTCGGCCAGGACGGACGTGACGGGCTTGAGGCGCAGGTCGCGGATCGTGGCTCCCGCGTAGGGGTCGCTGGGCCGGCGCTTGGAGGCAGACTTGCGCTCGTGGGCGGGGTCGGACGCCGGTCCGTTGACGGGCTCGGTTGCCGGGAGGAGGTCGTTGGCGGCCAGCCAGTCGTCGTCGGCGAACTTGGAGAGGTACGACCGGATGCTGTCCGGCAGGATCACCACCACGACGTCGCCCTTGCCGAGCTTCAGGTCCTTGACCGCGCGGACCATGGCGGCCATGGCGCTGCCGGAGCTGCCTCCCACGAGGAGACCCTCCTCAGCGATGAGTCGTCGGGCGTACATGAACGACTCGCGGTCGTCGGTCTTGTACCACTTGTCGACGACTTGGCGATCTAGCACGTCCGGGATGAAGTCGTAGCCGATGCCCTCGACCTTGTAGGGGATGTTGGCCTTCTCCTCGTTCAACGCCTCGGGGAGGGCAAGGATGCTGCCGAACGGGTCGGCCGCTACCACCTTGACGTCCTTGTTGTGCTTCCTCAGCCCGCGCGCGAGGCCGGTGATGGTGCCGCCCGTGCCTGCTCCGGCGATGACGCAATCTACCTTTCCGCCGGTCTGGGCCCAGATCTCCTCCGCGGTGCCGAACTCGTGGGCCTTGGGGTTGTCCTCGTTGGTGTACTGGTCGAGGATGTGGGAGTTGGGAATCTCCTTGAGCAGGCGTCTGGCGACGCCGATGTGGCTCTCGGGGCTGTCCCAGGCGGCCTGCGTGGGTGTCCGTATGATCGTAGCGCCGAGGGCTTTGAGGACCGAGACTTTCTCGGCAGACATCTTCTCGGGGAGGGTGATGATGGTCTTGTATCCCTTGACGGCGCCGACAAGAGCCAGGCCAATACCTCTGAAAACGCACACAAGTTAGCTCATGTTTCGGCTTCATCCAAAGTACCGAAACGGGGTTCTTACGTGTTTCCACTCGTGGGCTCGATCAAGGTGTCGCCTGGCTTGATTCTCCCGCTCTTCTCGGCTTCCTCAATCATCCTCAACGCTATCCTGTCCTTGACGCTGCCACCGGCATTGAACAGCTCTACCTTGGCGTAGACTTCTGCTTCTATCCCGAGGGACTGGGGGATCTTGTTCAATCGGACTAGTGGGGTGTTGCCGATCAATTCGGTGACCGACTTCTTTACGCTCTGCTTGGTCGCCTCGAGAACCGGTACTGGCGGCCGGGGCTCCCCATTAGTGACATCTCCGTTCGAGCCAGCCATGTTGTGGCGTGGTTGTATAGGTATGGTTCAGGTGATCGAGGGGACCTGGATACCAAGTCTTGTCAAAGACGGTCGAGATCTCGTAGGAATCAAAGTCAAAAAATTGGCTCTTCTTGCGATTGCCGTCTAGATACTAAGACAGAGTAACTGGAAAGATACAGTCCGCCAACGTCAGCGGGAAGAAGTAGAAGGATGGCGAGAAGAATTAGAGGGATGATGCCACATGCTTGGCTCAGACCCCACTACGTAACGCTTGCAGAAAATAGAAAACCGAATTGACCGCGGGGCAACGCCGTGTAAAGCCGACGGTAGGCGCCGCAAATCTTCAGCCCTGTCGGTAACCCAGATGGGCCTAGAACTTCAAATGCACACCGCCTGTATCTAATTCATAACCCCGTCAATGTCTCAGCTATCCTGCGCCAAGCCAGTGTATCGAGTCATGTTCCTATGCAGCAGCGGCGCAAGCCCTCGTAAACTCCCGCATCAGAGCCTCAAAGCTGTGATCACCGAGCGACATGAAAACAGGTGACTTGTCCAGCTTCAACTGCGTCACCCGGGGGCTCTTGATGCCGAAAGCCACCCTGGCCAAGAATCGCGGATCGTCTCTCGCGTCGCATGCCGCAAGGACTGCCTTGATCTTCTGGATATCGACCACCTCGGGCGGCCGGGGTGGCAGCACCACTGGCTTTCCAGTCAGGCAGAACGTGCAGTGACCGCAGTTCGCTTTACCGCCAGGCAGGTCCATGCCGAAGTACGCAGCCAGTGCCGAGGCGAAGCACCGCTTGCCCGTGATGAGGTCCACGACTTCCTGCATCCGGCGCAGGGCGTCTTCCTCTTTCTTCTCGAGGTCCACGTATAGCTTGTCTACCAGCTCGTCTATGTCACCGTCTGTCCTGGGCAAGGTTTTGAGAACCCGGTAGCGAGGCTCTACGCCTCCCGCCTTCAGTTCTAGAGCGCCTTGGTCGTGGAGCTGCTGAAGTTTGCGGACGATATCTGTTCGCCGGATGCCGGTGCTTGATGCAATGTTTGTTGGGTCGATTTTGTACCATTTCTGTGCCTTCTTGGCCCACTTGAAGACAGCCCGGCCTTCGGGCGATTTATCAATATGTATCATGCGATTGTAGCTTGGCGAGGCCACGAACTTGTACTCGCTATATTCGGGTGTGATTGCTCTGATGAGGCCGAAGCGAAGTTCGAGCGTCGCGTAAATGACGTTCAGAGGACCCTGTCTGATATCAAACTCGCGCGACTGCTCGTAGTGGCTCGTCTTGAAGACATCGCCTTCCCGGAGGTTGGCCACGTCTTTGCGGAATATGTCTTTCAGTAACGAACGGAGCGATGACTTGGAGGGAAGGTCGCCACGGGCGAAGTTCTCGCGTAGGTAGAAGTCCTCGGGGCACATGTAGTACATGCATGAACTCGGTTTGCCGTCTCGACCTGCCCGGCCGACTTGCTGGGAATATTCCTCAATGGTGCTAGGAACGTCGAAATGAATGACGTTTCGTATGTCTGGCTTATCTATGCCCATACCGAAGGCAATGGTGGCGACAACAATGTCTACCTTGTTCTCCATAAACTGGTCCTGGACCTGCTTCTTCTCCTCGACCCTCATACCGGCGTGAAACGCCGAGGCGTTGAACCCTTGCTTTCTCAGATCGCTAGCCATTAAGACAGCTTGCTGTTGAAGCGTCACGTAGACAAGGGTTAGGCCGGGGTGTTTGCGAAGAAAGTCAAAGATTAGAGGGTATTTCTGCATTTTCTTCTCCATAGCCATGGCTTGTAGCTCAAGGTTTGGTCGATAGGGCGAGGTGCGGAATACAGCCCTTTCAGAAATGTTGAAAGCCTTGCAGATATCGTCCGCAACCTTTGGCGTGGCAGTAGCCGTCAGACAAATAACGCGTTCGGCCTTGATCTCGTCGACGAACCGCGCAACCTTCAGGTATTCTGGCCGGAAGGAGTGACCCCACTCTGACACGCAATGTGCTTCGTCGACGGCAACCAGACGGACACCTCCCCTGACGTACTTTATGACCTCCACAAAGCCTTCGTTGTTCAGTCTCTCTGGAGCGCAGTACAGTATGCGGAGCTTGCCCTCACGCATCGCCGCACTGATGGCCTGCTGCTCCGGCCAGGTCTTGGTGGAATCCATGCAGTCTGCGGGAATGCCGCGTTTCTTCAGCGCGTCCACCTGATCCTTCATCAGAGCAAGGAGAGGAGATACCACAATGGTGATTCCGTGCTGACCAGAAGCCCTGGATCCATCCAGCAGGTCGAGACGTTCAAAGGCAATAGCAGGTATCTGATTATGTTAGATATTGTGCTTCCAAGGTTTGGAGATATACGGACTTGATAACAGAGCGACTTCCCAGCGCCAGTGGGAAAGATGGCGAGGGCATTGTCACCCCTGAGAATGGCATCGATGGCTCCTGCTTGCTCGTGGCGAAAACTCTCGTAGCCGAACTTCTCAGCCAGAATATCTTTGGCCACTTTCTTGGCAGGTCCTTCTTCCGAGTTTACGGTATCGAGCTTCTGCCTCTTGGCCGAGACGACCTCCTCGAGTGCGTCATCGTAGTCGCCGTATTCATCGTCTAGCTGCTTGCGTTTGCTAGGTTGCTGGGCCGCTTCGTCTGGCGGCGGGGTGGAGATACCGTCGAAGAGGTCGTCTCCGGAATCATACTCACTCATGATGTCTTTGAGGTGATATTTAGCCTTGTTACACCTATGTAATGTGACCTTACGGAACTTGGAATGGAGAAGTTCCCACTGTCCGGTGTTAGTGGATAGCCAAGTGAGACGCGCCGTGTGTGACGCGATGTGGATCCCTTGACTTGCCCGTTCTGGCTGTTTCCGCGTGTCCACGTGCCCCAACGGCAATCTAGCAGCCCCCTTTGCTTCCCGTCGTTCGCCAAATCGCCAAATAATTCAATCGTCTAATCCTCTTCCACTGTCTGCCACTCATTTGAAATATGTCTTCCTTATACAATGCCAACACCGGTGATTCTACCGCAGGCTTACGGAAACTCAAAAGTTGCTTGAATTGCAGACGCGCTAACCAATAAATCCTTCTCACGTGGAATCGCGCCCAACAGCTCGATGAAAGCTGAAACGCCCATGAAGTGATTCCCGATTCTACTCTCATAAACTCTTTGCTGCCCGGCGACTTCCTCCGTATGAAACAGACAGCTAGACACAAAATGGATGCTTATCCAAGAAGAGAGCCGAAGGTTGTACAGTACATGTATCATGAATTTGAACGGCGGAGATATCGCTGTTCTCGATAAGACCCCCATTCAACTATCACAATACGCATATTGCTCTTACGTACACATGTGCTAATGCCGTTTTCAGATCAGTACGATTGTGACAAGTTAAATACAATCGAGTTTTGGGCTCTCGGTCTTTGTGTTTAGCGATACAACTGGGTTCTCTGGAACGAAACCACCGCCAACCGGACTTCAAGTGAAATCCTACATCTGTTCTGAGGCGGTTGGGTCTTGCTGTTGTATCAAATCCGTTTAGCTCTGCTTTAACGGATTGTTCTCAGCCATCGTCTCGGTTATCAGAGGCGGACCTCGCGCTCTCTGCATGCGTGACCGACCAGGTAGCCTGGACACGCAACTTGTTAGTGCTGTCAGTGTCGGACAGTTTGATCACTATCGTTTCAAGTGACTTCATGACATCACCTTCATCCCACGGCCGCGAATATAATATTTCTGTTACACCGAGATCATCTGACCTTTCTCGTAAACATGCATAAAACAGGTCTTAAGAGTGGCGCACAGCATCTAGGCATACGTTTATCAAACTTCTCGGAGTGGTCGACCATCCTTCGCCTGCCCGACGATTGACGAAGCTGCATAATGCCACGCGCAAGGTATCCCCGCGCAGCTAGCCCGTCCGGGGCGGGATGCTGCAGCATCAACCTGACATTAGCCACTCTGTTGGGGTTGCAATCACCAATGGACGTGCTCGGATGGATGTTGGCGCGACGAGTCTCGATCAGGATAATGACTTCTATAGCAAGCCGGTATCGCGATGGGACGAAATCCTACGCGGTGAGCTCCGGGCCACTTATACACCCCTTTGCTGTCCTGCGGGATTGGTCCTTTAGGCAGGTGGAGATGCTAGAACCACGAGAGAACGGCAGCGAATCAATCACCTAACCCACCCACCACCCCCATATTTGAGGGCATATTTTATGCATGTCGAACTCCCTAGTGAAGCACACCTGAAGACAAGCGGCGAAACTTGCTCTCACGTTCCCCCTCCAGAGGCTCAGACCATCACTCATTCCCTGTCATCGGTCGGCAGTAAGATCCATAGTTACACTCGGCAACGGCGGCTGACCTGGTCCCTTCAAAAGCATAAATACCTCAGGGTCCCCCTCCCCTAGGCTTGGCACATCTCACTCCCGTCAGTTCTTTGTTAAACATACGGTCTTGATAACAACCAAAACCATAACAACCTCTTATCCAAATTTCAAACATCGACTGAATAAGTCAGCACTTAACAAACCATCATCATGTGTGGCAACGACTGTTCCTGCGGCGCCTCTTGCAGCTGCTCCGACTGCCCCGTCCACAAGTAAAGCAGGTGAGTAACGGCGGACCAAGTCTGGTCTGGTCGTCGGCTTATGCTCCTGCTCACTGACACTAGAGTTAGGGACTCCCCTCCTTTGAGAGCAAACATATGGGTGGAAGGACGTACGTTCATTGACTGACAAGCGCTCGAGCATGGGGTAGCTACCAAGATTGGAAAAATGTGCTTTAGCTACACAAACCTCTTGCTCTGAAAATGATACCTGTTCGCTCCTTAGAATAGTACATTATCGGCGAGTGAGACTCCTCGCCATGCGTGACTTGCTCTCGCTCGTGACCCGACGAGTAGTGGCCCAAGGATAGACCCGAGCCGTTTGTCTTGGCGAAGATCGTAGCTGTCTGGACGAACTAATCAAAGCATGGCGTGACCGTGAGATGCAAGGCCTGTGCACAGTGTCACTTGCAGATGCGTCAATTCGAGGATTGGAAGTCGGTAATGCGGAGTGTCCTGCATTGTCTAGACTACCGCATTATGCACCGCAGCCGCTTTCTGCACGATTCTGCTGTCCGTGAGCGCACGGTTCTGCAGTTATAACTTGGGTAAGATATCTGGCGAGAATATATTCTCAGCCATATTTCTTGTCCGACCTGGGCACAGCGAGATCACCCTCATCGTCTCCTCTCATCCCCTTCTCAAGATCATCACAAGCACCACGGTCCCCTTGACCACACCGCTGGCGCAATACCAACTCAAGCCGGTCCTCAGACTTCTTCTCCCGCACGACAGCAATGAGTTGCCAGGTACTCAGCCGGGAAACACCAGCCGTGGTGTTATCCAGCGTCGACGGCGGCGTAGACCGCAGCGCCAGCGCCACCAGCTCTCCAAGGCTACCCCAAGCATTACTCGTCCAAAACCCGCGCCCAAGTATCAGCCCGACGTGCACCACCACCAGCAGCGCGTGGAACCCCAGCACGCCCAGGCCCGCGGCCGCGAGCCAGCCACCCCGCACGCCGTACCCGTACGTGTAGATCCAGTAGGTCGTCCCGACGCGCAGCTCGTCGCCGGCCGCCAGGGCTTCGGCCTCGGTGCGCTTGCGGGTGAAGTTGTAGTCCGGGGTGTCGAGGCCGTAGATGGCGCACGACGTGAAGGCGCAGTGCAGGCTCGATAGGGCGGAGGCCAGCATGGCCGAGACGCCGGCGCTGAGGCAGTGCGGGGACGCGCCGCAGTAGCTGGCGAGGAAGTCGTAGTCCGACACGGCGTCCGGGCCGAGCATTTCTTTGGTGGTGTAGTATTGGTAGGGCGAGGCGTTGAGGTCCATTATCCAGGCGGCGTCGATGTGTATGATTTCTGTGCGGTTGACGAACTGCGTCTGGTTGACCAGTGTCAGGGCATCCTGGCTGAGCACGCCCCATGATTGGTGTCCCCGACCCCAGAACTCGGCCTCCGCCCACCGAGCCGACACGAGGCATATTTGAACTGATTTGTTTTCCGTCATGTTTCCGTCGGCATCGTATTTGGCGGTGACGGAAAGCACGGCGGTTGACGTCGGGTACGGGATGCTCTGCCGGATATCGACGTACGTCATGAAGCCGTCCTTGTGAGCATGAGATGCGTCCCAGACAAGGTCCACCAAGGTGTCGCCCAGGGTCAGGTTGAAGCTTGGGAACAGGCCGTTGGCGAATGTGAGCTGGGTCTCTGCAGTAAAGTTCTGCGGTGAGTAGATATTGCCTGCGCAGTGCGTAATGACGACGGGCTGCTTTGTCGGCACACGAGTACCGTCGTTGGTGAAGAATTCGGGTCTCTTCAGGATAGTGGCATTTGTATAGTTGGCCAACATCATCTGCCATTGATAGATGGTGATCTCGTTTGCTATGAACAAAGGGGTAGTCGCCATGGCCACGGCGTTGACGACGAAGCCGTCCGGGAGAGGGTAGTATGGTTCATTCGACGCGATCCAGAGAGTCGCGTCACGCATCAAGTTGGTGATGTTCACTGAGCCCATATACTTTATGTAATCTCCGTACCAGGGGAGTTGTTCGTCGGTATTGCCAAGGTTCTCCTGCTGAGATGTAGCAGAGTTGGCTAGGTTGGCACTCTCTTGGATAATGGTCGGGAAATACTGGTTAATGTACGATCTACAACCAAAAGAGCTGTTACCGTAAGTCTTTTGTTCCGGGCAAGCCCAAGTAACGCCGATTTCGGGCCCAAAACTGTTTGGATACAGATCTTGCGGGCGGACGCCACTGATGAGGGTTGGCGAGTACTGCTGTGTGAGCGTGTAGTTGGCGTCTGGAAAGGTCAGGGTATAGTTCCATAGGCTGTCCTGATACTTGAGGTATGCTGCCATTCCCGGAAAGCTTGACGGTACACGCCATAGGCCGTAGTGAGGCAGCATCACGATGGCCGAGAATGGCCCGATAGCCATAGCCAGGAGCAAGGCGGCTACCACAACCAAGCCGGTGACAGCACCCGACATGTCGCTGAGACTCGACTTCATGGCCCCCCAAAACTCGGCACTCATGAAGTATAAAGGGGATGCGAGCTGAAAAGGCGAGCTGAGGAGACCCAAAGGGACTCCCTGGCCGCGAAGCAGCAGAAAGCGGAGCCTGTGCATAACGATGCTGGTCAAGGACAAGACGATGAGTCCCTCATGAACCTTTGCGGCGAATTGTAGGGCGGACAGCATCTCGGCACTGGGCCCGGGAGGTTGCCATATCCAATTCCGGCAGTATAGTGTCGTTAGAAAAATGGTGATCACCAAGGATGGGATATGGATGCGTAGTATGTAATACAGCGCCCAACGTCTGCGTCTAGTGGACACCTTCTTAGGTCTCTCAGAGATGTTTCTGTTACCCTTTTCCTTCCATGAATATGCCGTCGTGGGGCTGTCTGCGCATCGTTCATTCGTAACAAATTCAGTAACATCTTGTTCCCCTTGAGTGAAGTCGCACTTCTCGGAACAGGACTTGGTCTCAGCAGGTTTGCAATCGAACCCCATCTCAGGATTTAAGAAGCCGTGCGAGCCATTGTTATGTGCGAGAATTCTAGTGGTCTTGATAGGAGGCTCCGTGAACTCTACTCCTGTTTCGTATAAACTGTCAATTGTGCATATCGAAGGTTTGTGGATGTGAGCCATTGTGGTAAACAACGTCCTTTCTGAGACGGATAGCCAGGGCCTAACATTAGATCCAGGGCCATACTCGAGGCTGAATCGCAGCAGGAGTTATTTAAAGTCTGGAATTTGTGTGTAATAGCACTCTTCAAGACCAAATGACATGGTATCAGACTCGAGAGCGGTGGTGGTGAGTCTTATTGATCCTCCAAAGCAAGCGAGGTGCCTCCAAGACCGGGTTGGGGTCAATATCTAAATCTCTGCAATATCGGTATAGGGGTAGCCAATTTTCATTGTGCATGATGGCGGGACGGACGTATGTGCCGGGTGTGGAATCTGGAGCTTGGGAAGGATCTCAGGTGGGAGTCAGGGGTATGTACGTGCTTGACGGATAAATGAAGGCAACGACTCACCTCGTTATCAGAGGATAACAGCGTATGAGATACTACCCTCCACTATAATTTCGGCTGTTGCAAAACTGCGCCACATAACTTGATGAGGTTGAAGCGAAGGATTCAGCCAAGCTCAGAGTGCTTCCCCGGAACTCAATCTATCTCCTTGGTACTATCTGCAATTTAGATCGCACGGTTCGCGCTGAACTCGTGCTGCGCCTCTCCGTTGCTGAAACCCATCATGCGATGTATAGTGCCGACACGGAAAGGGAACTGTGCCTCAGCCCTATATAGTTCTAGTCTTCTAGAGCACTACTGGCACCGAGAGAGTCCGAGACACCGTTATCACCTAGACTGATGTTTAAATTACGTGCAGCAAGGTGGCCGGGTGCACGCGTTTCTGAGGACAGATATAGAACCATTGTATGCTCAATTGTAACCCTGTTAAAGGGTACTGAATACTCTGGAGCGTTACTGTCGTCGTCTTCTGGTTGGATAAGTGCAGTTGAGGCTCAATATTGCTTCTTGACGTAAACTGCGCTGAGCTGGGCACAAACGATAATATCCCTGTGCCTGCAGTCCCCTGAACTGCCACCGTTGAAGCTGCAGATCCGTGTAAAGTCTCGACTTCCAGATTGAAGTGAAGAAAGGATCCCAGACTGGCGGATAGCGTGGCATGCACTACAACCTGCCAGAGCAGGAGAAAGATATCGGAAATAGCTTCTAAATGGTCAGGAGTCATGATCGCACACGTCTATCAATAACCTAGGGACATCGACCATCCAGTCTTCCTTATCAGCGGCAGGCATCCCACTCAACTCATCTCCCACCACCTCAAGCAGTAACAGCAACGTTCGGCTTCCACGGCGCAAGAGTAGACACGACCGCCTCATCCTCGCCCGGCCACGGCGGCACAGTCACGCCGAGGATGTCCAAGAATGTGCCCTCCGCGGCGCGGAACTGAAAGTGCGTGCCCACGGGTATCGGTATGCTCACGCCGGGCACCAGCCTGTCCTCCGAGCCCAGATCCGGCCTCCCGTCCGGGCAGCGCCAGATGCTGCCTTCGCCGCCCGTCACCATCCACACCTCGTCCACCGTGCGGTGCACCACGCCGACCGTCACCTGGCCCGCCGCCAAGCGGAAGTTGGCCATGCTCGCGCGCTCGGTCCGCGCTAGGATCCGGACCTCGGACCCGTCGGGGGCGATGACGTCTGCTTGGGTCGGGAGGGCGATGATGGCTGGTACGTTGATGATTTTGGTGGAGATGGGGCCATCGTGAGTAATGATGTTTGAGAGGGATCTGTGCTGAGTTAGGATAAGCCGATTTCCAGGAGTGATGTGGATATATAAGCGCTTACTGATTGTTATCAAGTTCTGTGCTGGTAGCCGCCATGGCCGCTGATATTCCAACGAACTAGAGATAAAAGGTTGCGATAGCCTCAAACAGCTAGTTAAAGTAAGAGAGAATTCATCATAGCGATGGTGCCTGGCGTTGATTTTCTTATATCATCGAAGCTGTAGGGATTCTGGTCCTTATCAATCGCGCAGGTGGCCCCTGGCTCGCTGACCATTAACTCGTCATGTAACAGTAAGACCGCATCCTTCCCGTCTGACATGATAACGAAACTCCGGTCGCTCCGCTGCTGTAGCTCCCCACAAGGTTCGTGGTCCCAGAGCTGCAATACTAGCAATATAGGCCATAATCGTGTCAGACTATTGGATATGTCGTGTCCCGCCTCTAAAACACGACATCAGAATAGCAAAGTTGGCCCAAGTTCTCACGTCAGTGATTGAAGATCTTTCCTGTTATAATCTCGACCAAACAAGATGTGAACCATAGATATTGCATTGAACTGTGCTCCTGTATACTCTGGTCTGATAGCCTTTTGTTCGCCAATTCCAACCTGTGGTTATACGCCCTATATCGACCCATCTATCGCCATGCGACACTGATCACTGATCCACAATCGGCTGCCCACTTCACTAATGAAGGAAATTGAAGTTTACTGTATCAATCCTAGCATAGCTGGGGTACGGGCCAAACAGAAACTCGAACTTGATGACGACCTGATCGGTCGAAGGTGTGTAATCGATGGAATTACTGTTCCAGACCCCGGCCGGCGCATCATGAGCATCGACTGCATAGACCGGGGCATCATTGATCAGCACGCCGATAAAGCCCGCGTCACTGTTGGTGAAGAAGGACGCAAACGTCAGCTTCGTAGGCACATTCGCCGCGACGTTGATGGTCGAGCTGATGATGCGTGCACTGACGCCCATCTCCGGCGTGATCGGCGCCGACTTGGTGTGCACCTGGAAGGCTTTCAGGCCAGTGTTACCCGGTGAGAAGATGCTGGTGCTCGCGGCCGAGTCGGGAACTTGGACTGTCCAGGACGCCGTATCGCACTCGAAGTCGCCGTTGGGAACGAGGCCCAGACGTGGACAGGTCGTGGCTGTCGGCGTTGCAGAGCTTGTGGTCGTGGTGGGCGTGCACGTTGGTCCGCAGCTGCAGACTGACAAGTACTTGGCAGGGGCGGTACCGCAAGCAGCCGTTGCACGGGTTGGGTAGTTGGTAGCGGTCGTGCCTCCGGCAGTTATCGTGGCACAGAAGGCTGTTGCAGTGGACCATGCTGCCGGAGACTGGCAAGGAAACATGGCTCGATAGCAGCTGCCGACATGTTAGTCACAAATACAGGGTCGATAAATATAGGGTTAAGCGAAGTAACGTGAGCTTCGTGTTTCACATACTTGTCGGCACCACATGCGGCGACGGCAGCGTGGGCTGTGGCTGCCACCGCGAGCAGAACGCTGCCATAGTAGCCCGTGGAAAACATGTTGTGAATTTGTTTGAGCTAGGTTTAATGAGGTTTCGGCCAATTTGCTGCAGTAGAACCGCTGCATGTCATCTACGACATTGGCATGCCAGGTCTCCGGATTTTATACATGAGGAGCCGCTATATGTCAATGACGCCGCATTCTCCTCAATGAGTAGTCAGCTGGTAGAGGATGTCATGGCGCTCGACCTCTAAACAATGGGTTCAGCTTCGTGAACGGTTCCTGGTTTGCCAGTGGTCGTTGACCAATGTGATTGGTACCGGCATCTAAGATTAGCAAAAGGTGGTCATAATCACCGTTGAAAATGGCCCGAACACGAGCTGCTGCTGCATGGCGTTCCGGGTGGCTGCAGGCCGCAAGCCCTATTTGACCTCTACCTGCGCCAAATCAGCCATCCTGTAGTGCGCGACTGCTGTTTCAGCATGCAAACCCCACGCTGGATGTTATCGAGCGACTCGTATGTGGTCTAGGCTCTGTTTGCGCTTCCTAAGCGGTGTCGCTGGACTGCGCTCAGTGCCAAGTGCCTAGAACACATCCTCGACCCCTGTTTCTCGATGTCATTGGCTAGAGTGTGGCCGTGCGATCGAGCCAGCTACAGCATGACATTGTTGAAATCGTGGCTGGACGCGAAATGTGCGTCTTTCACCTGAGCTGCATTACAGAGTCGAACTGGCTGAATATGGTCATACATGCGTTCCATATATCCCGAGATGTACAGCGGCGTGGCAGGTATGGAAGCTCAAGCAGCTCTAGGAACCCCAACGTCGAATGAGCTCATCTTGTTTCCCTCGCCGACCTCGTATCAAGGCAATCTCGGAATCCATACGGGCTAGTCTTATCCCCACGTTCTCCAGCTCCTGCTGCACGACTTGAATGGAGCCTTCGATCTCTGGATCGACAAGTTTAACCTCACCGAACGGACTCTCCGCTAGAACGGAATCCCGCAAGGCTCGGAATGCCAAGGACGAATCCTTGATTTGAGCTGTGGCGCTTCCCTCAAACGCCTCCTGTACGTTGGACGCCACATCTGCAACTTTGGCAGTGCGGTCGGCAAGGGCGGTCGCCAGAGCCTCCACTTGAGGGTTGGAAGAAGATCGGACGTTATCCTCATTGGAAGGTAATGAGAGGGCTAGCACCTGCAGGAGTTGCTCTAGAGGCGCATCATCGGTGTTAAACCCAGTTCCAGAGGACCGTCTCCTTTGCCGGGAAGCTGGCCCGGCACGGGTACGAACGGGCGACATGCCATGACCCTCACCAGAGGGTTTACGTCGCCTCGTGGGCGAGGTTCCGATTGTTCGGTCATGCTCCTTCTTTGCGGGCCGTTCCACGACAGTTGCCAATTCGGTTCGAGAAATGGCAGTCAGCTGAGAGGCTGCGGCCTGGTGAGCGTTGAAACTCTCAATGCGAGAGCGGAAGGCCTCCGTCTTTTCTAGCAGGTAGTCCAGACAGTCACGAATCTGATACATGTCAGTCTATATCCAGATCATGTGCCCCGGGTGGACTCACGTAGTCAATGGCATGTGACGTCTTGGCGAAGCTCTTCCCGTTTCTGGAAGCCAACGATTTGAGCGCCGGTGTCAGATGCTGCTGCTCGACGGACATTTGTGCGACAGGTAGTATTTCGGAGTAGAGTGATTCTAGTTCATCCTGGATGGTCGAGATATCTTCGCCTTGAATCATTTTGGGCCGTTGGGCGGTCGATGCTGCCTCCAGTGATTCCAGGTAAATGCGGTCCAGCCTCGTTCTGCACGCCTCCACGGTGTACTTGATCAGTCTGGCGCATATGTCCTTCAACTTCCTGCCATTCTCCTTCTCTTGAGGATCTTCAGTCTCTAGTTCTTTGCTAAGCTTCTGCAAGCTCGTCAGCAGTTTATCGTCGGCTGCAAATAGCGACTCTACAACGTGCTGGGTCCCATTGAGAGCATCGCCTCCTTGTATGTCCAATTCAGTAAGACGCAGCTCGATCTCCCGAGATAGACTGGTCACTGACGACGCAACTGCCTTACAATCGAGGCCTAAAATTTGCGATTGCTTAATAACTAAGTCTGAACGAGCTTGGGCCGCTTTAGACTCATTCTTTAATAGGCGTGCAAGGGCGTCCTGCTGGTGTTTCAGTGTCTCGGTCTGTTTGCGGATGGCGTCCGTAGAGCGGTTCAGCTCTTGGATGGCAGAGCTGATTTCCTCGTCATGGCAAGTCTGAGCGCTTCCCGTGTCAAGAGAGGCGTCCAGGAGACTAGCCTTCCCGGACCGTTCCAGAGCAGAATATCTGAGCAGGATTAGCGTTGAAGCTGTACAACGTGACACCATATCAAACTCACGCAAGTAATTCTTCAGCTGTCAATAGGGTATCAGGAGTCAGGTGCGTCGCTGCCCACTCAGCCAGCGTGCCGGACTCGTCTTCATCCAGAGCTGTCCGGACGGCTTGCGGATCGAAGGACGCATCGTAGCTTCGAATAATGGACGCTAGAGTTTCACTGTCCATGGTTGGCAGACTCGAATAAGAGACAATTTCATGACCAACTAGATGACCCGTCTCGACCGTATCCAAGTTTGCTGTCAAGCCGCGATGTCGTTGCAACGCGTTTGTTTAGAGGGGCATCCAACAGTGCCCCACCAATTTCAGGGGAGCAAAGGTCAACTAACCCCTGCCCACCACTACCGGTAGACTTAGGTAAGCCTCCACTGTACAGTCGATACTGTACCTCGGACCCACATTCAACTTCACCTCGTCTTTGGAAGATCGAATTGAACCTTCATCTGGACATCGGAGGTTGTGAACGACACTCGTCATCCGGCGGCAGCCAACCTGAGATTGACCAGACCAAGTCCTCTCACTTCTGCGGTTTGAGTTGGCGGGATGCGGGACGATAATTTCCTTTCGGCCGTTGCTCTCGCGAAGCAGACACGACGCTCGAAACGACGACGACAACAAGGTCGAAGTCGCGTACCGCGGAGCATCTCCGCCTCTTATTAACCTCAGAATTCCACGATTATGCTTAACACATCCGGCCAATTGCGCAGCTCAGACATTCCGCTGTGCACAGGAGCTTCTTTCGATCCGACCTGACCACAGGACCACACCTACCACAAGGTGTGACCACGGAGCAGCAATGGCTTTCCACTCAATTGAGGCAGCATGACCTTTGCGGTAAGCCCCAAGGTCCTCAAAAATTTTGCTTCTGCTTCTTCCAGCCTTTCCTCCGTCATGAGAGGGTCATATGGCGGCTTGAGCCGGCAACAATCCGCAGTTCCAAAGCCGGCAGGCTGCATGTCCTTAGCCACAGCCCGCAAGCAGTGGAACAAACACTGACCACAAAGCCCTCTGCGCTCGGGTTCCTGCCATGTCTCGTTTGTCTGAACCCTTCTGGGATGGCTGGGGAGTTTCAGAAGTTCCAGGGTCTAGTACTAGGAATTTCAATCCTGCAGAAGAAGCCCGGCCCATGTTCCGCGCCTTCTCGGCTTGCAAACACGGCTGCCTCGTCTGTCAGATCTGACAGAAGCTTGAGGACCCTCCACTTGTTCTATCCCATGTCTCCCGTGAGCGCCTCTTCTGCACGTCCCTCCTTAACTGCTCGATTCGGCATTGAACTAGCTTGGTCTGGAAGAGAACGCGTGTGGCGAACCCTGGCTATGCTTTGCATTCATTGATCCCGCCAGTGTGGGTAGACGCAATGCAAACAGAGCCGCTTCTGGAGGCCGGAAACCGGCTTAGACGGACCTGACCTCCATTGTCAACGGTCAGCTTGTCCAGACAGGTCAATTTGAGAGGTCACATATCAAACTCTGCACCGAATATGTTCACCTTCATCTCGGGCTCCGTATCCGTCTCCCGTCCGCCCACCACAGTTCTTTCGCCACGTCTGTACGTGCTAGTGATGGTGGCTCTTGGAGCACAAACTTTTAAACTGTTCCGGTGGTGCGAGTCTTATCTCGCCTGCTTAATTGCCCGGTGGGCGGTACCTGGATTCCATGGTCCCTCTGTTTGACTTGAGATATGCAGGACAGCGAATGCTAGGTGCGTGTCGCTTCAGATCAAAGTACCGCCTAAAATAGTCCCTCTCACCGATCTAGCGAAGTGTCAACCTATGATATCACTTCCCTGAGCCATGCCAGGGCGACTGCCCGAGCAAACGAAGCTTCCATCGGCTGACAAGCCTATCCTTCCGTACATAGCTCCACGCTTCTTGCAGATCCAGCCAGGTTTGCTGTACAACTGCGGCGGATGAGCACTAGTTGCAGTGAAGGGAACGTAAATATCCGTCCGCTCAATGAGGTCTTTGCGCCGCCTTGCCAGCAGGAACACAGGATGGCCGCAGTGCATGACGCAGGGAATACAAGAGCATGTAGTTCGATGCCGTGGCCACCTGTACGTGGCGTTGACCTTGCTCTTTGGCTCGTTGATAAGTACGACAGTATCAGTCTGATCTTGTCTCGGTTTCTGAGACTCCAGCAGGAGTTCAGAATCTGTGATCATGAAATCGCGGTGCCTATTGCCAGGCGCTTTCGCGAATGTCAAAATGCCATCGGATTGTGTTCGAGGACTGATGGCGAGAATCGTCCTTGGACTCAAAGCAATAGCCCTGGGCCTGGTCGCTCAACTGCTGATGTTTGGCATCGAGATGGCCGTTGAGCTGAGCCCATTCCCCTTTCCGTCGTCTATCTTAACAATGTTCCTGCTCTTCGTTTTCCTTCTCGGCTTGGGCTGCTGTTGGGACGGCTTGGAACAAGTTTATATAAATCATCTGCGACAACCGGTGAGTCTACCTGAACCTTTGCCCCTTATCTCAGATTAGTACTGTCTCGAACCATGGCTGACTCGATGAGCAAAGGCAAACTTGGTCAATAGACATATGTCCATCGGATTCTCGGTTCCCATAGTCATGCTTGCTCGCTCGCCGGTTGCTTCGGGTGACACGATTGCCAGAATAATAGCATGTTTCAGTATGTGAATTAAGACGGTGTCTAAGACCTTGGCTACAAGTGCTGACGTGCTGCGTATACCTAGTTACCACAGGCATTGCCTCAACAACCGCAGTTTATCTCCTGGCAGTGTGCTCACAAGAGCTATTCAGCTCATGCGCTCGATATCTTGCCTCGAAGCGCCAAGGCCGGCGAGCTGGTGATGAAGAGACGGCACTCCCTGCTCAGAACGACCGGTCGACCGGACGCATTCTCGGCGTCATATGTGCCAAACTCCCAGTGTCCACCTCCGACGTTTCTTCAGCTGCCAGCATTCGAGATCACGGTCAGCAGAGCGAAAGAGAGGATGCAGAACCTTCTGCGGAAGAGCATGGGACTCCGGCTCCAGTACAGAAGTCTGATTTGTCATTCTCACGGAAAACAGCTCTTTGGGTGCTCGAAAATCCTCTCTTCTCTTGCAGCTGGTTCATCACTCTCGCCCTATGTATCCCTTTACGATACGGTGCCAACCTCGAAGAACCGCTGGGCATATCCCTGCTCCTTTCGATCTGGGCGACAACGCAAGCTCTCCAGAACAGCACCAGAACAGGCACACTTCCTCTCCTCCGTCTCATACAACCCAAAATCCGCATCTCCCTTTCCGTTGCCTGCAACCCAGTTCTCTGGACGGCAATCGGCCTGATAGCCTACGCTGCGGCGGAGAGCCACCGCAGCAGCCGTCCGATCGAAGCGGTGCTTTCGACCCTCGAGCGCAACACAACCTTTACCGACCTCGTCATGCGCCGCACCCACACCAGCTCCGAAGCCTACATCGACTTCCGCCCTGCCGCTGACAACTCGTCCAGCGCCAACTACGCCAGCAGGCCCACGCCGGGCGTCGCGGCCGGAGACGTTGCGAACGCGATCCTCTCCGCGGGGCTCGTGTGCTGGGGCCTCAAGCTCTGGGAGTACCGCCGGCGGCTGCTCTCCAGCGCCGGCTTCACCATCCTGGTCGTCTCGTGCGTCGCTGCTCTCGCGAACGTGGTGCTCGGTCCGCTACTTGCGAAGGCGGTGCTCGGACCGCACGGTCGTCCGGGCTACGACCTGGCTTTTGTCGCGAGGACGGTCACGCTCGCGCTCGGGGCGCCGGCTGTCGAGAAGATTGGGGGCGATGTCGGGCTTAATGCTGCGATGGTCGTGGTCAATGGTATTATGTGCCAGATGTTGCTGGGCCTAGGAGCGGGCCAATATCTGGCTCGAGTTGAGGAGCGTATGGAGTCGAAGATGACGGCATTGCGAAGCCGGATTGCGCTTAGCTGGGAGGTGTTCCGGCAGGGGAACGGCAGAAGCAGTGCTGCGGAGAAAGGTGGTGACTCGGGAGATAACGACCAGACGGACACTGTCGCCGGGGGTGACGCTCGTCGCGCGGTATTGCTTTCAGCTGTCGAACGGACGGACGTAGAAGAAGTACACCGCCCTGGAACGAGAGCCCCTCGTCGGACGAAAGACGCAGCGACGATAGCCTCGGGCGTGACGATCGGCATCAATGCTGCTGCAATGGGCACTGCACATCTGTACGAGGGCGGTTCGGACGCGGCGCCTTACTCGGCTCTGGCTATGATGGTCTTTGGTGTTGCCACAGTGGGATTCACCATGATTCCCCAGCTGGGCGGATGGGTTGTTGCTAGGGTGCAGTAGCACTGCCTTGGTCAGTTGTCAGGTGTTGTACATGTGGTATCTGGGATGGCGTTTAGCATCAAAAAGTCTACTCTTTTGCTCCTTGCCATTTCTTCAAGTATTCATAGCGATGGCAAGGGCTGGCGCGCGCACGTGTTGAGGCTGGTATCCTCGACATATCGTTACTGAGCGATGCTTTCTCGTTTGCAGCATATACCCCCTTAGGGCGCAAGGCGCCGGGCTCGAGCAGGGATACAAGGGCACATACATGGATATTCTTATTAGGGGGTAAGATATCATCTTTACCATAGGTAGTCAAAGTAACAGGACATTCTCCACAGAAGCATAGCAGAAATCGGAGAGAGTGACATGCTAACCGGGCCAAGAAAGGACGAGGCCCGTCACAAGAGGCCATGCGTAGATGGAAATCATTTGAGGCACATAAAGTCGAACACCGCTGTCCTATGGCGGTCAAGAGTCCTGCGCATCACTGGAACAGGGTTACTGTCAATCTACGGTCGAAACTCTGGCGCTTTTATCATTGGCAAGCCTTGCTGCCCTATACAGCGTCAATACTCAACGGGACTCGCAAACACACGGTCTAGTATGACCAGACTATGCTGGTGATCCCAAGCGACTGCCCATCCGGCCGCTTCTCGCCCTCAATGCCCAGAACTTTTGGCTATACACTAGTCTCCGTTTTTTTATATGGCAGTCCTAGTCACGCTTTTTGTTCTTCCTCTCCCTCTCATGCGCACCCCGGACTTTTTTTGCGTGGATTATTCCAATCTCTCGATCAGGTGCAACCCGCTCGCCGTGTCGACGACTCCGCTGATCTCCCCGGGCTGCAGCGCAAAGGCAGCATCCTCAAACTCCTTTTGCATGTCTCCGCGCCCGAAGTAGCCGAGGTCGCCCCTCTTCCGCGCGCTGCTGCAGTCCGACTCCGTCTCGGCCAGGTCGCCGAGGCTGACCTTGCCGCTCTTGATGGCCTCTTCGTGGCGCTTGATTATCTCGCGGGCTTCGTCTTTTGTGCGGGTGATGGAAGCCTGGGGGCGGAGAAGGGTGCTCCGTGGTTAGCTCCTCTTCCGGGAATGGCCACGGCTGTCGTGGAACCAGGGGACGTGTACTCACCTCACGCCAGCTCGACGGCCTCCGGCTCTCGGCGTGCTTGACCAGCAGGTGTGCCGCCCGGATCTTACCCGGCTGGGCACCCTCGGGGGGCTGGAAGGAGCCGCTGTGATACTTGGCCATGTAGACCTTGAGCTTCTCGGTGTTTGTGCCCTCTGGAGGCTCCCATCGCGAGTTCTTCTCGGCGGCGTTGAAGTAGTAGGGTAGGTTCTTGCTGTTGCTGTGGCGAACTTCCCAGCCTGAAGGGAGACCGGTCTCTGCTTGCTAGAGCGGAGGAGAGCGTGATTAGCTAACTTTCGACCTTGTCGTATATGCAGTGATGGATCGTCTCCGTAGGCAGAACTTACATCGCTCATCTTAGAGATTTTGGAAGAAAGATGTAGCTGGGTCTATGGCTATTGTTGACCCTGGTCGTATGTCGTTGCTTGTAGGACCTGCAGAAACCCAGGATTGAAATGTCTGTCCTCTGGAAAGTATAAAGCGGGCACTAAGTAGGCAGTAAGACAGCCGAGAATGAAAAGCAATGACGTGTGGTAGTGGAGGTGAGGAGAAGATCTGATGTTCGGCTTCCAGGTTAAAGAGGGAAGACTCTCATTCTTAAGCATCACGCGGGGTCACAGCACTGCCCTGACCAGCCGGCCTGACCTGCATTGGTGGAGCAACAATGGAAAGCTATGACAGGGGTGCCACTGGCGGCGCGGGGTTTTCTCCAGACTGTCAATTGGGAGACCGAGGACTCGACTATCACTCAATAAAGCGGGTCATTCACGCATCACATCACATTATCACCGGATCAAGGTCGTGGTCTCGGTATCGGCTTTATCGCAGGTACGGCGTGAAAGGAAACAAGCAGCAGTAGTAAGACCTCATCTTGGTGTGGCAGCCACTTTACTCGGTACCTGTAAGTGCATCACGAGGGGCATCACCGTCGCGCGGGGTCTCTTTCAGACATGCGGTCTCTGGCAGTCAGCTCCGATAGATGTGTCGGAGTGAAACAGAATTAGAGTCTCGAACCAGATATGTTATTCAAACGCTACCTCTTTATTAAACTATGGATAAATCTTTACATGTATCCGGGTTGAAGGAAGTAGGTGAATCTGGAGTCGAGGTGAAGGTTGAGGTGGGAGAGTCCAGATGGCGCCTCGAGGTCTCTCAGCTCTTTGTGCCTGCATATAGAAAAGTGGGGCTCGCTGGTTGCCGTCAACTTTAACCCCACCGAGTTTTTGCTGATGAAGAGCTTCGCGTCTTTCACACCTTCATCTTTTGCCTGCACCGACATCGACCTCACCTTGCCACTGCAAAAGTCATCTGCACTCCTAACCCAACTATTTAGGTCCTCGGTTGATTGCAGTTTCCGACGACTCTCCAAGAACCTCTTCTGATCAACAGCCGCCACTCCGTCCGATCCCAAACCCTTCATCGATATCAACGACCGGAGTGACTACCTCTTAAGACTTTTGCGAGATGGCGAGTCCTGCAGCGTCAACCGCGTCCGACGCAGCCGCGAGGCCGAAGAAGGATGAGCAGATCACGTTCCGCTTCTGCTCTGAATGCAGCAACATGCTGTATCCCAGAGAGGATGAGGTTAACCACAAGCTCATGTTCGAATGCCGAACATGCGCCTACACCGAAGAAGCTGCCTCCACTTGCATCTTCCGTCACAACTTGAGTAACTCTGCGGGCGAGACAGCTGGAGTAACGCAGGATGTGGGCTCAGACCCGACGGTGGGTAACCCCCCTTTCTCAGGTCTTACCCTTTCTGAATCTGCTTCTCCCACCTGTGCGCCCTTGACGACTCTATTCTGTACTCGGTGCGGAAATGTCATCAGGTGCGATATTTGCAAAGCCATGCTTGTTCAGGAGCCCATCGAGGACAGTCTCGATGAGGACGAGGATGACGAGATAGACTTTGACTATCCCGATGAGGACATCGACGAGTCGAGCGAGGACAGCCTCGTCGGATCTCTTACGAGCACTGGAATGATACTTTCTGAAGAAGAACTTCTTTGGTATGCCGGAGAGACCAGCCTGAAGAAGGAAGAGGACGACGACGACGACATCGTGCAGACCAGATATGATCCGCCAACCTGCCCATAGGATTAGCCTGTTGGATCGGAGCGGCTGCTTTGCTCTGTGCACACATGTTATCACCGCCCAACTCTTGTTCTCCAACCGGCTGGATTGTTCATCTGCCCGAGTCTTGTGAGTCATGATTTGGCTGACGCGTTCTGTTCCAGCTTCCGCGAGCAAACAAAACTTGCCCTGCGTGCAAGCATCCCGAAGCCGTCTTTTTCCAATCACAGCAACGAAGTGCTGAAACCGGAATGGTAAGAACATCTCCTGCCCTAAAGCTGAAACGCACGCGCTTACTAACGCCCTGGGTAACAGAAATTATTCTATGTTTGCTGCGAGTGTGGCGAGATCTTCGATTAATCCGCCACGCAACCTACGATACCCGGCCAGGACGGTCTCGAATTATTGCTGCATGGAACGACTGGCGTTGTGAGAGAGGCTGCTCTTAGGAAAAAGGAGTTTGTTATGTCAGGGATGGTTCTCTGTTTGGCGCATATGTCGAGGTTTCTTCTATTGTGAGTGCGAGGGGCTGAGAAGAAGGGTTAGAGCATAACATGTACACGATCTACGCGGATTGCACACGACCTCTCCTGTTCCGATCTCGGCTGATGATACTGTTGTGTCGAGGCCAGTGCTGTAGAGTTTGTGATAGGTCCGCTCTTCATTCATACAACAGTCATGATGCCACGCCCAACAACCTCGTGAGTCTGCTCTATAGTGTACATGCTCCATCCGTAGTCCTTAGTGTACACCTCTCTTCGACCAAAGAGTCACACAGAGAGTGCCATAATATCCTGCTCCCAGGAGCCCCATATCCGCTCATACCTGCATGGGTGCCATGCTCAGTATCTTGCTCCACTTCTTCTTTCTCAACTCCTGGCCGACCACGCCGTTGATGCGGCTACCGATCGGATCCCCGGCCTTGTTGATGAGCACACACGCGTTATCGTCAAACCGAACCGCGCTGCCGTCGCGTCTGCCGACCCTGTACCTCGTCCGCACAACTACCGCGTGTCTTATATCTCCTCGCTTGACCTTGGTACCACCAGCTGATGCCATACCTGCGGCGTGGGCACTTCTTTGCTCTTGCACGACGACGACTATTCGGTCACCTAGTCAGTGGGAAAAGAGGCACGGTTAGCTCTTTCGCTCTATGCTTCGGCTATTACTGTAGATATTTCGGCGGTGTGCTAACCTATTGAAGCATGTCTCTTCTGTCCAACGACCATGGCGCACTCGACAAGGGCAGCTCCGGAGTTGTCGATGCAGTTAAGCATCGTCTTCAAAGACGACCTGTGTCAGCTTGTTCAACATGCATTATCTAGGATCGAATGTTCAGACAATGGTCGCATACCTTTAATTGAATCATTTTGATGTGTCGTCCCCGGTCCACCCCGTTGAACAGCTATCACATGGAATGTCGTGATGTTGGAGCTTGGCGTTGTCGAAAAAAGATGCTGGCAAAAGTCCGGCGAATCTCGAAAGCGCACGCGCCAGGGGAGGTACGTACCGGCGCTCGCTACTCAACTCAGACTAGCCCCAATCGGGGATTATCACTGCAACCACTTTAGCTTAGCGTTCTGTCTCAGCTCAGACTATTTCCTGGGCTTTCCATTCGCCTAGCCTCCCCAATTTCCAGGACAACCGGGAGGTTCCTTTCTAGGTTTGTATTGTCCATCAGCAGAAGCTACTTCTGACTTTCCCAGATACGTAGCAATTTCATTCCTCATTCCTGGGAGTTAATCGACAAGCTGACCTCAAATAAACCACACTTCTCTATTTCCTGAATCCAGATTTCCTCCGTCGGCAAAACATAACGCAAATCCTCAAAACAGATACTTGTGCAGACACAATACATGCATGTACTTACGGCCCGCCTACTGTACCTGTATGACGACAGCCCGTCCTGCGATCAAGTTACCGGATTGGACAACCACCTCCCGCCTTACCCAACCCGGCTTGGGTGCGATCCGTGACCTCCAACCGCAACCCAAGACTGGCTGCGCCGCCCTTCTTCCCTTTCACCTGCAGTCGCATCGACGATCCTTTTGAGGCCTGGGGCTGATTTCTTGTCCTTTCCTTACGTCTCACCACCTTCATTCATTCCAGTCGTTGTCGGCTGGCCTGGTTGGCCTTGGACAACCCCGTTCCTTTCAGCTTATGCCCGGACTGCATTCGAGAGTCTGGCCGGTCCGAGTGTCGCATTGAGGAGGCCTGTTTAAGTCCTGGTCTTCGTCCGCTCCTTCTGTTGTCAGCGTAATATCCAGCCGTCGTCTGCGCTTCCCTGCCCGCGATCACGACCCTATGTGAACGAGTCAGTGAATTGGTAACGAAGATGCCGCCACGAACTTCTACACCCATCGCAAAGCGCCAGCAGCTCACGCTGGCGCAATTGGCTGCCTACGACGACATCTTGACTGATGCCTTGGTGGATCATGTAAGTATCACGGCGCGGATGTAGCAAGTGGCCGCTGCGCTCGGATGCCGTTGGCGACATATCAGTTTCTGACTTCTCCTAGACTTACTATTGGACGACCATACCGAAGAATCGCACCACATACCATCCTTCACGGGGCGTACGGGAAGAAGAAATATCCAAACTGATACAGCAGCACATCATACTCGACGAGGATCTTGCAACGGCCGAAGAGAAGCTGCTAGCAACGGACGGGTTGAGGAAGTTCTGCAACGCACTCAAGACCCCGAAAGAGAAGGAAGACTTCAAAAGCCATCTCCGGCGGTATATGTCCATATACCTGCCCAGTTGTCCATTCGAAGTCAACGCCACAAACCGCTACACGATTGTGTCATACGAAGCGAGTATTACGGCACGGCAGTACATCAAGCGCAATGAGACGATTAAGTACCTTGCCGGTATCCAGGTCGTGATCACACCGGAGGAGGAGGCGGAAATGGCCCTACGCAAGAAAGACTTCAGCCTCGTCGTGAGCAGTCGCACCAAGTCGACCAGCATCTTCATGGGGCCTGCTCGGTTGTGCAATCATGATTGCGACGCCAATGCGCGACTTGTTACTAGAGGTCAAGCAGGCATCGAGATCATAGCCTGCAGAGACATTGAAGTTGGCGAAGAGATCACGGTCACTTACGGCGAGAACTACTTTGGGGAGGACAACTGCGAGTGCCTATGCCGTACCTGCGAAGTAAATCTCGCCAATGGCTGGAAGACTGAAGACGGCAACATTGTCGTAGAAAGGAGCGTCGAGGATGACTCGCTGATCGGCCCGCGAGCATATTCCCTCCGGCGCAGGAGACGGGATGATAGCACATGCGATGTCGTGTCTCGGACTTCTTCTGCGACTCCGGATATTCGCCCTCGGATTTTAAAACGGTCGAGAAGTTCAAAGATGCTGGGAGGCCGTGCTTCGACAGTTGGTTCTGCGGCACCGGAACCGATTCTTAGTCCAGGCTTGCTCGGGAAGCGTAAGCATGACTCAGGAGCTCTGGCGACGCCACCAGTGACGCCTGCAAAAAGGCAGAAGCTGAGCGAGACGCAATACGAGGTCTACCCGGTCGGACCAAGCCCTGTTAGCACCCGCGAGAGCTCAGAGCCAGAAGTGACGCAAAGCTCCAGGGACTCAGAAATCAGTAATGGAGATGCCGTGCTTACGGATGCGACCACTCCTACACCAGATGAGGAGAGTCCCCGTGCGATCATCTATTCACCGAAGCCGACGCGGATCGAGAACTCAATTGAGGTGCTCAAACAGGAAGATGCGGCGGAGGCAAATGGGGTTCAACATGTACCAGACCACATACCGGAGTACGACGTACAGGGGACAAACACCAAGAACATGCAAACCGATACGCCTCCTTCGTCTAACCCGGGACCGGATTCGATCGATATGAGCCCGTCTGTATTTGCAACCCCACCAAGCGCAGTTCGCGGCCTGGAAACAATGACCGTCGCGTTCCTGGACAACCAAGAGACACCAACGAAGGGACAGTCACCGGTGTGCGCTGATTCTCCAGCCGAGGTGGAGCTCGTCCCATCCGCAGTCCTCGATATCGCTCCGGTGACACCATCAGAACCGATCAAGCGTCGCCCAGGCCGCCCCCGCAAGAGCGCGTCCCAGAAGAAAGACAGCCGAAAGTCCATCCTAGACCGCACCTCAGAACCGTCGCCGCCACCCAAAGGCCCCCGTCAACGCATCCCGGGCGACTACACCCTCACGCCGCTCCTCCTGGCCGAGCCGGAAATGGCCTGGATCCACTGCAAGAACTGCAACACGGCCTTCGTGCAGAAGGACGCGTACTTCACAAAGGCGAACTGCCCGCGCTGCGAGCGCCACTCGAAGCTGTACGGGTACATCTGGCCCAAGACGGAGCCGGCGGGCCCCTGGGACGACGAGGAGCGCATCCTGGACCACCGCGAGGTGCACCGCTTCCTGGACCCGGAGGAGGAGGCCAAGGCTAGAGGGAGGCAGTACTGGAAGGATCGGATGAAGATGATCCTGGGCGAGGAGAAAGCGGAGGAGGAGGTCACCAAGCCGAGGGGTCGGGGGAGGCCGCCTAAGGCTAAGGGAGTGGTCGTGAAGAAGAGGGAGGATAAGGACGACGAGTGGGAGTTTAGGGCTTCGGAGACGCCGGACGCTGAGGCTGGGCTGCGGCGTAGTGGGCGCGCGAGGAAGGTCAGTGTTAGGCTTTCTAGCTGAAGGTGGGGAGGTGTAACGGAGGAATTCCACGGGGGTTTATGATGTTGGTGCACAGAGTTGCAGGGATGGGCGGATTGTACTATGATTCTGAGGACGGAGGCCATGTATTTGATAGCGAAGTGCACTTGTCTTCTTCTTACAAGCTTGAAGAAGGGACTTTCCCTTTCAGCCTTATATATCTAACTACCAAACCTTAGCTTAGAGTCTCGAGAGCGGTTTGCTGCTCGTGTACGAAGATGGATACGGTAATTCAGCCAAGATCATAATAAATCAGTCCGTCCATTTCCTGCTAGCACATAATCATTCGCTTTGATGGGCCTAGGATCACGACAGGGGCAGACGCAAATCACTTGAAGGCTGCAGGATAGACGACGGCCAGAAAAAATGTGATGGTGCAGAAACTTTTGAGATAAGCCAGTGTAGACGCAGCTTAAGGTCTGTCTGGATGGCCTCGTCAAAATATGATTTGGTCTGTAAAGATCTCGAATAAATAAAGGAGAAGGTGCTCGAGATCGAAGCGCATCGAGACCACATAGCCCGGATTATCAAAAACGTCGACCTTCGCCGATTGTCATTACTGGATATCACCACCGTGGGGGAACCACAACCAACGCCTAACCCGTCGACATCGAAACTCCGTCATCCCAAACTTTTTTTCCAAGACCCAGGCAAGCAAGGACGCCTGGTATTGAAATATCATTGCGCACATTTTTCGTGGCGTCCACTCAGAAGTAGTATTGCTGCGGCGGTTGTTGCCCCGGCGGCGGCTGGGCCAGGAAGTCGAAGTTCATCGAGTCGAGGCCATTGTTGAAGGGATCGGGCGATTCTAGCGAGTCCATGTTAACGTCCGTCGTTCCAGCGGCTCCACACGGGCTCCATAGACTCACCCCAGAAGATGGAATCATAGAGATCCATTGGAGACATGTACGTCGACGGATCGACGTTGGAAAAGTCTTGTATGACACCGCCCTGCTGGATCGGCTGGCCGAAGGGGAGATTACTAGCAATCTGATTAGCAAGGAAACTTGAGATTCGAGTGTGTCAGAGGACATACCCGGGGAAGTCGTTCGGTGCCAGTCCATTTTGCTGCTGTTGTTGCATCTCGGCCATGGCCAGGGCCGCGCTCTGGTGCGGATCCAAGCCGTTACCGACGTTACTGTTCCCGCGGTACGCCACGTCTACTGAGCCAAGGGCGCCAGCATTAGGACCCGAAGGCAGCTGCATCATCTGCATCGGCGTGCGGGTACCAGAACCGGGAAGACTGCCGTTTTCTCTCTTGACTCCAGTTCCGACGACAGACCCGTGATCGTAGATGTTTTTCAAGGCAGTTAAGGCCCTCGACAAAGGACCCGAAAGCTCGATGTCCTTATCAGACAGCTGGATGTGCGGTTGTGGAGATGTCTGCTCTTTCGCCGCGGTTGCTGAGAGCGCCAGGATGAGGTCTCCTTGCAGTTGGCGGACCTCCGGGTCGGTCTTGGTGTCGGAGAGGATGCCGAGCAGCACGGCCGAAGACAGGCCGTGGTATGTGAACGCCCAAGAACGGGTTGGGATCACGGACAGCTGATGCATGGCGAGATACATCCTTACCGTCTCCGTCAAGTTCTCTTTGCACTTTTCGGCAAGATATTTCTTCTGCGAGGGCTCTAGCGGGTTGTCACCCCGCTTCAGCGCCGGACGGCAGCATACCGACATGATGAAAGATGAGTGGAGGCGGATCGCGTAGTACTGGAGACGGTCGACGGCCGAACGGCATTCATCCTTGTTGCGTAGATTGGGGGCAACCTTTGCCCGAATAGCTTCCACAGCCTGGCAATTTTCGAGAATCTGTGCGTAGTTCGCACCTACTATGGCGTCTGGATTCAGGCGCTGGGATATGACCTGGCAGAGGCCCATCATTACTTCAAGATATTTCCATCCTTCTGTCTCAGCTGTGGGGGACAGAGGTATAGGGCAACAGGGGATGTTTGTCATGGGTGAGCTGATCGTTTGTCAGTAATAGATAGCCGTGAGACATATAGGCGGGCTCACCGGTCGAATGATAGCGATGTGAGGGTGTCATGCCACAAGCATGTCCACCTAAACTAAGTTAGCTGTGAGTCGGGGAGTAAGATAGAAGGACGTACCAGAGTCTCCGGCGGATCATTTCCTTCTTGTGTACTTCGGGAGTTTCCCGACCGTCTAGTTCCTGCCCTCGGTGAAGCCCAAGCGATTGAGCAAGTCGACAGGTAAGACCGAGCAATGCCCATGATGCTTCAGCTTTCATGTCGTTGAGTAGCACAAAGCTTGTCATCAGCAATGCTTGGATAGAGTCGAAATTAGGCCTATCAGTACAGGTTAGACTCTGATCGCGCTCTCCGGATGGTGACACGTACCGTAATAAGAAGTTGCTCAGTCTGAGAAAGTGGAAGGAGATCTGCAAATATTTTTGCGCATCTCGGGTACGAACATGGTAGGGCGAATCGTGGTATTGTGATCCCACAGACATAACCGAAAATAGGATAGCCAACCACGAGGCAGAGACTGCTTTTGTAGTCTTCTTGGTTGCAGTATGTGTGTTCTTCGCTCGCTCTTCGAGGTACACCATCAATCTTGACTCTAAGTCATTGATATCCATAACGAGTCCCCAGAATTGGTGGGGAGTCTCCTTATAGCTTCGAAACAACCTATGGAAATATTAGCCTCCTTTCTCATGAAACATGTAGTAACCACAGCGAACAGCAAGTGGTATGTACGTACTTCATAACTTCCCGATCTGATGGCAGCTCCGAGGAGATGTCCACTGTCATCCTATCCAGATGACGAGAGGACATCAGCGGAAAGGGAGCGGTGTTATCGAGGCCCAGAATGGAACGCATATCCTGCCGTATATGCTCCACCCCTTCAAGCGGTTCGTTGGGCGACGACTGCTCCCTTAGCAAAGCAGGAATGCTGTTCTGCCCAAGGTATCTTGTTGTGTCTGCTGCCTCTGGTTCTGGCGGCGGGAGTCAGTGATGGCTCCGCACAAGCTAGATGTTACATACCGTATGTTCTTATACTGGTCTCTACCCGGCCCTCAATACTTTCGCTTCGGTCTTGATGAGCATCGTCGGGAGAATGCTGTCTTTTCAGACCCTGGGTCGGCTCCGATGCGACCGAGCCATTTTTTATGGTACCGTGGGTAGACGCTCTATTGGGTTTGTAGGAACAAAGCTGAGGGTGTTCCCTCTTGACACAGTTCTCACACGGACTCTTGTTGTCACACTTCACCTTGCGTTGCCTGCATGGCCAACATGCGGTGCCTGCAATATGAGTTAGATAATGGTGCCATATAGTGAGTCACAAGAACTAAACAACGGTATGCAGCAGCTCCTATAAGAGCACTTTGCCGTTTACGACAGGAGACATAATACGAGGCATGATAGGGTAAGCATAGCTAAGTCCCTAGAGACTAGCATCGGGATCTGACTGACCATAGCGAACCTTGCGGTGGGAGTGGATGATGCGATTTGCCTCCTCAGGGGTCAGGTCCTCGAGGTTGGGGCTCTCATGATGGTCCGACAGTGACATCTCCGGACTCCCAGCGCGCGGCATGGAGCCAGCCGCCAATCCCTCTGGTGCCTCTGACGAGCACCAGGTTTCACGACTATCTTAGGCAAGAGTCCCTTTCCAGGACCACTGCCAGGAGTGGAGACCGACACTTGCACGTGCGACGGTCGAGCTCTGAGCCGGGTCTGATCCGGGACAATAGAAACAATGCTGGCTGCAAGGTCCCACGAGAGGATGCGAGCAGCAGGCTGTCAGTCGCCGAGTGTTGCAGGAGAACTGGGGAGGAACAAGTTGTGTGAATACCGATGGAAATCCGAGGATGTTTGCTTGACGATTGGAGCGTCAGAGTTAACTAGGGAAGATGCCGAACCCTCCGGAGTCTTCAGAGTCTCGACGCAAAAGTTCAGCACTGCGGGGTGCTGATTGGGCGCATAGTAAGCGTCTTTGTGGAGATCCTTGGCGATGGAGGGGTTGGTAGAGCGGACACTGACACCGAATCACCTGACAGTTTTTTTTTTTCACGTGATTGAGCCTAATATTCTAGACCCCGCTTGCTTCCTGTCGCGTACTCAGTGGAGTGAGGGGATTCTCACGAGAATGAACGCGTCGTATGGTGCTTTGGTTTTAGTCAATCACTTGCCCCATTCTCATTTGCTATACTTTCCGATCAAGCTGACAGAGATCTCCGGCTTGGACCATTGTTGCTCTTGCTCGCTAGTACCATCATACTAGCACTTGCCTCCCCTTAGACACAATTATTGGCTCGTGCCATGCTGCTTTGCTCGGTGTGGTTGGAATCTTGGAGTACGCATCTATCGGAGGTGTGGACCCGATCTCGTGAGACTGTTCAATTGGCCATCCGTCCTCCTTCCGCACGCGTTCCACTTTTACCCGGCGCCGTCTTTCTAGGCTACGAACCCGGATATCAGCCGGTTTGCCCGCCAGGGCCCAGCAACCGGAAGGCAGACGTGTGGTTAGTCCGCGACGGTCATGAGTCTAAAGAGTGCTGTCCGGCCCGAACCTTCAACTCCTTCCCCAAAAAAGAAGCTTCAGTCGCAAACCAGGGTGGACGCCTTCATCAGGGAACTAAACTCCAATTACAGCCTAGGGATTGAGATTTGTGACGAGAACCTCACTCCCTCTCATCGGAGAGAACGAGCTAAAGTTGATAACCAATTCGCGCGGTTCGACAAAATCTACCGGATACTCCAGCAGCTTTATTACCAGGCAGGAGACGGCGTCTTGGATAAAGCATTAGACGCCTTCCGCCGCGAGTCCAAGGCCGCCTGTCGAAATTGGATATGGAAGCCTAGGGCTGATCCAGATACGCTTCCTTCGACTTCTGCACCATGTAAAGCGAGTACGCCAGGGGAGCAAAATGAGCTCCAAGAGATTTTGATCGACATTCTTCAAAAACTGAGGCAAGCGCTTCGATCAGATCCTCTTAGACCCCCAAAGCCAGAAGGCGCGGCTGGTGCTCGCAGTGAAAACAGCGGTAGCTTCGCTATCCCCTCTAGGCCTTCACAACCCAGGCCAAAGCGACCATCGGATGACGGGCTCGAGGGCTCTTCCAAGAGAGTGCAACTTGTGCCTGGTCATGTCGCGACGGCGATTGACCAAGTACCTGCCAGGAGGAAGGTCGGCCGAGATGATCCGCCTGACCCAACTTCGAGACAGTCCATTTTTCAGGATATCAGCCCGTCCTTGAACCGTTCTTTTTACGACACGTCGGCAAACACCAGCAAAGCGTCACTGGCGCCTAGTATATTCTCGGATTCGGGAGCACCGCATCCTTCTCAGAGTACCGTCGATGCCGGCACTCAAGAGCCGAAGAAGACATCCACCCGTAACGAATTAGCTCCCGCCTCGTCAACGGCAGATTCTTTCGCACCGTCGTCAGGGGACATTCGAGCGCTTGATGAATCATTCACTCACTTCATCGAGGCTGACAACGAGTCGCCACTGGCGGATCGGTATTCTAACGTTGAGGCTGGCAACGGGACTCGCCAAGTGACGACAGTGCAGGTGGCGCGAAGCATTGGTCCGAAAGGTACTGCGGAGCTAGCCAGCTCGCCTGATCACAGTACTGAATACTCTGATTTTTCTGGGCAGCTTGATATCCACATGCCTGATGTCTTTGCGCCTGTCCGTTCTGATCCACTTGAAGCTCGTCTAAAGAACATCTGGCGTATGTTGCTTTTTCCTGTCCGTCTTTCGTGCACTGCGTCCTTTCATTAACCCTCCCATAGCGAAGCCGCCTCGATGGCAGCACCGAGCCCCTCTTGCCGTAGTCTGGGAGTTTACTCGCATCTGCCTACATTGTGGTCTTGACGCTGCCGAGGTTAACATTCCGTACGATCCTACGTGGTGCAGTTTGCAATCGCACTTAAGTCCCTGGTACAGTCTTCAGAAACACCCTTTATTTTCTTCCAAGGCATTTCCAGAAGCACCCGACGGAAATGCCTGGGCTGCGGCGATGAAAGGCTTTCGCCTCCAAAACATGGCTGTCGTACTCTCGGCCTCCGTTGATTTTAGCCCGTCGAAGGATGGTCCACTCTTCTTGGTTCGTCTAAGCCCGTTGAGACTCGAGAAGGGTTGTCGGTTAAACCGACGCTTCGGCTCAGACCGTTTCTTTGAGGTTTTGATGCCCTCTACCAACAGCAGAGCGGCCCCAGAGATTGTAAAAAACGAGGATTCCGCGAAGCAACTAGTCCATTGGTTGAGCCGCGAGCGTCATTCCATCTTCGGCCGTCAATGGGCCGCGTTCTTCGCTGCAGATGCTGGCTACAGAAAGCCTCTGAAAGAGCTTCGCACTTCGCCTGATGCGAAGCCGGTCTACAAAGAGAGGATTCATTTCTTTGCTGAGTATGGGAACGACTTTACAACCTCTGAGTGTGATGGCGCTCTCGAAGTCTCCTCTGTCGAGCAGATGCTTGATTGGCATCTACAATTCAAGCGAAACGAAGATCAGCCTTTTTTGAAACTCTTTTCACGTATTCAGCTTGGCCTAAGCAAGACCGATCCAGTCGGAGAACTGGAGAAGCGACAAATCCGACATCACAAAGGAGATATCCTGTCGCCTGCGGGCAACGAGATGAACGACGGCATTGCCCGTGTTTCCGTCAGCATTGCGCGTAGGGTTCAAGAATCTCTAGGCTTGTCCGATCTGCCCTCGGCGATTCAAGGACGCATGGGATCTGCCAAGGGTATGTGGATAGTCGACGTCAAAGATGGCAGCCCCGGCGAGGACTGGATCGAGACGTACAAATCTCAGCGCAAATGGAACTGTGATCAGACAGACCCGCATCACCGGACGCTGGAGGTCCACGGATTCTCCCACGAGCTGCGGTCTGCGACGCTCAATCTTCAGTTCCTGCCGGTGCTAGAAGACAGGGCGAGAGACCCGAAGAGGATGCGTGACACGATTGGCCAACGGATGGCTGACGACCTCCATGATGAACTCGCCAGCCTGAAAGCCTCGATGAGGAGCCCGCTCGAATTCCGCCAGTGGGTCCTTAAAGGTTCTTCATCTCGGGCTGAGCGTGTCCAACACGGACAGGTCCCGTTTCTCGGTGGCCTTCCCAAGCGGACCGAGGAGACAATCAATTTCCTGCTCGACGGAGGTTTTGATCCGAAGCAACAGTTTTACCTTCAGGATCTCGCCTGGAAAATGCAACTACAGAAGTGCGATGTGCTCAAGAAGAAGTTGAACATTCGTGTTGGCCAGTCATCGTATGTTTACATGGTGGTAGACTTCTGGGGTGTTTTGGAAGAGAACGAGGTGCATCTCGCCTTTTCGTCTAAGTTCCAAGACCCCCAGGGAAAGTTCTCCGATGTTATGCTTCACGACGTGGACGTTCTAGTGGCACGGTCTCCCGCGCATCTTATCAGCGATATCCAGAAAGTTCGAGCTGTCTTCAAGACAGAACTCAGAGCGCTCAAAGATGTGATAGTATTCTCAGCCAAGGGCAACGTTCCCCTTGCGGCTAAGCTGTCAGGTGGCGACTACGACGGGGATAAAGCTTGGGTTTGCTGGGATCCAGATATCGTCGACAATTTCGTCAATGCTGAGGTCCCAGAGCCTCCGGACTTGTCTCCATTTGTTACCAAAGACAATACCACATTCGGTGACTTGGTACGTCAAGGTGGTCGCAAAAACCGGACGATCGCAATTCAGGAGATGATCGAGCAGAGCTTTCAGTTCAACCTGGCTCAGAGTCTGTTAGGCCAGTGCACGAACTACAAGGAGAAGCTCTGCTATCGAAATAACACCGTCCGCGACGAGGTATCGCTGGTTCTCAGCACACTTTTGAGCAACCTCGTCGATCAGGCTAAGCAGGGCATACGATTTGGACCAGAAGACTGGGACCGCCTTCGCAGGCATTTGAAGGTTCCAATCCACCTGGAGGATCCTGCCTATAAATTCGAGAATTGGAGTGGTCACCGCGCTCCAGTTCACATCGTCGACCATCTCAAATTCACGGTTGTCAAGAAGACCATTGAACAGCAGCTTGAAGCAGTCCATAAAGAGCTTAACCCTGGGGGTAAGCCTGCGCCCATGTGGGATGAAGACCTTACGAAGCCGTTTGACCACTTTCAGAAGCTTGCCGAGACGTCTAAGTCCTGTCAGAGCCTATTGGATGGCCTACAGCACTCCCTGGCTACCGTCTTCGCTCGCTGGGGAGAGGTTATGGGCAAGGACAAGGACAAGGACGGCGGTAACGAATCGACTTATCCTCAAAGGGTTGCCGAAGTTCACGAAAGGTGGCGCGCAATCGAACCCACGTTCCATGGACGGCAGACCCGAAGCCAAGAGGCGTCGAAGGTCGTCTCCCTGTTGACGCAGCCGTATTTGGTTAATGACAGGTTGGGTGGCGGAAGGCTCAGTTACGAGCTAAGTGAATGGTCAATCCTCAAGGCCAGTGCCACTTTCAAACTATATTACAAGAAACGAAACAACTTCGTATGGCAGATTGCCGGCCGCCAGCTGCAATGCATCAAGGCGGATGTCACTACTTCGAGGGCTGGCCAAGCTCCCATAATGGTTGGTCCGCTGATGTACGCCGGTCTTACGGTGGACAAGAGATTCGTCTCTCAGTACGTGGCAATGCGGGAAGGCCAGACTTCGGAGTATATGGGGCTCGAGGATGAGCAGGAGGACGAAGAGGAGGACGACGCATGACGTTGGACGGTGTCCCTCGCACGACAGAGTTTAATTAATCCTTCTCCTGAGGAGTTGGATACAGCGCTACCTTGAACTGACTGGTGTTGTGAACAACAGCCGAGAGTTCGGGTCGCTTTCCACAAGCATCAAGCCTTGATAAGCTTGTATGAGCGGTGGTTCAGTTGGATACCTTACTTCTTCGTTTCAATATTGGCTTTCCTAACCCTCTACATTTCTAGTAATGTTGTTCATATCCAGTGTTGTGATGGTTCGCATCGGCATCTCATTGGCTAGCTTGGGGTTACGAGTAATCGACCAGCAAGCATTGTAATTCTTGGTTCACTTCGAACCGGTTTCTGCGGCCGTTACTTCATTCCCAGATGTGGTTGCTTGCTGCGAACTTCGTGTCAAGGCATCTTCAAGCACGATCAGGACACGGAAATTTCGGCGCGACTGGTTGACGAGACATCAACGTTGCAACTAATATGTGCTATAGATGGCTTCATGCATAACGTCTTTGGCTCCGGGTTGGAAGCGCTTTTGCGTCATATACGGCTTCTGGTTGCCGTAAGATAACCGTCTGTGTTCTCACTTTCCCGCCTGCTCTTTCGTCGCTGAAATGGATATGTTTTCCTTCTACGGCAACCATGGCGACCGACATATTCACCTCGCCATTTGTGCTGGGTCCAAATCGTGAGCTACCCGAGTCATCAATGATCTGCGAGCTGTAGTACCTGCGGCTCGAGGATCTGAGATCATGTAACAGCGTTCGAAGGACTGGGATGGAGGCGGCCATGATAGTTACCGCCGACTCGGCGGTTCCCCATATGATAAGGCCGGACACGTAGTCTGTTGATGTGTCAGTACTTGCACATACGCGGAGCACATGATCGGAACCTTACATGTGAAGTCTCCGGAAGCCAGAGATGGTATTTCGGTCGTCTTTACAACTGCTGTTGTGCCGGCGCTACTTACGAAGTCAGCATTTTCTCGTCGATGCCAGGATATAAATGTGACTTCCGGCACTCACAATATGCCCATACTCATTGCAACTGCAACTCCAACTTTTTCTTTCCCTTTCATCTGCAGGTTCCAGACGATCTTCCAGGGCAAAAGTGCAAGCACGAAGTCCATGGCTGCGGAGTATCCTTCGGCACAAGACATAGTCAGTACCTTGCCAAGGCTCAAGGGCGATATGAAGTCTTACCAGCTGCAAAAATTCCGAAATCAGGGTACACATGTGCCTTCCAGCAGCTACCTTCCTCATAGACATCCCACGTCTTCGACACGGGCGTGCAACGGAGCCAAACAAAGAGAGCATTCAAGCCCATGGCTACATTGGACGATATGATTATGAACCACACCAGTGCTTTTAGTCTGCCCTGCAACACCCGCAACAGAGTGAGAGCAAACGACGTCTTGCTCCAGACTGCAGCTAGGATGGAGAGTGAACCGGTTACATTCCCGATGAGAGCTAAGGTCGCAAGGTTCTCGACTGGCGCTGCGTATACGTGCTTTCCGAGACCTCGAGGGACGCACCAAGTCACTGTGATGACAGAGGCCAGTAGGCACATCTGGCGAGCGGTCAGCAACGGGATATATCAAGGGCTTGGTCTAGATAATACCCATGAAATGACTAGGATGTAGTCATCCCACCACAGCCCGCGCCTGGCTCTCGCCTTGCAGTAGAGCCTGGCGAGGAGGAAGGCAAAGGACAGTCCGACCAGGATCCAGGTGGATATCAGGATCTTTGGACCCCGATTTGCGTCGAAGTCCATCAATAATTCCTTTGATGAGACTGGAGTCCGGTTTGGCCTCTGCCTTGAAGTAGCTGGTCGTTGGCCTCAATGACTGTGCAGCTATTCAGGGACGGCGTCAGGTAAACAGCTCAAAGGCAATCGTCTTCAAGGTCTGCACAACCTGGGCACGACGGGCACATATGTAGGAGAACTCTTCAACCTGGCATCACATCTTTGAGGGGCTGTCGAGCAGACGCCTGCATCGATGAGCCGTGTTCGCACCACCTGAGCGGCGCTTGAGCCTCGCAGCTTACCACCTTTACCAGACATAGATACGCCTATCCTTTTCTACACTCTAGCCTACGTCCTCAACTAGTTCCGTTAGGGTGCCCAGACTCGAGCAGAGACCGGTCCAAGTCAGTGCTCGGTCCCATCGACGGGTCGATGCGGGGTCAAAACATCCCCAGATTCAGGAGGTGCGTCTAATAATCCGCTGCGCAACCCCAACCCACAGACGGTCTTGCAGGACGGCTGGAGCTTGGCGGGCAGCAAACATTGGTCGACTGTGTCTGTGTTGCAGCTAGCTTTCTCTCGTTCCCAGAGTCAGGAGTAGTCCGCAAAGAGCCTGCGTTTTAAGCCTCAGTGTGGCAAGACAATTTGTGCTCTGTGGCGTTCCTTCGTAGTATACTATGTAAAGACTGCGTCGGCTGTTACTTCGGAGACCACATGCTGGCAACCAAAGCCCCTCCTCGGATTGGGTTTTCGGGTGTGCGCTGGGCGACGTCACGACTCAATAGCAGTACTTCTTATTCGCCTCTCCGCTCATCGGTCAACATAGCATGGCAGATGATGCAAGACTGAGTGATTGATGGACTTGACAGCGTCGAAGTTGGACGAGCAGCAGAGAAACACCCTACCCCGACCTTGGATATCATGATATCTGATTTGATATCTGCTTACCTTATTCAATTTGAACTCAAGACTCTCCTGTGACGCAGACTGATAGTTGATAGCTGGGTGGGATTCCAGCTACGGACCAGTCTCGACTGGCCGGCTGTGTCAGATTCGACTGGCCGGCTGTGTCAGATTCGACTGGCCGGCTGTGTCAGATTCGACTGCGGCTCTCCCATTGCAATATCAAAGCCACATCACAAAAGGACACCCCGTCTCACCCCAATCGAGTGGTGTGACCAGACGAGATCAAGGTACGCCTCGAAGAGCCTCCCAATCACCGACCACGCTGCTATCCGGCCCTCGACGATCAAAGGACTAGGAGGCTAAGCTTTGCGGGGATGACGCTACAGGGAGTTTGCATGCATGGGTGGGGTGCAGATCGGAAACCCAATCGAAAGTCTTGGCGTTATCGTGTGTGTAAGTGACCCAGGCCAACCTGCTGACAACCACGCACCTGTGACTCGCCGCCTCTTTCTGGGGCAAGGGCAACTTATATAATGAATGGAGGTCTTGGCATTTGCGAAGAAGCACATGGCTAGCTCCAATATCAAGTATCCATTATCTGCCCTGGGAAACGGTCCAACCTTTGCATTCATGTCCTCAGATTCGCCTAACGAGGGCCTTCTGCCGCAGTCAAAATCCGACACTGGGAACCTGAAGATGAATACGGGAAGCCCTTACAACGGACGTCGCATGTCCTTTGGGATTGGCGGTGCGGGAAACATTCGTCAGTGACGTCGTCTACGATCGAGAACCTAATGCAGCAGTCACACGCCTGTCTTAGTTCAGAGCTGACACGGAACGGCGTAACAGGGAACGTCACGGAGGCTACGATCCACGACTTCTATGTGGCCCAAGAGGGCCAAGAGTGCCGTCGAAGCAGTGCAGTGGAGGACGCATCGGCGTCAAGTCCGTCGAGGACGTCCAAGTTCATCGATGGGATGAAGTCGATGTTCGGGAGCTCACCGCCAAAAGACGCAGAGAAGAAGTCTTCGTAACTGGCTGTTATAACATCGCTTGTTGGCAAGAAAACTTGTACCTATAAGAGTAACGGTTGACTCTTCCATAACTGTGTAATGTCGTGCTAGTCTCTCAAAATGGTATATCTCATCCTCAACCCTACGTCTTACAAAACAGCCATTCCTTCCGAGAGAGAATCACACAATCTCCAAACTGATAGACGAGCAATTAAGCCCATCCACAACCACACTCCCCCCAGCATCACTCGACAAATCCAGCTGCAACCCGCACCCAACCCAATGACTCGTAGCCCCAGCCGCACACGCCAATTCTCCCCCTCCCCCGCCCGTCTGACACTCAACAGCCACATAATCCTCGCTAAACGCCGCCGCCCGCCGCCCGTCGAGCAACCACACCGCGCCGGAGTCTGTGAGATTCGTCACGACGGCCACGATCGGGTACCCGAACTCGCCTTCGTACCCGACCGCGCAGAGGTGGCCGCTGCCCTCGACGCTGAACGACGTCGCGGATGACCGGGCGGAGGTGAAGAGGACTCCGTCGCCGCTGAGGGATGCGAACCATCCGTCGAAGAGGCCGCCCGGCTGGGAGACTTGCAGGGCGAAGGGGGTGGAGGTCTCGCCGCAGGAGGTGTCGAGGACGCGGGTTGGGGAGCTGGTGTTTGTGTAGATGCCGGTTGTGGAGTTGCCGCCGCCTCCTAGCGTCGGACGGGAGGTGGTGGTGACGCTGGTGCCGCTGGTGGTGGAGGTGGTGTCGGAGGTGTTCACCACGCGCGTGGGCAGGGTGGGGTTGTAGGTCTCGGTTATGGTCAGGATGCTGGTGGTTGTCGCCGCTGCGGCGGTGAGGGTCGTGCGCGGGGCGCCGAGGCACGAGCACGCAGAGGAGAAGGCTGCGGGGGAGGAGCAGGCCGAGGCGTAGGTCGGGATGGCGGTGGGGGAGACGGTGGTCTCGCGCTTGTGGAGGGTGTTGCCGGGGAGGACTTGCAGGGCGTGGACGGGACCGTATACCGAGCGCATGTTGTGGATGGCGCCCAGCTCGGGGATGCCGCGCTTCTTCTTGTCGGGGGACAGCAGGGTGGTTGTCACGGTCACGGTGCTGCGGACGGTGCTGGGGGTGGGTGTCACCGTGACCCGGAAGAAGGAGATGCAGTCGGCGGTGCCATTTCTGCTGCCTGAGGGCTCTTTTTGCACCGCTGTGTATTTGTGTTAGTTGCTGGACTAGACGGCAGTGCGACAAATAGGTGTGCGCTTACCGCGGAGACAGTTGTTGCCGGAGCAGGCAGTGAAGACTTCAGTGAAGTACGTCGTCAAGAGGGTGAGGATGACGAGCCAATACATCTCGGCGCGTCATGCCGGCCTGGTGAGAGCTTCCAGCGATGATGTTGAGGAGTGTTCGGCGGACATTGGGTGCGAAACTGGGAAGCATCCCCTGATAAGCATCTGGTTGGGCCAGAACGCCCATCTTGAAACAGCATCCCAAAAGTTTGGAACCGAAGCAGGTTTGACGTCGCACTCTGCTTTAGCTAAATTGGCTGTTTGATGCATGGCTAGCATGATACCCAATCGGAGGGGTTGACACAGACAGGGGCCGCTGACCACTGTGACCCCTGCAGGGCAGCTTATAGCGGGAGCATTATCGTGTCGCGACCAAAACGTCGACGATGGCTTCAAACTAACATAAATACAACGAACAACACTTCAAAGTTGAGCAACACATCTATCCCAGTAACGATTGCCCTCAGCGGTGCAGCCAGCCCTTACCATTGGGCACATAACCCCTCTGCTCAATCCGATCAATCTCATTCTCCCTGCTCTCCTTCCAGAACCCCACCACATCAGCCCTCTCGTTCACCTTGGCCATGGCCGCCCGGTCCTTGAACCGCCCGTAGATACGCAGGTCCCGGTCATTGTCCAAGCACTCGAACACCATCCACGTCAGCACCTGGTCGGCATCGTTGCCGGCCTCGATGTTCTTGGCCAGCGCGGCCAGCCGGCCCTTCAGCACGGCGCGGGCCTCGGCCGACTTGGCCACGATCTTGGTGTCGTACATGACCCCGCACTGCCGGCTGTCGCCCGGCGCGTCGAGGAAGCCGCCGATGGCGCCGTAGTGCGATAGGTCGAAGCCCGTCGACATGACGGGCAGGGCGCCCTTGAGGAACTGGGACATTGCTGGGGACTTGAAGTGCGTTTCGTAGAGGCTCTGCGCGGGGGAGGGGTCAGCAGTTGATGGGGCTATGAGATAGCGTGTACGGGCGGGGTTGGAACTGTACCTTCCTCTCGTCGTATACCTCAAAGGCGAACATGAGCTGCGTGGACTCGAAGTCGTGCTCATTGTCGTAGGGAATGCCGAAGTAGTACGACAGGCAAGTCATCTCCTCTGCCCAGACGTACTCGGCGAGCTTGTCGTATGCGGCTTGCCACTTGGGCACGGGTGAGCTTGTAGGTTCTTGTCGAGATCGAAACGCAAGGATGTTGCACTTACAGGCGCATAGCCACCGGGCAGGAAGTTCACGTTGGCGAATAGGTAGAACATTGTGCCTGTCGAGGTTCAGTCAATCGCACTCATCCGCGAGAGCTCTGTCGCAGTTCAAACACGACATGCTGCTGGATCTACTGTGCTATATAACTAAGGGTTCTCTTGATCGCAGCACCGGCGATCGATGTCCCTGTGACAGTTCTCGGCTGGCCTTATCCGTCCCTGAAATGAGGGGTTACACGGGTCTTGGCGCTCGAACTACGTGTGCCGTACCCCGAATGCCAATTGCACACTGACGTCGTGAGAGTACTAGACCGGGACATGGCTGGTTCCAGTTCGCGTCCTATCCGTTTCGGGAACGGTCGACATGGGCTATTATGAGCTTGGTGTTCGTCAAAATCTGCAGGCAAGAGGATATGGGAAGCAGTGTTTTGAATTAGCCATGCCTGAAGCTACCCCTCACCTCCCCTACTTAGTGACCATGGCGCTGCGCCTTTTGGAGATAACAAATATCGATTATGGGATCCGGGTATATGTGCTCAAAGATCAAAACTCCAACACGATTAAGTCAGACATGCGACTACCAGACTCCACGGCCATAGACAGACCTGTACGCGAGGTGTTAATGGAACTTATTTTTCTCCGCATTGACGTCGTTCTCCAGGAAGACCTCGATCTTCTTGTTCATCTTCGGGCTGATATCCTGGCAGCAGAAACAAGCTATTTGACGAAGTTAGCGGCCGTACCTCTCGTCACGGACTTGATGCGCGTGGTAACGTACCGATTATTCCAAGAATTCCAAAAGCGAGCGATGTCAAAGCAGTGGTGCGCAGACCAACGACATACGTCTGCTTGAAAGCTGCACCAACGGCCGCGAGAATTGTGTCGTTGATCCCAGGTACTTTTGCTAGGGCTTCTGCGCCCAGTGGCAAGGCTGCAAGCAGGGCTGGCACAGCATCTGGCGAGAGGCCAGCTGCCGTGGCCGCTGCCGGGATAAGCTGAGCTGCAGACTTGGCCTGGCTGTTGGTCAGGACGGTGGTGTACACCGATATAGCAATCGCACCGCCGCCGAAACGGGCAACACCTCTGTGTTTGCGACTGTTAGCATCATTGAGAACTTGGATTTGAGGACGAAGCTCGGGACTTACGCAAGACCACCGGCAATGCCGAGCTCGACCTGGTCGGTACCGAATTGCACGTATGCAATGGACAGATACTGAGCCCAGCCGAAGCCCACCTGGCCGAAGAACACGAAAGCGGTCATCATGCCGAAGCGGTCCGGAGTTCCCAACGCCAAGAGGGCTCCGAACAAGACCATGATGGAGACGGAGCCGGTCAGCGTCCACCGCCAGTGGCCGAGCTTAGTACCGAAACAGCTGAGCAGGACCGCGCCGAGCAGCAGACCGAGGTTGGCGGGGAGAGTCAGCGCCGCGGAATGGTGGACGCTGGTGTTGGCATCGGTGAAGAAGACGTTGATCATGGTCGGCCACACGACGTTGATGCCGTAGTAATTGGCGGTCACGACGGCGGCGGCGATGAATGGCGCGGTCAGCTCTCGTCCGTGTCCGCGCTTGAAGACGCGGGTGGGCGTCAACGGCTGCTTGAGCGGCACGTACGTCTCGTAAACGGCGAAGATGACGAGGATGACAAAGCCTGGGACGAGAGTGCCGATGACGTGGGGATCGTCGGAGGGCAGCGTTGTGGTGTAGACGACTCCGATGAGAATCAGAACTGCCGAGACTGTGAAGAGAACAGCACCGCCATAGTCGAGCTCGCGCATAGCTCGCTTGAAGGGCAGGCCTCTTGGGTGTGCCGGAGGGTAGTAGTAAAGGTACAGTCCGATGAAAGACGGCACGACACAGATGATGGGTGCGTAGAACAGCCACCGCCACTATCACGCCGTTAGTCGACTGATCAATCCAAAGTCACCTATGCTAAACGCTGAAACTTACCGAGTCGCCATCAACGGCGGCAAAACGTCCCACAACGGGCCCGACGACGACATCGAAGAGCACGCCAATGTCGGCAATGACAATAGCTATGTGTCTCCACTTGTTTGGCAGCAGTTCCGGCAGCGCAAAGGCGGCGAGCTGGGCGTTACCGGCCCCGAAACCGATGAAAGCCATGCCGACGAAGAGATTTCTGTTTGTCTTTGCCGTACCACCTATGATGAAGCCGATGAAAAGGAGGACATTACCGCCTATGATGAACCACCGGCGCCCAAACAGATCGCTGTTCGCTATTCAGGGAGTTAGCACATCGGTCTGCTTGCAAGAGGATCGGCGTGATGTAGGTGACATACCTCCACAGATCATGAATGCGACGGTGATAGTCAGAGTGTAGATCGGGATGTAGAAGGCTTGCGAGCTGGGGTCGCCGAGCTGGGTGGAAACAACGCTCATGCATGCGGAAAGCGTAGGTACGATCCAGAAGGAGACGCCATAGCTCCAGGACAGGATTGCCACAACGATCCACGTCTTGAAAGTCACGTCGTAGTCGGCGTCGTTCTCAGGGATGTAGGTCCGGGGCTTCTCGACGGCGTGCTCCTCGTCGGTCACATGCTCGGCGTTTCCAACGTTGGTGTCGTCCTTCTCTGAATGAATATTATCGTCGCCGCGAGGCGTGGCAGTCTCGGTCTGTGTCGCCATCTCGGCGGACGTCTGCGGTGGATGTTCAGATCGAGGAATCCTTCTGTTCAAGGCGTTCGTTCAGAGGGCTTGGAGGAGGAAATGGGAGCCAACTATAAAGTCATCGATCCAGACCCGTCCTTGGACGGGAACTGCCTCTTCAGTACCGACATGTCTAGCGTGCGGGTGCTGGATTCACACATGCTGTTTTGATGATCGACCCGCGCGTGAGGAATCCGATATCCTGTAGACGACACCCTCACCGATGCTCCTGATGAGATGGTACCCCATCGTCGATCATCTTGGCCTTGGTCTCCAGCCATGATAGCAGGCTGTTAGGGATAGAACAAGAGTACAGCACTAACAGTGCGGTTCTGGTCCTTCGGAGTGTAGGTTGCAAGGCTGGCAGAAACCTAGAAGACTTTCGGAAAACAATAACCAGCCCGAGAATGCAGTTGGAATGCATCCATTCTTTAAGGTAGTTGCCAGTCTGGGAAATTTCCGGGGTAGGGCTGCCAATGCCCGGCAGAGCTAGCCCAGCGCACCAATCAGATCTTGTTGTCTCCACGTCTCGGCAGTTGTGCCCCACCATCCCGTATGAAGTCGCTTGAGCCTCGAACTTTGTTCTTGACACTCCAAGGATTAAGGACTTGATATCGATATCCGTACCACATGATGTTGGCATTGGCGCGTATAACTCTCTGCTTTTGGCTATTATTACTGTTTCTTGCGGAGCATATACTCCTTTCAAGCCGACGTGGCGTGGTCAGATGATGACGAAGGCTATCACATCGATCTGGTCTCGAGATTTTGTGAAGACTTGGAATACTGACACCAGGCTAAGGGAAGAAAAGTCAAGTCAATCTCTAAAGAAGCCGACGCCGCAAAGAAGAGAAAATGGCTTGCCAATCGCCAATCCCGTCATGCGTTCATATGCAGGCACGCAGTGTCACATCTACCGTATTCGTCGTTATCCTATAGGGAGGGTTATTTGGGGGTTTCCTGATAAGGAATGACGCATACTAAGGTACAATGTGGACATATCCTAACAAATTGCATGCTCTGTGATGTCACATTGATAGCACGAGAGTCACCCAACACATCTCTGAACCGTCATCAATGGCAATTACAAGAGCTTTGGGAAGCCTGAGAAGCAGATTTGACGCAAAGTCAATCGTCTAGAGTGCTCCGGTATGGTCACATATTGTTATGGAGACCCAGAAATCCGAAGAGACGGAGCGCTTAGCTGGGAGCTCTGGAGTGCCCCCAGCGACCCGGAAACGCCACGGGCTGCAAAGCCCCCTGATGGATGCTAATGATGGCTGCAGGTACTGGTTAGCTAGGACTAGCCTGTCAGATTAGGTCACACCACGAGGTAGTCAGTCTAGACATCAGGAACTAGACGGCCCTTTCTAGGACCAGCATTCTACCGTAGCGGGCATCGAAGTTTATGGAAGGCGGACAGCTGACTGGAAGCCCAGGTCACAAGGCAAAGACTTCACTTCAGCAGAAGCAAGAGTATAGAATGGTTGTCCCTGTCAAAATGTGTTCTCTCGAAGTGTATCTATCAATAGCTTCCCTGGTATCAACGGCTTCACATGCTAACCCTCACGCTGACCCTAACGCCTAGTTCATCCGCCCTCCATGTCGGATATGCTCCTCCTCTGCAATCTTTTGCTCCTCGGTTCCGCGAGCATGACGCTCCTTTCTGCGGTCGCGAACTTCATGGAAGGCCGCAGTGATGGCATGCAGAACACTAACGAACGACTGAATTAGCATGGTATGCATTATTGGGAAGACGGACATGAACTCACGTGCTGAGGATGGCCAAGAGGAAGGTACCCCAAGGGAGGTTACAGCTGTCGTCCCTATTCGCGGTCTCGCCCGTCAGGTTGTTGCTGTCACTGGGGTCCCTGTGGTCGTAGCAGTGCTTCGGTCCGGCCATGCCACCGCGCGGAGAGGTCAGGACCGAGACCGCGATGAAGGCGCCAACGAAGAGCAGGTCGAGGAGCACCCAGAGCCAACGGAGCCATCTCGGACCGCCGCCCTTGAGGAGGAACTGCATTAGGGTGGCCAGCAAGGTGTAGAGGACGGCGGCGGCGAGAATGCCTTCGACCGCGCCGTAGGAACCGTTGACGCCGCGGCGGGTCTTGATCGAGTTGACCAGGCGGTAGACCTTGTACATGCGGGAGGAGAAGAGGCCGAGGGAGATGACGGCGGAGAGGAACTGGAGGACTCGCGTGAGGCGGAGGAGAAGACGGTATAGCTTCGAGTGCTTGAACCGCTCTGGCACCCAGCGGGTCAACAGACCTGTCTCGCCCTTGTTGGTGCGTGTACGAGTGACTCCCGTGTCGTTGTAGGGAACTCCATCGCGCATCGCGCCATTGTTGTGATGTGTAGTGGCCATTGCAGTTGGTTTGAGAGTCAGTTGCCTCTCCACGGTTGGTTGAGGTTGAGATCAGATGGACGTTTGCAAAGTCTATCAAGAGATGTGGCTGAGGCGGCCATTTCTTTTTGTACTGGCTTTACGACCAGAAGCAGAATGCTACCTACGTAGGGAAATTTCAATTTACTTTTCGACGTCTCACAGCCAAGTGGTACAAAACTATGTCACCGGTGACGTACGGCAAAGCCACAAGGGCTTGCTGCTACTGCGGTGGAACTGCACATTTGATGAAGTGAAGGTCTGTTTCTGGTCTATTTTTGGTCCGGATGCGGTGCCAAGAGGGTTATCACGGTCCAGGCCATGGAAGCAGCTGCAAAAGCTCGATGTTGCCGGTAACTTGGCGATGGTAGTGATTCACAATGATGGAATGTGTTGTCAAGACCTTGGATTTCACGTTTGGGAAGGCGACCGGCAGTCTCTCGCCTCCTCCGCTCTAATTGGCTATACTCCCGCGAAGTGGGGCTTCTGGTCCTTGGCTGAGCCGCTTCGGCCGGCACTTTTCAACCTCGAGATGTTACTGGCTCGCAGCCCCCAGCCACGAGCCTCTTGTACCTGAATCTATTTGCGCCAACATGTTGAACCCGATATGGAGGTGGATATCATTTCTTCACGTGGTTGTAGCATCAAAAGGCAGAGCCGTTGACGCTAGACCAGCCTCCTCCTCGTCGAGGGCGATGTTCTTGTTCAGCTTTTTCTGTTCCGCCGCCAACTTGCTCGCTACGTCTTGACCCTGTGCCTCTTGAGCCTGAAGTTTGAGCACCGTGGCTGTAAGCTTCAAGACCTTGTTCTTGATCTTGCCTCGCTGTGCAGGTTGAAACCATTAGTTAGCACGTGTTTGCGCAAAGACAACAACCTGATCAGGGGTGCATGTACCTGCAGCGCATCGGCTTCATCCTCATCTGCCGCATCCTCGATAGCTGGATTGAACGCTTCCGTTTCCGCGTCGTTGGCGATCTGGTTGACGCTGTTGAGGAAATCTAGGTCCGCCTTCTCCACGGTGCTCAGATCGTTCGGTAAACCGGACAAGGCGTCCAGTGCCTCTTGCTGGGCGTTGCCTGCAACACCACCGCTGATGGACAGCTCGTCGTATGTTTTGGTCGTGAAGACCGCTCGCTTTCCCAATTGGGTCGGGGCGGCAATCGTTAAGGCCGCAAAGCCAACGGCGACAAGAGAAAACTTCATGATGGAAATGGACTGGAACGGAATTGAAGGAGACCAGCTCGGTAAGAAACACTACAAATCCAAGGACACAGCTGATCTGGGCTATGCAGCGCAGTCAAGTCCTCACCATGACTGCGAGGCGGACCATTATATACAACTCCAAGCCATGTCAAAGTTGTTGTCCATCCTAAACGCCAGTCAACCCCGGATTGCGACGAGCTGATACAAGAATACTCCTTATTGCCAAGTCCTACAATGGTGTTGCGTGACATCTTGGTCTTCTCGCCATCAAGTCAACCATACTGCTTCGCATAGTATGCAGTAAGTGGGTGTTTGCCAAGATGAGTGTTGTTTTACCCCTGGTCGTCAAGCCCCATAATCCTCGCTTGACGCTTCAGCCAAGAAGTCTTGCCCTCACCGCGTGTCGCGACACTCTGAAGAATTACCAGGTTCCTGGGCATCTTAAGTTTAATGGGACATGGAGTGTTGGAAATCATCATGGACAGCACAGCATCCCTACTTGTTATCTATCCTGCCGCATGTGCTGTCAAAGTGCGATAAGCCACGGACAATCTGGAAATGCAATATAACACATCGATCCTCAGCCAAGCCAGTGCTTGAGAGGCTGAAGTACTGCCGGGGCGTGGCAAACTGCAGCTTCATATATCAATCCTTCGACTTCGAATGTCTGGCAGGGGGGCAGTCTACCCGCCTCGCATCTCGGGCTCGACACGCGATGGCACACCTCATTGTGCGCTGCCCTGATCTGGCAAGTGCAGAGATGCTTCCAAGAGATGTTCTAGTCTTCTCGCTAATGCTTTTTTGATGGGCCCAGTACTCTGGCATTGTTGCGAGCCCAGGCTTTGCTATATCTGCCTTCTTATGGCAATATACAAAGCAAGGATAAGAGCCTCTTGACCTTATCGTTCGTCGAGGGAACATGCAGGAGGAAGCCTGGAGAACAGCAGATGAATATTGGACTTTCATCCAATTGGTCTATCATTCTGCGATGCGGCTCGGCCGCAGAGGTGAAGAATTAGCCCCTGTGATGGTCCCGTGAACCATGTGTTCAGTCGGCCAAGACTTGTCAATCTTTAACTCTAAGAGAAACTGTCTTGTGGTTCCGGCAGTTACTCTCCGCACAGAAGGGCTTGGCGTCAATCTACGAGCTGTTAAGGTGTACATAAGCGGGTGGCGCTGAGCCTCTGCTGAATATCTATCCTGTCGTTACGGGTAATATACAGAGCTCCCATGGAGAAACATCTCCCAATAGGATGCCGGGGAAAATGCCGGGTAAACATCCAACGACAAGGCCGCACCTGTCACAATCTGCATCTAAATAGATGACAGTTAAATAATCTCTTCACGAGAGTTCCTGGGCGTATTACGGGCGGCACTTACTGGCGGGAGAGATCCCGATCGGGATCGATGAGATGGCACAGTTGAAAATGCTTCACATACTTATGGACGACCCGCTCTGCATGCCCTATCTCGGTGCCTTTGGTTTGCGTCTCAGTCTCTCTTTCCTTCCAGACCCGTGCGATCACTTGAATCTACGTCGTCCAAACCTGCGTCTGACAACATGAAGTGGCAAGTTGCCCTTGCGCTCGTCGCGCCGACCCAGGCTGCGCTTCGGTTCGGATGTTCAACCCTGAGCATCCAACGCCTCGACCCTCTTGTCGAACCTGACAAGATTCCTTCAGCCCATCTCCACCAGATCGTGGGAGGAAATGCCTTCAACGCGACCATGGAGGGCGATGTCGGCGAGAGGGGCACCTGCACGACGTGCACCTTCAGCGAGGACTTCTCCAACTACTGGACTGCCGTCATGTTCTTCAAGCACCCCACAAATGGCTCGTACAAGCGCGTGCCCATCATGCAGAACACTGCTCTGCCCAATGGCATCAACGGCGGAATGACGGTGTACTACACACAGCAAGATTTCAACTCGAACGGCAACCAGAAGATCACATCATTCAAGCCTGTGAGTACACCGTGACCATGGACAGTACAGATGCCCAAAACTAACGTCACCAGGGCTTCCGCATGACGGTCGGCAGCCCCGCCACCAGCAGCCTGGACGCGGCAAAGGGCCACACCGGCCTCCGCTTCGTCTGCCTGCAAGACAAGGGCACGCGCTTCCCGGAGCTGCCCGACTTCCCCACCGGCCCTTGCAAGGGAGGGATCATGACGGTGCACCACTTCCCCTCGTGCTGGGACGGCAAGAACCTCGACAGCCCGGACCACCAGTCGCACATGTACAACACGGCCAAGGAGGCGTTCCAGCCCGCGGGGCCGTGCCCGGCGTCGCACCCGGTGCGCATGCCGCAGGTCGCGTACGAGACGCTCTGGGACACGACGCAGTTCAACTCCATGTGGGACGGCAAGTCGGCCCAGCCGTTCGTGCTCAGCTTCGCGACCGACAACAAGGGCTACGGCACGCACGCCGACTACCTGTTTGGCTGGAAGGGCGACTCGCTCCAGCGCGCCATGGACTCGTCGTGCATGTTCCAGGGCTGCGAGAACGGGAAGCCGCTCAAGTCGCAGAATGTGGCGGCCATGAACAAGTGCTCTGTTAAGGACCTTGTTGGTGAGGATATCGATGGCTGTAAGTCAACCTAAAACCGTGATCTCGTGGAACTTCGGGCTAACTATTTGCGCTAGGGCTCCCTTCTCTGCCGGGTGTGTCGATGACCAACATGTAAGACAACGGCAGGAAAGTAGGTTCTGAGGAGTAATAGGAGTAGAAGGTGGCGCATTGTCCTTGGTGACGTTCAGACTCGGACGCGTGTATACTCATTCCATATTTCCTAGAATGGCTCCAGAACTTAAATTCATTCAACCCTTCACCCCTTGACCTCAATCCGTTCTCCCTAGTAATTTTAATGCTTGCGGATGCGGTGTCCTCTATGCATAAGAGCTTTGTAACTCAATGTAATATCCGCAGATGTCGTGGTCATCAGAACGGACAGCCGTACATTTTGCAGTATAATGACCAGCAGCTTCTGCAATTGCCACTGCCACTCAAGCATTGATAATTGAGGGCCGATTTTCCGTGATCCGTACTATGTCAAGCAACTCGATTCCCGAGGACCAATGGGTTTCTGTTGCCGCCGTGGGAGGGCCGCGGCCTGGGCTGAGCAGCGCTTATTGAAACTCGTGATTGCAACCCCCGATTTCAGGTCCATACCGGTCACTGTCGACATCCCATATAATCGCTTCCCATGGCTACGATACCCGCAAAAACTCGTGCTTGCGGTTTACCACCCGCTAATCTGGGTCATATTACTCAACCGCCATGTCGCTGAGGAAGACTTACTTCCTCGCCCCAGCGCGACACTCGACACCCCTCGGGACGATTGCGCTCGGCAACATTATCGAAGATCCGCGCTCGCCGGAGATCGCGATCAATGACACGACTTCGGAGGCAGTCCGGAAGTTGGCATCTGCTGCCACTGCGATCGAGGAGACGAATACGTTCAGCTACGTGGGCGAGGGCAGCAATGTCAGGACCAGCATGATGGCCAAAGTCCTGGAGGGCTTTGGCAATATCGGTGCTGGCGCGGGGGCAAATCACGGCAGCGATATGTCTTCCATATATAAGATCGACAAGATGACCACGCTATCTATCTCACCTACACTCCGGGACGTCCAAAGTATCTTCAACGAGTCCTCTGTCCAGCAAAACCTAAGGAGTAAATGGTTTAAGTCGAGCGTTTATATGATCACGAGCATTCGCGTCGTCTACGGAGCCGAGGCTTTCGTCTCTACTGTGCGTTCCGCAGGTGGTTTTCTCTTCTTCGCGGCCGACCTCGCTCCCTCTGGCGTTCCGGTGAACATCGGATCAGAGCTGGAGGCCGCGAAGTCCAGCGGACAGGTGCTGTCTACGCACGTTTCGGATAAGACACCCTTTGTGTTGGCGTATCGCGTCCGGGAGGTTGTGTACAAATCCGTGAAAGTTCTGAAACAGAAGGTTATCGATGGAGACCTCCTCCACAACGACGACCCAGAGGAGGAGGCGAGAGAAGAAGAAGAACCATGTGATTACGCCGCGGTGCCAGTGCAACTAGATGAGGAAGACGATGAGCTGCCAAAGTACTTGCCAGGTTTCGACACTGTTGACGGCGAAGATGCCGATGGCTCGGAGGTACAGCTTGCTGTTGTTGCTACAGCTGCATAATCGTTGGCGGGGAGCAGCTGGTTATTACTGTTGTGATTTTAGCAGGTATTGATGTTAGCGACCGCATGTTCTTAGTGTGGCAATGACCAGGTTACAAGCACATACAATAGATTAGATGTATTTTGCTGTACTGCCATGGTGGAGGTTTGATACTCCCCGTTCAGGGCAGTCCTGAATCTACTCGATACTCCACGGTGCATCACTGGCCATCTTTCAGCAATGTGAGAACAAAATGCAGACAAGAGACGGCAGTGCTAATGGCCAGCTGTTACATGACCTCAGGACCTCTCTATCCATCGACCACAGAGTCAATGTATTGACCCATCTGTCGACTACCGATCCACAGCCTAACCGGCTCCTCCACGATACTCTCTTTCCAAGATAAAACTTATAACGTTCGCCACAAAGACTGAATCATCCCCTTTAAGCAAATCCCAAGGGACGATGTTGCGATAGCCGCCAACTTGTCGAGAAATCTCCTTCAGTAGTGCGTGGACTCCGGTGTAGGTCTTCAAATATTGGAGACCGTCGGGCCCCAGCCTCTGTTTAGCCGCAGGTTGGCGTACGAGCTCAAAGGTCAGAGCAACAAGCCCGGCAGCGATGGGCGTAGCAACTGATGTGCCGGATTTTCGCTTCGTACACGTTGCCTGCTGGCGCGTGACCTTGCCTCTTGGACCGCAACACCATGCAGACTCGACGCTTTCGCCTAGGATAGTGAAGTTCTTGTCCATCTCCGGGACGGGATTGAAGGGTGATGGCCGGCCGAGTGCATCGGCAGCGTGAATGCACATGACTCCCGGTCCATTGGCTGGAGAGGTAATTCCGTCACTCGTACCGTTGTTGGACGCAGCAGCAAAGATGATCGTATTGCTGAAGTAGGCGAGTCTGACAGCATCATCGAGCGCCCTGTGATATCCGTAAAATCCAAGGGAAAGAGAGATGAGGTCGACATTCCACTCGGAAACGGCCTTCTTGATAGCCTATGCGTATCGACGTCAGCATAAGCTCTATTACGGCAGGAGTGCAGCAATCGTACCTTCGCGACGAGGTTTGGATCCGGGGTCTTGTCACCCCTTGTCACACGCGCGACATATATCTCAGCCTCAGGAGCAATCCTGCACAACAGTGCAGCGGAGTGAGTTCCATGACCATGAAGGTCGAGGCCATCTCCGCCCGGTTCGGCGAAATCTTCTACCACTTTTACCAAGCCCTTTGACAGAGCACGGGCAAAAGCCACGTTTCTCACGTCAATGCCTGTATCGAGGATAGCGATTTTGACTCGATTCCTGACAACCTCCCTGCGGCCTTGCCGCACTAGTCCGCCAGAATCAGACTCGAGTCTCTTCAGCCATTTATCGGATAACCTGGCCGAACGATCACCAGTCGACGGTGCTGAGTGATCAAAGGTTAACTTCGCTGAATGACCAAAAAATTGATAAAGCCACGGGACAAGATACGAAATAAAGACAGAAAGGCCAGGAAATAGACCGAAGAACGACACATTGTAAGAATAAGCCGACGCGATGGCCGCACCGAAAGAAGCGACTAAGCTTCGCATTATGCTCCGAAGGGGATGAGAGACGAAAGACATCATGTCCTGAGCGCCACCTGCTCCTCCATCTGGACAGAATCTCCCGCAATAAAAGCTAGATCACGACAAGAGCAAGTTTAATAGTAGGCCTCTCATCGTGTCCAGTGCAACCAGCCGCAGCGAGGAGGGTGCGGAGATTTGAATGCATTTGGTTGTAGAGGGGCTGGCGAGCGAGTTGTTCATACCCGGTGGCTATGCTGGTCTGCCTAGGTACTGGGTAGCATGGCGGTTGGCTATGGCTTACCGGCTTTCAGTGTCGATGTCCCCAGACACGTTTCAGGGCATCGAGTTTGCCGCGTGCCATCCTGGTTGGGCGCGGACGCGCATTGAAGCGCGCTCACCTGTTCCAGCTGCACGGGTCATTGCACGAAGATGGTACAGAGAAATACCCTAAGAAACAATATGTCATCTGATCGAGAGTATCAGTGGCATTGATGCCATGTTGAGCCGTGATGAAGCGAGAGAAGGGCAAGCGGCCATTGGTAAGGTTGTGCTTTAATGCGATGAATTCTAAAGTGGTTCGAGCCTAACCCTAACCCAGACGCCGGAGCGCTTCGAGTCCAATCACGAGCTTCAAGCGACATGGAGAAAGTAGTCGTTGGTAGACGATTACAGAGATATTGTCGGATGTGATGCTAGGATATCCAAATACTTGATCTTCAGTTGCACGCCACAGATCATCAAATGTTCTGCCAGCGTGAGCAGTATGTACACATTACGGATGCTATCCAGTACATTGGGCAGGATGCCGACAATAAATGATACACATGATGCGCCGCCCCAATGCATATTCCGTCCAAGATGCCACGACACGCTTCTACCTGACGGGCGTTCTATAAGCCGCGGTCAGAGATACCCTTGATTATAGTCCCAAGATTCCGCTGCGCCCACATGGGTTCTCCAATCATATGGAGCCCCAGCTTGCTGCGAAGTTCTTCCGCGTCGTCCTTTCGACGACACATGATGCTTATCCCAACACCAAAATCGGGGCGCATTCAGCGTCCTCCGACCTTCTGAGTAACTCCCCAACGCCGTAAAGAGTCCCCATACACGAATATATCGTCCATTCATACCACAGCCAGCTTCGGCTCGCCCGTGACGCTGTACACCGTCGCCCCGCCATTAGCACCCCCATGCCCGTTCATCCCCCCCGGTGGCAGCTTCGCGTAGTGCCCCTTCTCCGCCAATGCGGCGGCGTCCTCATCTTCGAAGACCTTATTCTCCAACCACTGCGTGGCCCTCGCGCAGGCGGTATCGACCCACCGCATCCACGCCCACGCGGCCGCGTACGTGAGGGCCACGAACACCACGACGGCGACCTTCTTCCTGTGGCCGCTGATGGGGTGCAGCCACTCCTGCTCGAGCGGCTTGCCGTCCGCGCCCTTTCCCGTCACCTTCGTCCACGGCTCGCCCGTGATGCCGTACACGATCCAGATCCCCACCGTGCGCAGGATGGTTCCGTGCACGAGGTACACGGCGAACGAGTGCCGGCCCAGCCAGAGGAGGAGGCGGTGCGAGAGGGCTTCGCGGAGGGGCGGGGAGAGGAAGATGGCCACGGCGCACATCTGCACGCAGAAGGACGAGAAGCGCCGCGGGGGGTCGGACCCGTGCGGCACGATGAGGGAGCCCCGCGACCCGTTGCCGGCCGGGTCGACGAAGGTGCGGTTCAGCCACCAGGCCCACGGCTTCCAGTCCTCGTGCTCGTGCGGGTACCCGCCCACGAAGAGGCCGGTGAGGAGGATCAGGGGGGCGATGACGCAGGAGAAGAGCCGGGCGCGGGAGGCGAGGAAGTCTTGCGTTGGGCGGTGCAGGGAGAGTTCCGCGAGGAGGGTGCCGAGGGCGAGGGTTGCGCCGAAGGTTTCTATAAGGGGAGGTGGTAGGTACATGGTGAGCGGGGGGGGGGGGGGGGGGGGGGGGGGGGGGGGG